>JAHHFK020004042.1:90000-307720 GCA_024533555.2 Aedes koreicus | reverse complement strand
AAACGAACTAGTCGCCAATGTTATCGACATTCTGATAGAGGGGATCAGCGATAGCTTCGATCGCACCCGAAAATTTTCTGGAAATACGTCAACGAGCAGTGAAAAGAGTCTGGCCTTCCATCCACCATGGTACTGAATGGCGAGATAGCTTCTTCCACTCAGGAGATTTGTGATTTGTTTTCCGTTAAGTTTGCCAGTGTGTTTGCTGATGAGAACTTATCTGACGATCATATTTCTCGAGCAGCCAGTAATGTTCCAGTTCTTGGTCAATCACTGGGAGCTATCAACGTCAACCTCACGATGATTACCAGAGCGGCTTCTGAACTGAAATCCTCATTCAAGTCTGGACCTGACGGAGTTCCTTCCGCCTTCCTCAAGCAACACATTGACAGCCTAGTGACTCCTCTCTGTCACCTGTATCGAATGTCCCTCGTAAGTGGGGTGTTTCCTTCCTGCTGGAAAGTAGCGCAAATGTTTCCAGTTCATAAGAAGGGATGTAAACGGAATATCGACAACTACCGCGGCATTACATCGTTATGCGTCATCTCTAAATTGTTCGAATTGGTAGTTATGGTAAGCCACTAGTCTCTCACTTTAAACATTACCTGAGTGAAGATCAGCATGGGTTCATGAGAAGCTCATCTTCAACAGGCTGACGAAATCTACCGAGAGCGAACACGGGCTATCGAGGATGCAATTCAGTTTCCGGAAAGGGAACTCGGTCTACGGTGGGTGCTATTCGGACAGAGGTCGAGACAGCTGTAAAGTCGTCCAAACAGAAGCGGAGAAGCGATCGATACTACGCTGTAGTAACGATCAAAGTTAAGAACGCCTACAATAGTGCCTGCTGGGAGGCTATTGTCGAGTCGCCGTACAGAATGAAGGTCACCGATTACCTGTTCCGAAAATCTGAAGATTGGTGAACATCACGGCGAGAGTCCCACAAGGTTCCATCTCTGTCCCAACACTTTGGAACGGGATGTCCAACGGAGTGCTGACGCTGAAGCTGCCCAAAGGCGTAGTGATCGTTGGCTTTGCGAACGAAATCGTATTGTCAGTGACAGGCAAAACAGTGGAAGAAGTGGAATTGCTGGCAATCGGCATAATTGAAAACTGGATGCAGGGGCCGAAGCTGCAAAGCGGTACAGCGGGCAGAAATCACCATCGGAGGGCATGTTATAGCCTCGAAGTGCTTGCTGAAGCATATGGGTGTGATGATCGATGACCGATTGAACTTCAACAGCCACGAAGATTATGCCTGTGGGAAGGCGGCGAAGGCCATCGATGCGACAGCCAGAATCATGCCGCATAGCTACGGAACCAGCAGTAGTATGCGATGTATACCGGCTAGTGTATTATCATCAATACTTAGATACGGAGGTCCACCCTGGGTCGCAGCGCTGGGAACCAAGCGAAACAGGGCGAAGTTAAATAGTACTTCCAGGTTCATGACCGTGCGAATCGTGAGTGCATACAGAACTATAACATCGAATGCAGTATGCGTCATTGTCGGAATGATCCCGAATGGCATCAATCTCGCGGAGAGGACTGTGAGTGTTATCAGCGGAGAAATATCAAAGGAGCACGGAAGTTACAAATGAGAATTATAGTAGTTATAGTCCTTGTCGGTTCGTTATTTATAAGACTGTTTACAGACTTTACACTTTACAGATCACTTTACAAAGTTCTGCTGATGAAAACACTTACAGGCAAATTAATAAATAAAGGATACCATGTCACTAACATACATCCTCACTATGTAATTTCGCCGAACAAATTACAGCAAACAAATAAATAAATGATTTGATAATCAGGACTGTATCGAAAAGTAACTAGCGACCTTAATGTATCAATAAAAAATAAAAAGAGATACCAATTAAGATTTTAATTTTCATTTTCAAATGCTCGAAACGTTTGAAGTGGCTTTTTTTTTAATGAACACATATTTGATTGAACACTTTTCATTGTTTTTTGATTCAGCCTTCAGCACAGTTTTTGTACGTTTTTCTGGAAATCGATGTAAAATTTTCCTTCCCTCTCCCATATTTTGTGCAACTGACTCGTGATTGTTGCTCTAAAGATTTTAAGGCACAATTCGATTTTGGAACGCCTTCAGAGAGTACCGAGCTTTGATTTTCTGGATCTCGCGTCGACGCCGATCAGTTTTGACGAATGTACGCCATCATTTTGCAGTTCAGTTTGGGTTGAACGGAGCCAACCTTTTTTCGAGGGCTTTAAATGTCGTGTTGACCAACCTGGAATAAGGGTGATATTCCAAAAATACCCATTTTGTTGCATAAGTGACATATTTATCTAACACCTATGTTGGCCATCTTAAATTTAAAAGTGATGTCGAACATAAATTTTCAGCTTCTGCACATCATCCCTGTACAGAAAAAAGCTATATTGTTGCATATTTAACATTTTATCTAACACCGATGACGGCAATGTTGGACTCCAAAATGATGGCAAGCTTAAATTCAGCTTCTACGTCTTGTGCCGCCATTTTGAAAGAAAAAAAGGCGTCGGTAATCGATTATTGGCATCTTCACACCATCCCCATTCCAAAAATAAACCATATTATTGCATATTTTACATATTTATGTAACACCGATGGCGGCCATCTTGAATTCCAAGATGGTGTCGGAATTCCACTTAGGGTACGGTTGTGTCCATTGCGGTTCTGGTTACTTGATGTAACCAGCATTGTACTTTTTTTTTTAATCCTAACGTGATTGGAGGTGTCGCATGATGGGTTTTGGTACAAATTCGAAACTGGCCACATCCGCTGGAGTACCCCAGAAAATGCCCGGGTGTGTCCAATGTGGTCTTGGATACTTGATATAACCACCATTGTACTTCTTTTCAAATTCTTAGGTTTATGCTATAAATTGGCCACTTCCCGTGGGGTACCTGGAACACGCTTGGGTGTGACCAATTTGTTCCTGGACAGTCAATGTGTCTTTCTATTGATTTTCTTATTAGATTCTCATATGATAGGATGTACCACATGGTGGGTTCAAGCGCCAAATTATACATAAGTGACCCTTATTCACCGGAAGGCAGTGTTTAATCGGTCTATCGGTTGCAGAAGAAGACAACACACACTCCTCGATTACGAATACCCCTTACTACAAAAGGGGGCCCGCCGCTAACCAAAAAAGAGGGTCTACCGGTCACGGATAGTGTAACGCGCCCTACAAAGGGTAGTTGCCAATGCGCAAACAGACGAGCACCGGGAGCTTGCCTAGGACATGGGGGGATTGGACAGCGGGATCAGTCGACTTTCTATAAAATACCACAATTTATGAAAGCAGCGATGACAAGCGAGATAGAGACGCTTTAAGCATTCAGCCCACCCCTGCCAGCCGACACATTAGGATTAACGCCAGTGCGATCATGGTGTACTGGTCACGGCCTCGAATAGTTAAATGGCATAAACGGATTGGACTTGACGCGCAGGGCTGGTAGTCGGACTATTTTACTTCCTCAATATAGCAGGATGACACCTTCCAGCAATGGCAAGCGGGCGAATGGTGCGGCTGTCCTCTTCCCGGTAAAACCTTGGCAGACCTCCGGGTACGTTTGAAATTCACCTCCAAATTTGGTGAGAACATTTCTGATTTACGCCGATCCAGCTCTGACCACGGTCCCCATGAAGCAATCCAACCGGATCCCTACCGACATGACTTTTAAGGAAACTTCATCAAAATTTTGCTCGCGCATCGCGAAAATCCGAGCTACTCGCACGCAAAGTTGGCAAAATCGCTAAAAAGTTGCCAAATCAACCGTTACAAATGTAATTAAAGTGTTTGGGGAACGTTTGTCGACAGCCAGGAAGTCTGGATCGGGGGAAATCGAAAACCGGAAGCCGCTGAGACGACAAAGAGAGTTGCCGGTAGTTTCAAGCGAAACCCTAACCTATCTCTCCGAGATGCCGCAAATAAGCTGGGTGTATCGTCTACAACCGTGCATCGAGCCAAAAAACGAGCCGGACTATCGACTTACAAGAAGGTAGTGACTCCAAATCGCGATGATAAACAAAATACGACGGCCAAAGCGCGATCCCGGAGGCTGTACACGACGATGCTGACGAAGTTTGACTGCGTGGTAATGGACGACGAAACCTACGTCAAAGCCGACTACAAGCAGCTTCCGGGACAGGAGTTTTATACGGCAAAAGGAAGGGGGAAAGGTAGCAGATATTTTCAAGCACACGAAACTGTCAAAGTTCGCAAAGAAATATCTGGTTTGGCAAGCCATCTGTACCTGTGGCTTGAAAAGCAGCATTTTCATAGCTTCCGGGACTGTCAACCAAGAAATTTACGTGAAAGAGTGTTTGAATAAACGTCTGCTGCCTTTCCTGAAGAAACACGGTTGTTCCGTACTGTTTTGGCCGGATTTGGCATCTTGCCATTACGGTAAAAAGGCCATGGAGTGGTACGCCGCCAACAACGTGCAGGTGGTTCCCAAGGACAAGAACCCTCCCAACACGCCAGAGCTCCGCCCAATTGAGAAATACTGGGCTATTGTCAAGCGGAACCTAAAGAAGACCAAAAAAACTGCTAAGGACGAGCAGCAGTTCAAGGCAAACTGGCTTTCTGCGGCGAAGAAGGTGGACAAGGTGGCTGTACAAAATCTGATGGCAGGGGTCAAGCGTAAGGCCCGGCAATTCGGATTTGGAAAAGCGGAAGCCTAACTGAATTTTTTTTATTTTTTGGATTTATGTTATTGAAAGCTATGTTTACAAGGAACCTTTACAACATTTCTCTTGGAATGACCCCCCCTTGTACTCCTTAATGAGCTCCAAACGTTTCTCGAACGCGTCGCAGGCGGCACGCACGGACTGCATGGGCATTTCGTCCCAGATTTTGAGAATTACCGTCTTGAAATGATCCAAAGTGCTGACCTTGTATTCGTTCAGCTTCGCCATCATAGAGGACCAAACAAAAAAGTCGAGAGGATTCAAGTCCGGGGAGCTGGGAGGCCACAAAATTAGTCCAGAAAGTCGGTTAAATTGTCCCAACACCAGGCTTGAACCACATTTGCTGTATGGGCTGGTGCACCGTCCTGCTGGAACACGTAGTGCTCATCGCCGTAGAGGCTTCGGAGACTGGGGGTAACAACCTTTTCCAAAACCTCAGTTTTGTAGTACAGCCATGTTGATTTTGACGTTTTTTTCAATAAACACCAAGGGTAGCTTACCACGTTGGCATACTGCCCCCCAAAACCATCACCGACGCGGCACTTTGGAACCGAGGGGATGTTTATATTGGATTCAGGAATGCTGTCCCTCGATGGCGCCCACACTCGGTCCATTTTGCACATTGTGCGGCTGCTGCAGCACGAACAGTTTCTCGTCCGGAAAAACAAACTCCTGACCAGCGTGCCGAGAGAGGATCCTCTTAGCTCGATCCAACCGCTTTTTGCTGGTAGCCTCCGAAATCGCCATGGACCTTACGTTTTTTGTAAGGCTCGAAACCATGGTCCTTGGTGAGTATGGTGTGAGCGGTTCCAATGGAAACGTTGAGATCTGCAGCCGTTTTCCGGATTGAGCGAAACCCTTTGCGCCGAATTCGCTCCCTCAGATCGAGTGCAGATATTTACACGAGATCTATAGCAGATGATGCAAAACGTGCTCTGATGGAGCATTGCGGGAATTGATGACTATCCAATTGCGGAAGACTGACGGTGGCACGCAGCTAATGATAATACGGCTCCCGACGGTGGCAGCAAACAAACTGCTTGAGAAAGGAATAGTGAAAGATCAATGGTTGATTTGCTCGCTGAAACCTGTCCCTCGGGTTGTCAAACAAATGGAGAAATATGTTTTAAGTGCATGGGCTGTGGACATAAAGCGAGGAACTTCAAGGGCCCTTACAGATCTAAGCTTTGCAGAAAATGCGGTGAGGAGGGTCATATTTCCAGACACTGCGCGAAGAAACCGAGGTGCGCCGGACGGCAACGACCAGGTGGCAGGAGGCTACAAATGCCCGGGGAACAAAAAGGCGGCGGAAGGTCAGCAGTAATGGAGATCAACCAAATAAATCTCAATCATTGCGACGTTGCACAGTAACTGTTGTGGCAGTCGACAACGGAAACAACGTGCGACATTTCCCTCATTGCAAAGCCGTATCGAGTTCCTTCCGATAACGGTATTTGGGTGGCGGATGGAGCAGAAATGAGGAAATCATAACAGCGCTGTTATAACTATAGACGTCAAGAATGCCTCCAAAAGTACTAGCTGGGAATCCATCGCCGAAGCGCTGCGTAGAATGAAGCTACCAGATTATCTGTGCAAAACTCTAAGGAGCTACTTTCAGAACCGGTTCTAGTGCCTTTTTCGTTTAATAACGTTTTATCCTAACCCGAACAGATTCTGGGATATATCCACCGCATGCGTAAGGCTCAATCGCGTTAGCTTTACGGAGCCGATATATTTTTAAAATTCTTAAGGCTTCTAGTAGGAATTGAACCGATTACTTGAGGTTTATCGAGGTTAGAAAGGGTAATTTTTTTAGAGGTATATTGAGCATTAACTTAAAGTCCAAAACAAAAAGTTTATTTCATGTTTTGATGATTTCGAGCTCTCGGAATTTTCTCGATTTCATTATTTTAATTTCGATAACCCTACAGTGAAATTTATAGGAGAAATAAATTTAAAATAGTGGTAGTTATGCATAAAATTCGATATTTAATCTCAAAAGCATTGCAAATAAAGGGTTTTTCGATCAAAATTTGGTCGATTTAAACTTGACGCATTTCGACTTAAACTTACGCATTTTGCACACCCTTCATTGGAAGATTTGTGCGTGTAGCATCATGCATCTATTTTGATTTTGAGATTAGCACTTCAGTTATCAAAATGTCGTTAAAGGAAGAGAAGCAACGCATCAAAATTTTGCACGTGCATGGCGAAAATCCAAACTACTCTCACGCCGAGTTGGCGAAATTGGTGAATGTGGCTAAATCAACTGTTACCAACGTATTAAAAGTGTTCGGTGAACGTTTGTCGACAGCCAGGAAAGCTGGATCGGGGGAAAATCGAAAGCCGGAGGCCACAGACGACAAAAGAGTTGCCCGCTGTTTCGAGCGGAACCCCAACCTTTCCGTCCAAGATGTCGCAAAAAAGCTGGGAGTGGCGCCTTCAACCGTGGATAGAGCTAAAAAACAAGCTGGACAGTCGACTTACAAGAAAGTGGTGCCTCCAAATCGCGACGATAACAAAAACACGTCGCGAAAGTTGTACACGACGATGCTGACGAAGACTTACGTCAAGAAAGACTTTAAACAGCTTCCTGGACAGGAATTTTATATGGCAACCGGACGAGGAAAGGTGGCAGATATTTTCAAGCACATTAAACTGTCAAAGTTCGGCAAGAAATATCTGGTGGGCAGGCTTAGCTGAATATTTCTCCTGTATTCTGTATTAACTGAACTTGAAAAAGAAAAAGAATTTGACTTATTAATAAAAACTTTGATCGACTCACACACATTACTGTTTGACCAAATTTTGATCGGAACACCCTTTAATGCACATATATCCAAATGTTTTGGAATCTTCCATAAAAAACAGTAAATTAAATTCCTACTAACTTTGCTTATATGGCCCAAACTCCAATAATTAGTTCCTACAACAATTTGAATCAAAAGTGTTTATGTATTGAGCTTATTTCATAGATCGTTGCGTCTTTCTGAGGCTGTATCTTTTTGTGCCAACATCAAATCTCCGACATAAATTTCGCTTACGTCACTGGAAAGCGGTAATTCCATTCCGGGTGGCCTAGTTAAAGGTCCGGTGTTGGGTGTTAGTCTGGTAGCAAACTTGGCGAGAAATTTACAAACCAGATAAAATGTGATCCATTATACTTCTTTTTCTGCGCTATGCCACGTCTGCTATCGAATGATGAATATGCAATGCATGGAATTAGTTACATATATTCTGCGACCGCACTCGGCTTGATTATGATTTATGCTCGCCGCTTGTTATCCCTACAACAACGCGCTTAGTCCCTCGTCGACAGATGAATGGCGAAAGCCAAGTGACACATTCCATTTTATCGTTTAGCTTGTTAAGAGGCAGCGCACGGCGCGGAGGTCACGCCTTATTGTTCGGCAAGATTTCCTTCCGCTTGTTAATCACTTTGAGAGGCTGTCTGGTCGTAAAATTCTTTCGAGTGCTACGAATCAACCTGGGGTTGGACTAACGGCAAGAACTGTTCTACAGAGTTTAAGTTGCTGCCTATTTTATTAATTTCATTCCTAATTACTGAGCTTTTTTTGAAAATGGTTTTGAAACATTAATCCACTAGGGTTGGGAGTGATGCTAGAGCCCCCTCCGAGGCCCTATTTCAAGTGCCATTAACCTACAATGCTATTTTTGGATAGTATGATGCTTCACGAGATAAAGCATCATGCTGGAAAAATAGCGTTTTATGTTATCGTTTACCCCGTGATTTTAATGGGGTCCTGGGGGCTGAAGGGCGTGCTCAAGGAGCCGCACAATTACAACCTGAGGGAGATCTGGATCTGCCTAAGTATGTGATGAACAACTCCCATTCGATTAGACAAATTATGTACCGAACAATAAATTATCCTCTATGTAATTTTAATAAAATTTAATAATTAAATTTATAAATATATTTCAAACAGCTAGCTATTATTCATGTATTTATTATACCCAAGAGTATTTATTCGTAATTATTCCAATAATTATCAGGGTCAAATCTCTTAAAAACTTGAGGCACACATTTTGATTGCCCCGTTATTCAGTTCAAATACCACGTACTAACTGTTAGTGAATGATCAACATTCAACATTTTCAGTAGCTGAAATCGCATTATAGTCAAACAGCTGTTGAACTGCCAAATGACTCCAGTATTTAACGGCAAAATTTTCATAGGTGACTTCTGTATGGCCAAGATAGGTATCGTAGGCGTACAATAAATTCCTAATCAAAGTTGCATAGACTGAATCAGCCCCTAGATCTATGTTTTTTCAGATTCCAATCAACTCAGTTCTTCGCATTCGACTCAATATTGCAACAATTTCTGTTCGATCAAGATGTAGAAATTATTCATTTGCCCCTTCAATTCTACCTAGATTCGGTATTTAGCCGAAACTAACTTCTGGGTCAACCTTACAATGATCCGGAAAATTGTTCCGATAACTTATCGTAGTTTTGGACCACATCACGCTTCACCCATTCTACGCTGCTGTGTTCCACAGCGACAACCAGAAAAAGGTTTTGGAATTCATTATGCTCTCATGCCACCAGCAAAGGAAACAAAAAAAAAAAAAAAACTAGAGCAAGGTCCCTCGGCATCGGTGAAGCTTTTCGAAACCGAAATTTCCGAGTCCTCCGCGCCGAGCCACCGACAGTTGTGGAAGGTTGTTACTTTTAACCTTCTTTAGGTATCGGGGTCAATATGACCCGGAATGGATTTAAAAAATGCTATTACTTTCCAAAATAAGCTTCTAGACGTTTGAATTTTCTTGACTTTTCCCAAATCTTAGAGGGGTACGTTTCTGCATTGAACCCAATTTTTTTTGACATTTCTGAAGGGTTGTTAAAAAAATGTTACGAATAAGGTGTTTCGGGTCATATTGACCCGGATTTCAAACGCACATTGTGGAAACAACATATGAGCATATTTTAAAGTCTTTGCAGTCAAGATGCTCATTAGAGTCCCAATTTTCAGTTTCTGATGAGTACGGTCATTTTTGACCCGGTTGGCCACAGGGAATCTGTGCCGGAAGAGGGCATGATACAAATTTTCATCGGAACATGCTTTTCGTCGGCTCAAACCTCATGATTTTTCATGAGTAGTCTACTTCTAGCCGTGAAATTGACCAATGACTATATTGGCCATTCCGGATGCCCCGGAGGAACCCTTTAGGAGTGGACAAAGACGGTATTTCACCGAATCATGCCTTTCATCGGTTCAAACTTCATGATTTTTCATGGATAGTCTACTTCTAGCCTTGAAATGGACCAATTCGCCATTTTGAGACATATTCGCCATTTTGAGACAATCCGGATACTATGAAGGAACCCTTCAGGAGGAGAAACATGCGGATTTCTACCAAAACATGCCTTTCGACGATTCAAACCTTATTATTTTTGTTGAGTAGTCTACTTATAGCCTAAAAAAAAGGCCCAATGACTATATTGACCATTCGGAGACAATCCAGATGCCCCGGAGGAATCGTTTAGGACTGGGATAATATAGATTTTTGCCGAAACATGCCTTTCAACGATTCAAAATTCATGATTTTTGTTGAGTAGCCTACTTCTAGCATTGAAATTGATCAATGACCGTATCGGCCATTCTGAGACAACCCGGATGTCCTGGAAGAACCATTTAGGAGGGGACAAATATAGATTTTTGCCGAAACATGCCTTTCGACGGCTTCATGATTTTTCATGAGTAGTATCAGCCTCACTATGCTACAATAGATCAAATTACTGGTCGCAGTGGTTTATGTCTCGAACAGAGGAAAAAAATATACGTTCGGCCTTGAAATGGACCAATGACCATATTCGCCATTCTGGGACAATCCAGATGGCCGGGGGATATTTTATTCCATTCGACGGATCAAACTTCATGACTTTTTGGAAACAATCTATTTCTAGTCATTAAATGGACGATTGCCTGTATTGACCATTCCGGGACAACCCGGATACTCCGAGGGAATCCTTCAGGAGGAAACAAGTACAGATTTTTACCCGAAACATGTCGATGTTACTAATTTTCGACCATGCATGGAGATATTGACAGAGCAGCTATGGTCACTCATTAAATCCAAGAGTCATTGACAAAGGAAACCATGTCAATTTTACATTTACTAACTTGTTAATGTCCAACATGTGCTGTTTTCATTATTCGCTAAATTGGTAACAAAATTAAACAAATTCAGTTAAATATATCCATGGAGCGGGCAAAGTTAATAAGCTTAGCCCAACTAATAAAAGCGAATAAGCATTCAGTTACTCAAATGTCTGGATAACAACCGGGGTGAACTGCCACCTCGCCCGACCACTCTACGCCACTGCTCATAGATGAGTAAAAATGATAAACTAAGAAATCTATGTCAATTGGATCAGTTTTTCTTTGATTTTGAAAACTCACGAATTCTATCACCGTGCTGTTTACCGAATTTGCCAGATTTCGGTAATTTTGGTAATCAGTTCAGTAATGCAGTTCGTGAGCTTCCAGAACCAGTAAAACGGATCACATAGCTTTGACAAAGCTTTCTTTGTTTACTATTTTTACTTATTTATAAGCACGTTGGGACGTTTTAAAATATTTCAATGTGACTTGAGAACTATAATAGAAAAGCAACATCAAATTTACCAGTAATCAGCCCTAGGTGTCACAAGGTTCTCATCTTGGCCCATTACTATGTATTATACTGCTGATTTTTAGCCATCTGATTGAACCCACTGTTGAGTTGGCCCCGCACCCTATGCTGACGACATGAAACATGAAGTTGTCGCCAAGGCTTCATATTTTCACAGTATATTTACATGTTTGCGGTCACTCCACAAATAAAGCCACTACAACGTTTCAAAAAAAGTTGGCATCTTCAGCCTCCCCTTACGCTACATTTTTTTACGACGATATTTTTGCCAAATTTACCATTCTTCCTCCTGTTTTCTACTTTTTGGATCAGGTTCTTCAGATTAGCATGTACAAGTAACGTTTTGATTGTGGTTAATTTTCCGAGGATCGAAATGATCAAAACAAGAGATGATATTTCTGATTTTTCTTAGGGTCATAGGATCAATTAAAAAAATCGAAAATCGACAACAAATGTGTCGACCTTGTAAAGCCCAATCCTAGTTCGTATGTAAATATAGGCAACTGTCATTGGTCTCCTATCCTGGGACATCCGGATTGTTCCGGAATGGTCAATACGGTTATTGGTCCTTTTCAATGCTAGAAGTAGACTATTCATGAAAAATCATGAAGTTTGAGCCGTGAAAGGCATATTTCGGCAAAAGTCTGTATTTGTCCCCTCCTAAAGGGCTCCCCCGGGGCATCCGGATTGAATGGCCAATATGGTCATTGGTTCATTTCAAGGCTCGAAGTAGACTATTCATGAAAAATCAACAAGTTTAAGCCGTCGAAAGGCATGTTTCGGTGAAAATCCACATTTGTTTCCTCCTGAAGGGTTCCGCCGGGGGATCCGGATTGTCCCGAAATGGCCAATATATTAATTGGACCATTTCTAGGCTAGAAGTAGACTACTTGTAAAAAATCATGAAGTTTGAGCCGTCGAAAGGCATGTTTCGGCGAAAATTCGTATTTGTGCCCTCCTAAAGGGTTCCCCCGGATCCGGGGGGATTCCGGATTGTCCCGGAATGACCAATATATATTGGTCAATTTCACGGCTAGAAGTAGACTATTCATGAAAAATAATGAAGTTTGAGCCACCGAAAGGCATGTTTCGGTGAAAATCCGCATTTGTGTCCTCCTGAAGGGTTCCCCCGGGGCATCCGAGTTGTCCCGGAATGACCAATATGGTTATTCGTCCATTTCAAGGCTAGAAGGAGACTATTGTTGAAAGGTTTGAGCCGTCGAAAAGCATGTTCCTATGAAAATTTGTATCCGTCGCCGCCTCACGGATCGTAGCAAAACAAACCCGCTTCTGGCACAGATTCCCTGTGGCCAATCGGGTCAAAAAGGGCAGTACTTACCAGAAACTGAAAATTGGGACCCTAAAAAGCATTTTGACTATAAAGACTTTGAATTTGGTCATATAAATTTTCCACAATGTGAATTTGAAATCCGGGTCAATATGACCCGAAACACCTTATTCGTCACAAAATATTAACACCCAAGGAAGGTTAATTTTTTTATCCCCATTAACACGGCTTATTCGCTATATATAAATAAATAAAATATAAATTTTATATTCACATAAATAATTATTTATAAGAAAAAGAGCAGCAGGACAGGAGGGGCCGAGCGGGCCCTTATTTAACCCAATCGAAAATAGCCAATAAATATAAAAAAAAAATTATATAAAATTATATAATAATAGCCACCCGTGGGGTCCCCCCGGGCGAGGAATAACTTGATAACTGCCTTGGTATTTATGCTCAGATTAAGAGGTAAAATACTTGAGTATAATACCATCAAATTGTTCCCACAATGTCATGCGAATACCAAATTGAGGTAAGACAATACCAAAATAATACCTCTAAGGTGACCAGATACTTACCCAGGTATCCGGAATATCAAGTTTAGTTATTCTAGAGACATTTTGCTTGCAATTCTTAGGTATTTTGCTTAGGTATTTTACCTCTTAATCTGAGCTCTTTAATACCAAGGCCAGTTATCAAGATCAAAATTAGGTATTCATATGCTTTTGTGTTCTGCTCGGGTACGCTTGCAACTAAATGATTTTTTTTGATAGAACTGGCACGTTTGTGATTGTTTTTCGGAATGAGTTTTTTTCTTGACTAAGCAGGGGTTCAAACTTCTATCAGAACATGCGTCTTACCCGAAAAATACACATTTTGTGTTTTAGTAACCTGTAAAATTCTCATGTTTGTAGAAATTTGTGTTTCATTTGTATAGGAGCCCCCCCCCCCCCTTTCAAAAAGGGGAGGGGTCTTGAACCACCATAGAAACATTATTGCCTTCAAAAACTCCCACATGCCAAATTTGATACGATTTGCTTGATTAGTTCTCGAGTTATGCAGACATTTGTGTCTCATTTGTATGAGAGCCCCCTTGCTAAGAGAGAAGAGGTCTCAAATAATCATACGAACCTTCCCCAGCCCCAAAAACCCCTGCATACATATTTTCACGCAGATCGTTTCAGAACTTTCCGAGTCTACAAGGGTTAGACAGGCAGACAGAAATTCGTTTTTATATACCTTCTGCTCAAATATGAACGAGACTTTATGAATAAAACGGTCCGCGGATGACATATCGTCAAAAAAAAAAATTTCTTATATTGGTAGGACTGTTATACGTTTACATGTCAAATTTGAGCACGATTTGTCACAAAGCTTTTTTTACGGCACTATAAACAAGTCAACCTCCAGTGTGATTTTCGAATTTTACTATGGAATCAAACGTTGAGTAAAGAATTAGTTTGAAATTTTTTTATTTCATCGGAATAAGTGCTTCGGATGCATTGAAAATGTTGCAGAAAGCCTATGAGGAATCTACTCTGCGTGCACGTGTGTTTGATTGGTATAAATCGTTCAGAGACACAAAAACACTCACACCTCACCACAACAACAAACCAACAAAACAAAAAAAAAAAAAAAAAAAAAAATATAATACACAAACCCCCGACAGAGAGAGAAAAACTAAAGAACACAACAACAAACGATCCGCACAAACATACACACAGTTTAGGACAGAGACGTGTCCCGCGCGTCTTACCAAAAAATTATTAATTTTCAACAAAAACAACACCACAAACCGCCAAAAAGAAATCACCACAAGAATGAACCCGACCCCACCACATCACAACTGATGAACCGAGTCTACACCACGCCGCCCACCACCCCCCCAAACAACGGAACCCCCCCCACAAAACCCCCCACAAACCAAACCCCGCGAGAGAGGAGGGGGTCTCCCCCAACCTAAAAAAATTTCCCCCCCCCCCAAAACCCCCCCCAACAAAATTTCACGCCGATCGGTTAGTAGTGTCCGAGTCTATAAGGTTCAGACAGACAGACAGACAGAAATTCATTTATATACACTGACGGACCATACAATAAGACCAAAGCCCGATTTTCATATAAAATGGTCATGTTTGGAGGCTTGTCTTTCACTTTCCCGTGAAGTAATTGAACTGAAATGTTGGCAATAGCCTAGAAATAACCTGAATTTTTTAATAAATTCATAATTTTTCATTCACCACTTCAGAAACTACAGACACCACCTACGACAAAACAATAAGACCTCCTTTTGATATCCATAGTTTAGGCCATGTTGATGAGTGTGAATTACAATCTATAGTATACTGATATTAAAATGACCCGTGCATCAATAATCAAAATTCAGATCCTCAAATTCGAGCATCCTTTATGGAAATCAAAAACTAGTCTTATTGTTTTGTCGTATGCGGTGTCTGTAACTTTTAAAGTGGTGAATGAAAAATGATGGGTTGAATGCAGATGAGAATTTAGGCTACTTCTGGACCACAGCCGAAATTTCAGCTCAATTGGTTCTCGAGAAAATGAAAGGCAAGCCCCCTAACATGACCATTTTGTATGAAAATCAAGCTTTGGTCTTATTGTATTGTCCGTCACTGTAATCCCCCCACCAACAAAAAAGGTGGAAGAAACCGCGGGGGGAGGCGGGGGGAGGGTTTTATAGTGTGTTTTTGTTATATCCCTTTCTTTCATTCATAGCCTCACGTCTGTTTTTAATAAAAATAATGGTTAATAAAAAAAATAACATTTTTTTTCCCACTTTTTTTTTTTTTTAGTTATATTACTTTATTCTCTGCAACAACACAGAAAAAAAAAACCCTTCAACAATACCAGCATTATTTTTTTTTTTTGAAGACACATCATAACGAGTGTTTTTTTTATAAAAGGGATTTTGTAACGCAATAAAAGCTTTACGCAATTTTGATGGAATTCGCTTCATCGTGCAATTCGATACACTGTCATTTTTTATCTGAAACAACAGTTTGAGTTTGGCAAGGGCGCTAAACTTTTGGTTATTCAAAAGTACTACGGGGGACTGTCTTGTAGACACATTACTCAAATTTTGAAAAAATCGAAGACTGATATGCACAAAATAATCAAAAAAAATTGGAGAGGAGCATACTGTGGACGATCTGCCAAGATCCAGAACCAGAAGCAACCCCGTCAAGCCGCTAAAGGAGAAGAAATGTGTTGAGCTTCGGTTATCGGAAAAATCTAACTCAGTCTGACAGGTTGCCAAGAAACTGAAAGTATCTGTTGGATTTGCCCAAAGCGTCAAAGAAGCAAAAAAACGACAAAACGGAGCAGGGAACAGCTGGAACGATCCGAAGAGCTATGCCGGAAGCTTAATAAAATGTCAAGAAAGCATCCTAATCGCTGCATTTGAATGTATGACGCAAGATATATTGCAAACTGGACACAACTACGCTATCGGAATAACAGTTTTATAGTACGTTTATTGGTGAAAACGTACTTGATGACAGAAGAACGATCGGAATGGAGAAGTTCGGCTAAAAAAGTTCCTTTGTGGCAGCCTTTTTGCTCATGTGCCAAAAAAAAGTTTGCCATTTTCACCACTGCGCTGGGACCACCTACGGGGAAGTTTATCGCAAGGAATGCATAAAGAAGCGTCTTGTTCCTCTGTATCGTGAACACAACGTCCCCCGACTGTTCTGGCCTGACCTTGCATCCGCTCACTACGCTTCTGCTACGCTGGATCTAATGGAGGAGCACGGTATCAATTTTGTGCAAAAAGAGAATTATCCACCAGATCGTCCTGAATTGCGTCCGATCGAGCGATACTGGGCAATAATCAAGCGGCACCTTCGAGAGGATGGCAGAGGGGCACAGTTTGTCAATGAGTTCAAAAAAAATGTGGTCATCTAGCTAGCCGAAAGGTACCACAGAGAACTGTGGAAAGGTTAATGAAGGGTATTCATCAAAAAGTGCATCAGTTTCATGTCTAGGAGCATTTTGATGAAAATTATAGTTTTTCTGTAATACAGAGACAACAGTGATTATACATAAAACCATTATACATTTCACATTCTCGGTGGTTCGAAAATTTAGGTGAAGTTGGAAAAATGGCGACGTACACCGATGTCTCCTCATTCGAAAAATTTGGCATGTAGCCAATTTGAGTGCGTTTCTCCAAAGTTGTGATCACCAATTGTTAGATAAACTTTGTTACGTCCTCATTCCAACTCATTCTAGAAATACGCCACTTTTTTCAAAAGGTTTCAACCCATCGTAGCTTTCCCCTACGTAATGTACATTCAAGTTTTGAAATGGACATGGTTTCTGCCCTCCTCTCTCGGCTCTTGCGGAAGAGGAGCGTGACTTTACAGCAAACATTTAGTACCCCCTAGTGTCAAGTGCCGCGGTGTTATTATAGTGGAGATGAGTAAACAGAAAACTTTCGCGCAACACTTGCCCGGCACCGCTGCTGACCGCCGCAAATGGCAGAAAATCAGAAAACACATCTTCATTGAATAACAATAAATACAAAACAACAACGGCGGCACGCAACAACCGGTAGCCGTCAGAATGGTCAGGTCCATAAATGGCTCATCCCGGGACGGACGGGAGCACGGTGGGCTCTTTCTGCTCATCATCTATGTTCCGCCGTTTAATTTACATGCGCTTGTGTTTATCTTTTCCATTCGGTCGACTCGCTAAGTGGCGGCTTCCATCGAACGTGCAGCTATTCAGCAGGTTCGGAACCGTAAAAGGTGAAGTCAACCTGTAGGCGATTGGTTGTACCCCAAAATTTACGTCGATTAAACCCGGCGGTGTGATTGGAGTTGCTGACCGGTTTGCCGTCAGCTAAGTGTGGAAAGGCAATTGCACTTGCAGAATGAAAGATAATTTTATTGTTTTGAACATCTGATTGCGTAATGCGGCCATCAAAAGACTCTTGATATACGTGGCGATGGATCATTAGGCCAAATGCCACTAGACCGTAGGCCATTGAGCCGACTGTCATTAGGCCGATTGGGTCGTTTGGCCGAATAGGTCATTAAGCTGACTTAGTAACTGATAATTCGATTATTTGTTTCTGTTTGCTTGGAATCGCTTTCTGTTCTTATTTCAAAGATGTTAAAAAACTTTAACGACGCATGCTAGCGGATTTGAAGTTTCGAAACTAAAAAGAACTGCTCATGATTGAAAGAAGTAAAAAACTCTCATGGCAATTCATTGATTTATTGTTCCAAATATTCCTAAGTTCAATCTTCAAAAAGACTCATGATCCAAAGAAGGAAAACTCTCCCATGGAAGTTTGATTGCTTCATGACCCAAACATTATTATTTATTACTAGCTGAACCCGGTGCGAGCCTTGCTACGCTTGCAACTAAATGAATAAAAAATTATCAGAACTGGTGCATTTATGTTTTTATTTAGGAATGAGTTTTGTTAAAATATTTTCGTTTGCTATTGTGTGTAATTTCTGCAAACAAAAACCTAGTGGAGTGTTTTAAACCCATGGATCGTTAGTTCCTACCATGGTTTTTCTTCCTGTGTAGAAGCATTTCAAAGACAAAACATTTGTCTTCAAACTACGCCGTATCCTTTCAGTTTGAACGTAATTTTCTCGTGCATAATCTTAGATTAACTTCTTGTGCATAATGTAGAACTGAGAGTAACTCAAGCATCCTCCATTCTTGACTAAGAAGGGGTTCAAACTTCTAGCAGAACATGCTGCTAACCCGAGAAATACACATCTTGTGTTTTAGTTGCCAGTATAATTATCATGTTTGGTTGAAATTTCTGTTTCGTTTGTATGAAAAACCTTCCCTACTCCAGAGAGGGGAGGAGTTTTGATCCACCATAGAAAAAATCCTGCCTCTAAAAACCCTAGATGCCAAATTTAGTTCCATTTGCTTGATTAGTTCTCGAGTAACGCAGAAATTTGTGTTTCATTTGTATGGGAGCCCCCATTTTCAGACGGGGAAGGAGTCTTGAACCATCAGAAGAACCTTCTCCGGCCCCAAAAACTCCTGCATACAAATTTTCATAACAGTAGGGATAATTTTCATGTTTGGTTGAAATTTGTGTTTTATTTGTATGAGCGCCTCCCCTGCAAGAGGGGAGGGGTCTCGAACTACCGTAGACACATTTTTTGCCATCAAAAACCTCCACATGCCAAATTTGGTTCCATTTGCTTGATTAGTGCTTGAGTTATGCAGAAATTTCTGTTTCATTTATATAAGAGCCATCCCTTCCATATAAAGGAGGGGTCTCAAAGCTCCATAGAAACATTTCTAACATCCAAAACCCCCACATGCCAAATTTGGTTCCATTTGCTTGATTTGTTCTCGAGCTATGCAGAAATTTGTGTTACATTTGTATGGGAGCCCCCCCCCCCCCCTTTCAGACAGGGAAGGAGTCTCGAACCGTCATAAGAACCTTCTCCGGTCCCAGAAACCCAAAAAAAAAAATCATAACAGTAGTGATAATTCTCATATTTGATTTAAAATTGTGTTTCATTTGTTTGAGAGCCCCTCCTTCCAGAGGGAGGAGGGGTCTCAAACCACCATAGAAACATTTCTTGTCTCCAAAATCCTCCACATGCCAAATTTGGTTCTATTTGCTTGATTAGTTCTCGAGTTGTGCAGAAATTTGTGTTTCATTTCCAGACGAGGGAGGAGTCTCAAACCATCATAAGAACATTCTCCGGCTCCACAAACCCCTGCAGAAAAAAAATCTACAAGAGAAAGGAGGGGTCTCGAACCACAGTAGACACATTTTTTGCCTCCAAAATTCTCACATGCCAAATTTGGTTCCATTTGCTTTATTAATTTTCAAGCTATGCAGAAATTTCAGTTTCATTTGTATGAGAGCCCCCCCCCCCTTCTAGAATGGGGAGGCGTCTCAAACTACCATAGAAACAATTATTGCCTCCAGAAAACCCCACATTCCAAAGTTGGTTCCATTTGCTTGATTAGTTCTCGAGTTATGTAGAAATTTGTGTTTCATATGGATGAGAGCCCCCCCCCCCCCCCTTCCAGAGAAGGGAGGGGTCTCTTACCATCATAAGAACCCCGGCCCCAAAAACTCCTCAATACAAAATTTCACGCTGATCGGTTCAGTAGTTTTCGAGTCTATAAGGTTCAGACAGACAGACAGACAGAAATCCATTTATATATATACAGATTTTCTTGGCATAACGTCATTTATAACATTACCTGATACACAATATCCCTCCAACGTTCTCGGTTCATGGCTGCTCCTCTCCAATCCCGTGGGCACTACGTACTCCCTAGATCTTGCTCAACTTGGTCTAACCATCTTGCTCGTTGTGCCCCTCGTCGTCTTGTGCCAGCCGGATTCTCATCTAACGCCATTCTCGCAGGATAGTTGTCCGACATTCTCGAAACAGAGTATTCGTTTTCGTGCAGATTTGACCTGCTTACGAACATTGGGTTCACGAACGAGTTGCGCTAGCTCATGGTCCATCCACCGCCGTCAGACTCCGTCCTCCTGAATTTCGCCTAAGATGGTTGTCAACACCCGTTGCTTAAAAACTACAAGTGCTCGCAAGTCCTTCTCAGGCATTGTCCACGTCTCATTCCCATAGAGAACAACCGGCCTTATTAGCGTTTTTTACAGGATATACTACGTATAGGAGCTAAGTCTGTTTGCCCGCAGTTGCTTATGGAGCCCGTAGTAGGCACGACATCCACGACATTTTGGATAATACGCCTCCGGATCTAACGGCTGTTATCATTGTCCGCAGTAACAAGTGAGCCGAGACTACTTCGACCTCTTCTCCGTCGATCGTTACACTCCTACCTAGTTGGGCCCTGACGTGCTCAGTTCCGCATGTACTTCGTTTTAAACTTATTTATCTTCAACCCAATCTTCACTGCTTCGTGCTTTAGTCTGGTGTGCTGCTCTGCCACCGCCTCAAATTTTCTGCCGAGAATGTGCACGTCATCGGCAAAGCAGATAAATTGCCTGGATCAGTTGAGAATCGTGTCCGGCATGTCTTGAGTGCCATTCGTCTCACAACATCTTCAAAAGTTGAACAACAGGCAAGAGATCCCATCACCTTGATGAAGCCCTCTGCGTAATTCTAATGAACCCGATAATCCACCCTATATCTTCAAACAGCACTGGGTTCCATCCATCGTAGCCTTGATTAGTCGGGTCAGCTTCCCGGCATTTTTGCAGAATCTGCCGCAAAGTGAATATTTGGTCCGTTGATAAGTTCTGCTGTGATACTATCCCTTCCAACCGATTTGTTGCTCTTCAGCTGCTAGATGGCATCCTTAACTTCACCTCGCTTTAGTTCGACTATCACTATCATTTGATTCTAAAACTCACCTTTCGCCTCATGTCCTAGTTTCGGTCAAACTACCCTAACCTCGGGTGTTTTCCTCTGAATTTCTTTGTGTTGTGATTCTTACCACAGATGTTGAATGATGATTTTGCCGTGGATAGCGAATGGCGACAACAGTCCGAGCGGATAAAAAATCCCACACACAGGTTGCGACGAGTCTTTTAGTAGGCCGCTTCTCCTCGTATAGGTACGGCATTAACTTTTCGCGGTGCTTCATAGAGAACAAGAATTCATCCATACTCGGGTCCCAGATCACCCCCAGAACTCTCTCCTTCGACGTCTGTTTATTGCAGTTAAAATGTACCGGCGCCGCCGGTTTTGTCTCTCCCAGACTTCGCAGAACTTCCGGTGAATTGGACACCTAGTTTCGAATTTCGAAACCAGCCTTTCGGTGGACTAGTCGAACCTCTTGCGCTAGCGAGACTGCTTCTGCAACGGTGTCGACACTGTCGAAATAATCATCCATGATGGCTCTTCGGCATTACGATTTTTCACAAACTGGGCCTAACAGGGGGGACCCAAATGACGCGACGTCCATGACGTCAATACTTGGTGGATCCTCCGGCGTTTTCTGGCAGATGAATCGCGGTTTCTGTTTGTCTTCGGTGCAAATCTTCAGCTGGTGGAATATCTCCTTGAAATCTCCACCGAACGCAATCCGCCGTTCGCGGAAGCCGAGGAGAACCTTGATCCTTGATCAGCAGTACGACCATGTCCGGACCTGTTAGAAGCTGTGAGTTTAGAGAGACTCCTTGCACCGTCCCTGCGGCATCCCAGACGAGACGAATCTCTTCGGGTTTTGGACGACGTTGATCGGGAGATACCACACTTGGTCGGCAGCGGTGCCCGCCAGTACTTCAGCGGTGACGAGATACGCATACGATTTCTGCTGATATTCGTACATCTGTCTGCAAACGCTACACAATATGACCACATGAGAGAGAGGGTTGCCGATCGAGTCCTACGACGGACAACCTCAGCTACTAATCGGGGCGAACAATTCGTTCGCTCCGCTGGAAGCACCCCGGGTGGACGGTTTACGGACCAAGACAGTCCACCACGGTGACGACTGGTAACTATCTCGGCTATCATTCTACACGAGCTTTTCAAAACCCACTACGGCTCTGGAAGAGTCATTCGTGATGATACGACAAGAAACAGCAGAGGAGAAACGCGCCCGGGAAATACTGAAACGCACCACGAAAGATATCGACGATCGATACGAGACTGGGTTGCTGTGGAAGGCGAACGACCCACGGTTCACGTGGAACTATCCAATGGCCTTGCGGAGAACGAAACAGCTGGAAGTGACTTGAAAAGAATACCAAGCTGCGAGAAAACGTTTTCAGACAGATCGACGAATACCAGCAGAAAGGATATGCGCATCTCACCACCGCTGATGAACTGGCGGGCAAGTGTGGTATCTCCCGATCGTTCTCTTTCTTCATATAACATATAACTGCGGTCCCACAGTTGCCAGATAACTTCTGCGGTGTTGCAACAGAGAACTCTAGATGTTTTTCAACGAATCCAAAGTGGTCCCAGATCGACAATGGCTCTCGTAACTTGGCAGATGAAACGGCACTTTCCACGGCAACCTTCGCAACGCGAAACGTAGAAATATGCGTTGTTGTAGGTTGGATTCCAGATTCCAGAGCAGTATTCCAGATTCGACCGCCCCAGGGAGCAATGGGAAGACTTCAAGCAATATATATCGGATCGCTCTGCTCACTTGGAATATAATGCCTAGGGCTTTGGAAGCCTTACAGGGTGCGGCAGAAAATAAAGCGAAAATTTGTTCTATTTCTTTCAAATCCCATTTTCAACTAATTCAAGCAATAATATCAACATTTTCAGTGCAGTTATCTTTATAAAGTCCTTTTAAACAAATTTATTCAATGTGTCCTCCATTTTTATTAATAACATCCTCGAGCCGACGCCGGAAGCCAGAGCATGCCTTTCGGACGTAGTCCTCCGACATTGACTGCCATGTGCGTGTTATGGTTGACTTCAGGGTTTTCACACTAGGGTGTGATGTTTTGCAGGCTCGTGCTTCAACATATGCCCAAATCGAATAATCCGACGGATTAAGATCTGGACTGCTAGGGGGCCACAAATCCTTCGGCCAAAACTTCATGTTATCGTTCAACCATTGTTGGGTTCGATTGGACGTGTGACACGGCGCTCCATCCTGCTGTAGGACAACGTTTTGGTACTCGGAGAAGTTGGCCTTCACCCAAGCACTTGGTCCTTTAAAATACCGATATACACTTCGGTATTGATTTTAACTCCAGCAACAATGAAAACAGGCGGCATTTTCAAACCGTTGGGCGCCACCAAGCCAAACATCATGACACTAGCCGGATGTTTGGTTTGAAATTTGAATTTCACTTTTCCGGAACGTTCTCCATTTTCTGCGGTGAAATGAACCGGTCCGTGCGGCTGTTGGCCACAGCATCGATGCTGAAAAGCTTTTCGTCGGAGAACAGGATTATCATTTTTTCCTTCTTCAACAAGGAAAGCAATCTCTTGGAACGAGTCACTCGTAGTTCCTTGACCCGGTCCGTAATCAAGTGGCGTTTCACTCTGGCTCTGGAAGATGCATGCAGGTCTTCTTTGATGATTCTCCGCATGGATTTCTCCGAAATATTGGCTTCCTTTGCAAGTTTTCTTATGGAACGCACCGGGTTGCGAGCAATTTTTGCACGGACCGATTTGATCACGTTCGGCGTGTGTGCAAAGCGCGGACGTCCGCTTCCCGGCTTCCGCTGCTTAGGACCATCCTGCAGGGACTTTTTTATGCGGTAAACTGTTGCCAAATAGCACCCTACCACCTTGGCAATCTCTTTCGGCTTCTTCTGAGCGAGCAACAAACTGGTGATCACTTCTTTCGCGAACATTTTGACGAATTTGCAATAAAACAAATAGAATGTTTGGATGCAGCCCTTGAAGGTAAACATAAACAAATACACTTTCGACAGAAATTAGTCACTAGCTACACGAATTAACCCAATACCAAAGTTTGAACATTTTCGCATTATTTTCTGCCGCACCCTGTATTTAAAACTTGTTCAAAACGTGACGTATGACTACATAGCAATGTGCATTGAATGTTTTTATTTTTTTTTATCCCCATAGGATTGCAATGATCGGGGTTGGTTTTTGAAAATTTTCAAGTGATTATGCCGGAAGGATTAGTCTATGGTGACCAAATAAACACCGGGCTTTCGACATCAGCTCACATAGTCTTCTTGAAAATTTTTGGGATTCAGTATCAGTCAGTATACGTGTTTTGTTGTCCAGGTATTTGTTAAAGTCCGTGTTTTTGTACTTGTCCGTGTCATTATATTATTAGTGATATTCTTGTCAGTGCAATTATTGGTATCTGCGCAATTTCATATAGTACAGGTGTGACAATGTAACAGCTATTTCCCTTATTCTTTGCTCCCAAATGCAACAAAGTATTTGACGTTAGACTCATCGGGAAAACAAGCTGTTCTGTTGGACTTGGATATTTGTGGACGATCTTTTAATATATAGTTATGTATGTATGATGTGTATGTAGTTTTGGAAATGTTAAATGATTCACACTTACCCACACTGTTGTTATTATTATTAGCTTTTGATTTGTTGGGAACATACCGGCTTAGATGATACTTGCATGCATGTAATTCGAGGTAGGTCTTTCTTGGGTGGCTACTTGCTCTTGTTCCAACCAGAGGCCGAGATGCCTGGCTATCCAGGTTGCGTCGCCATGAGACTCGGATTTGCTTCCACTGTGACCCTACCATGCTGCAAGCCTAGCCTTCCTGATTCTTGTATTGTTTCTTTTTTTCGTTCTAGAAGTATACAAAAATATTCGCTCCTCTGCCAAAAATAGCCAAACCAAACGTAGAATCTGTGTGGTGATGCTTTCCAGAAAATTGCAGACCCATAATAAAACTCAGTTATAATAAAAGTATTGAAATTAATAGACGATTCTTTGAATAGCAGTAATGTAATTGAAATTATGCAAATTCTATATTGTATGAAAATAAGGAAAGGTGTCGAATTATAATTGCTACTTCTAGTGGGTTCAAATGCACTTCTGGTCCACATCACCCCTGGCAACACTGGTTTGCATCTTTCCCGTTTGGGTAAAGATCCAGATAAGCCCTGGAAGCTGGTAGTTATCAAGCTACCTCAATGTTTTGCCAATGCCCAGGGAATCGAATAAAATTAGTTCAGAATCATGAGAAACATTCGGATTCTGAAAAAAATCCGAATCATAAGCATTTTAATAATCTAAAAAGGATTCACTCCTAAGCACAGGAATATATAATTTTACAATCCTATGAAAGCAATGCTCAGAATGTTTAATGAAAATTAGAAAAGGTATACGCATAATATAATTGGAATTAGAGGGAATTTGGATCCGAGGGAAGCATTTGCTCAACCGATCGAGTTGTTTTGACTTATAATCCTCGCTCGGAAACACCGGTCAAGAAGAAGATCTTGAATCCTACAACCTCTCCCCTCTTTTGCTATGCTATTATTTTTAATTAGTTGAAACTGATTCCTATCTCTCATGTATTTTTGATTGCTCTACCTTTGCCGTTTATATTCGAGGAAAGCTTTTCCACTCAGTTCCCTAACGACCTTGAACCCCAGAATAAACACTGGGAGGGGAAAAGGAAGCGAGTCCTCCGCTGATTATTTTCCCCGAGCATTTGCTAAGAGTTCAGAGTAAGATTAGCTGAAAACTCTCAGAACTATTTATTCGAATTCAAATAGTAAGATTCGCTTAGAATTCGCATGATAAAATCGTAGTAGTGGGCAAGATTTGTTCATTTACAGTCTCAAACAAAGTCCTTATGAAATCTGAACAAGATTCGCACAGATTTTTCAATTTGACAAAGTGTAACTAACAGTCTCCCACGTATAATTTAGAAATTACAATTACAATATGATGCTATCGGGATCCTAAGTAGGATTTGTTCTGAATCGTTAGTATACCTGTCCTAACCCCCGAAAGAAAAAAAAACAAATACGCTCTGTATCAGTGACACGAGCAATAAAATAGGAAAATATGTGTTTAGGGTACATCGTAGAAGTTAAAGGTACATCTAGATAAATCTTCGTAGCAAAGAATATTCTCAAGAAATTGAGGAAATCTGGAGATGCTTCGAATGGTTTACATAGGTTGCGAAACGCATAAATTTACTAATAAGAACTTAGTGGGCAGGTATTGTTCCTGGTTTTGTCTAAACATTTTCCGAATCAAAAAATCTCCCAGCAGTTATCTGACATGCATTGGAATTGTATTGTCATACAACATTAATGATTACAAATTATAAAACCACTGATGGCTCTCAAATGATAATTGTGAAAATGTTTCACTACGATTATTTGAGGCAGACAATAGGCTGTTTTATCATTCAAGCAGTTGGTTTAAGTTGTCATGAAAACTTATTTTAAACGTTTGTGAGTGTTACAGTTGAAAAACTAATTTTCGAAATCCTGAAAACATCGAGCTTTAAAAAGTGTTTTGAAAACGTGAATTTTTTACAACTCGCCATCCTTTGTGTGGTGAAATAAAAATAAACATAGGTAATATTATCGTACTTACATGCATCTAACAAGTTTTAATTGTTTTTTTTGACTATCATTAGCATGTACATTGACATACCTAAAATGAAAGAAAAACATACATCAATAAGCAAAGCGATTTTGAAATATTTATTGCAAAATCGCCAATACACATTCCACTCAATTCCTACAGACGGCAATTTCAGTCAACCCTCAGACAAATAAATCCTCATCCCCATCGATTGACAGAACAATGACCGCTCTAAAATGCTGTTTTCTCGGTCAATGAAAATAATCAATAAACAAAACCGCAATCGTCCAATTCAAACACTGACCTGTTCGATCACCGATTCCTGGCTCGGTCGTCCTTCTGTTCCGCTAAATCCGCGCAGCAATCGAAGAAAAAACCTCCTGATCAAACACAATTTTCACGGAAGGGATCACAAATTTTCCAGACAGCAGCGACTACCAAAAGAACACAGGATTACACTTCACTTTACTCACAACCCCAATGCACACACATACACACACATACGTTGGCTCTTTCCGTTTCGGGTCTGCACAACTCCTCTCTTCCTTCACGGGAATCGCAGAAAAAAAAACGCCAATATTTTCGCAATCCCCCAAATCGGGAACTTCCACTCACCACCTCCGCACCTTTGGTCTATAAAGCGATTTTGTTGTGCTGTGCTGAGCCAGCCAACTTGACTTCCAACACTAAATAATACGCACAATAATTTCACTTGAACTTGTTAACCTTTCCAAAAGCGAAATTCTAGACAGGGCTTCGCGCGAGATAAGCCCGAATAAAAGCCCGAAAACTCCGCGAGGAAATCGGAAAATTGCACCAGCGAACTTGCGTACCCCGCAGCAGGTCCAGAAAATCCTAATTTTCTTCCAATCATCCAGAACTGTCAAAACTTGCAGCGCAGGCTGCGATTGGTGCACCGTCGGGCGAAAAATACCCGGTAAAGAAAAAAACAGCGTGCAACTTTTCCCAACAAGAATCAAACAAAAATTAATGTCTGCCACAATCAGACGTTTACAGGGGCCTGGCAACCCTACACGGGAAATAATCCACACATATTTCTTCAGTTTCAGCAATCACTTCCTCATCTGAGCCAAATCTCTTTCCACGGAGCATCTTTTTGAGTTCTGCGAAGAGCCAGTAGTCGCTAGGGACCAGATCTGGAGAATACAGTGGGTGCGGTAGCAATTCGAAACCCAATTCGACCATTTTTGCGGCTGTCTTGGTAAAAGAGCACCCTTTTCTTCTTCAAATGAATCCTTTTCTGGACGATTTCGGTCTTCAAACGATCCAACAAACCGATATAATATAGTCTCGCTGTTGATTGGTTTTCAGTGTTCAAAGTAGGCAATGAATAAAATTCCATGCGCATCCCAAAATACAGAGGCCATTACCTTCCCAACCGATGTTTGAGTCTTTGGACGCTTCTTATTTCGCGTGAACATCTTCAAACAGCTCTTTGAATCATCGACTCGTTGTTGTTTTTGCTCTGGTGCGAGCAAACGCGGCACCCATTTGGAAAACAGCTTTTTCATACCCAAATGTTCGTGTATGATGGTGTAAACACTACCGGTGGGTGTTGGCCAAATTTGAATTTTTCAGAAATAGTCCTAAATAGGTTATAGAGTATTTTTCATACATCTACACACCAAATTTTTATTGCTGGAAAACAGTAAAATTTTGCTGATTTTTTTTGTGCTGTAATTTCAGCAATGTATACAGCAAAACCAAGATTGCTGATCAACCAGCAAAACTTATATTCAAACAAGTGACAGCTCTTAGACTGAGCCTACAGCAAAATGCTTACAATTTGCTGGATAAATCAGCAGCAGTTCCAGACAAATAATTGTGCTGTATTTTCGGCAAATTACAGTATTCGCTGAAAATACAGCACTGCTAATGTTTTGTTTTCTTTTTTGTTTTATAAATAAAAACACGTTTTTGGCTTATTTTTCATTCGTGAAACTAAGCTTTTAATTAATTTTAGTTGTAAAAGAAACCCATGTTTTACAATCGATGTGAAAAATTAAAACAATTTTCTCGAGGGAATTCGCAATCTTTTGTGTGCCCTTGTTGATGCATTTTGCACCGCGTGATGTTTTTTTTCTCTAATAATGAGAAGTAAGCGTTCCGAAGGAAATAAAATCAATCAACATACATAAATTCACATTTTGTTATTTTACTTACGGTTGGCTATTTTTGGATGTTATTGAATTTTTAAGCTGATGGAAATATTCCGGTTAAATAAAGTTGGATCTAAAACTAAGAACTCAATTTGTAAAACATAGAGACACGAAAGCTTCATTCGTTTTTATCAGCAATCCATCAAATTGACAGACAAAATAGTTTACTGGTCTTCAGTAAATATTAGTTACTGATTTACAACCAGTAAGAAAATATTTGCTGATTTTCGGTAGATAATACTGGATTCCACAAAATGTCAAAAAGAATGCTGGTTAACAGCATAAATGTGAATGCTGAAGGATATTCAGTAAATATCGATACTGATTTTCAGTTATTTGTTAAATATATGCTGGTATATCAGTAACAAGTGTTTTGCTGATGTGTTTCCAGCAAAAACTATTGCTGGAATCAGTTAAGATTATTTGGCCCCACCACCCCAACCATTATATTATCTTCACCCCAACACCAACACTACCCCCAACAACCCACACTAAAAACACCACAAAATCCTCATTTTTTCAACAAAAAAAAAACATTATCCTCCCCTCCTCTCCACCCCCCCACTCCCACCCCCCTATACCCACCCCCCCCCTCCCCCCCCATTTTTCTTTCCCCCCAATACATCTCGCCCCCACCCCAAAAACAAATCCCCTTTCGCGCTAGGCCAATACCCTTTTCAAACGATTTGACTTTAGGCGCAGGTTGTTTGACATCTAATCGATAGGATTTGATCGATTCTCTGTCAAGTAGCCTAAGCCAAACGTCAAATCGTTTACTCCCTACCAGAAACCAAGATCAACCGAGACGGCCATTAGTAATCGTAAAATGCTGGATAGTCATTTATTCAATGAAATGTTTTTACTATTCTAATTCAATGCTCATTTCAGCCAATAGTGTTCAACACATAGTTATAACCAACCATCGACAGCCCGCAACAATAACTCTTAGTATCTTTTCATAGAAATGGCTGAGCTCTTCATACATCCGGGGGACTACAAGAATTCTACTTATATCTTTGTTCTTAATTTTGTTTCTTTTCAGGCAACAAATAATTTATTTCTACCAAATTTTGAACACAATATCTAATATTTCTCTAATTCTCAAAACTTTTAAAGTTAAGCATAAAGATGAATGAATATACCGGATACTAGACGGACACATGCGGAGTTGGGTACAGGCGACTCGTGAGGTAGTAAGTGCTTTCAAGAACGTGGAGCAAGACAGGTAATTGTTACCCATTGTATCTTTATTAATAACATTTATTTTTAATAGGTTTGCGTCGACCAAGCGGTTGTGCCGATACTTTGTTCCGCAATATTTTGTTATCGGGCGCAGCGTTTTGTCTATTGTTTCGGTTGCCTATTGTTGCACGAGTGATCGAGTGAACATGAGAAATCGTGGTTCGCCGGGTAAGATGAGACGGTGGTGAGGTACATAATTAATTGTGATCCAAATTATTCGTTCGCCATGCTCGTCGGGCCAAGTGACTCCAACGGCATCCGTACTGTTGGTGTAGGTCCAAGTTGGCTCTCAAGCGTTGAGATAAATTACCTTGTTTTCCTAATGAAATACCACTATCACCCTTTGTGAGTGGCCCCAATAGCACCCTTACTGTTGGTTTAAACCGGTAAAAATCGGCTTTTCAGCATTATTTTCAATCACTTTATTTTACCAATGAAAAACCACAATCACACTTTGTGAGTGGCCCCAATAGCATCTTTCCTGTTGGTTTAAATCAGTTCAAATCGGAAATCGGTACTAATGACACTTGACAGCTTATCGTTTACCAAAACGAACTCTGCTGCCACCCAATCCTGCTATCTAAAATCCCAGTGATTTCTCGTGGAAGTGCAGTGGATTCCGTGGCTTCCAATAATGCGAGTATCACGTCAACATATTCCTACCCATTCCCTACTTGACCTGCATTCGGGCAAGGCCGGCGCCGGTATTGCATTAGATTGGGATCACTAATTTTTACACATTGAAGATGTATGTTAGTCCCAAGCTTCATCTGTTGGTTCTCTGTGTAATAACAGCTGATCTGGCAACCAAGGAGTAGCAACCTCGGGCGACCAATCATGCTCATGCTCATGCTCATGTTCGTTTATGATGGTGTAAACACTACCTTTTGATACCTTCAGAGAATCAGCTATCTCTTGCCACTTCACTTTGCGATTGCCCATGATGATTTTCAGGATTTTTTTCTCAATATTTTCCGGAATAACTGCCTCATTTGGCCGACCGGAGTCCGTACGACCACGTTTGAAATTGGCAAACCATCGTTTGATCGTCGTTTTCGATGGGGCAGAGTCCGGATAACATTTTTCAAGCCAAACTTGGGCTTGAACGGTGTTTTTTTCCCCATCAAAAAGCAATCCCACATAACGAAAAACAATTTGCTATATAGTCAAAACTATATTTCGAATGTAAGATATATCATCACATTTTATGTTATTGTTATCCAATAGTTTAATCTCGCTTTCACCATACAACCTCTACATTAACACAAATTGTTAATGTTTGCCATATTGTCATTGAAATGTTTCTTATTATATGCACATGGTCTGGATTATATACCAACTTTTTGGCATAGAGTACAGCAAAAATGTTGTTCGTGAAAATAGCCAATTTTATATGGTAACCTAACTTAACCGCCTATTCAGCATATAGTTATTTGGCCTTTTACCATCTGAAATATTGTTAAAACTATATAGGTTATTGTTAGTTTATAGTTGTCAATTATAAGGGTAAATGTCGTAAGAATGACGTAAATGGTCGTCGACAATTAAAAATAAGGTCCAGGAATGGTTTGTGAATATGCGGGATAATATATCAACACACGAAGTTGCTTTGAATCCATCGTTTTTAAGAACCACAAAAGTAGCGTCACTGTAAATCGATAAACAATAAAACAAAAGTCATGAAATTTTGACAATAATCTTTTGAAGTTAGGCCTGGGACTTATTGACCGATGTGTTACTACACTGTTAAAAAAGGAATGATAATAGCTATGTGTCCCACACATGAATTTTTGCAATTTGAGCAACAAATGATATTTATTTATAACCACACATAATTCCATGTGTACAAATAACCACTATGTGTGGCCACACATACTTTTCATTAGCCAAACATACTTCATATGTGTTTCTCAGAGGGTTTTGTTTATGTGTGAACAAATGAATATTATGTGGGGGGGGGGGGGGGGGGGGGGGTCCCAGCGTAGTGGTTAACATCCATACCTCTCACGCCAAAGTCACGAGTTCAAATCTCACCCCCGGACAAGTAACAAAAATACCAAAAAGGTATTGGAGTGACTAGGACGGGAGATGAACCAGCCCAGGGCCGAAAATCTCGATAATCAAATAAAAAAAAAAAAAAAAAAAAAAAAAAATATTATGTGGAACTTTACATGGATTTTTGTCAATAAATATATGTGGATTTTTACCCGTGTAGCGTTTGACAATGGTCCAAATCACAGTGACGTCACACCTCAGATTTCACAGGTACTCTAATACTCTCATGGTGAAAAGTAAGGTTAGCCTTTTGCGTGCAACAGCTTATAAGCAACAAACCGACTGACGTTTGTTACTACGGCCAGTATTGTTTACAAACAATTAATCTTTTGACGTTTAGATGTTAGAAATGCTGGCTACAGGAGAATTACTGTCGGTCAGGTCCCTGGACGTTTATCATGAAGCACAGTGTGTTGGTGAATTGCGAATATTGATAAAAAAAACATACACATGGGAAATAATGCACACATATTTATTGGCAAAAATTCATCGAAAATTGCACATAATACTGATGTGTTCTCACATAAACAGAACCCTTTGAGATACACATATGAAGTTTATGTGACAAATGTAAAGTATGTATAGATAAATGAAAAGTATAGTGGTTATGTGTACACATAGGATGTATGTGTGGATACAAATAGCTAGGTGACGGGTGTTAAAAATTATGTGCGGCAAATGAAAATCATACTGGCTCACATGATTTCAATTCGAAGCAAAAATTGACCGATTTAAGAGTCAATTTTAATAATAAAAATTATTGATTTATTTTCAGTGTATGACAGTATAATGATTTTCAACATTTGCTCTAAGATCGGAATAGTCCTTGTTACCATGACCATAGTAAAGAATGCCATGAAAGCGGGGAATTCAACCATTTTCATGGTTATTGTAACCATTATATGCAATAGTCATCTTGACCACTGATGAAACTGTCGGAACAACCATGGAATTTTTCTCAGTGGAGTAGTGTAGTCTTGTTTTTTTCATCACCGGATTCCGTCTGATTTCGTCGGCTTTTTTGTGTTGATATTTTTCCAGCCGCTCGTTCGCCTCCATTTATCGAAATTCCAGCCGCCCGTGAGAAAACAATCGAAATCGAGGAAGTCATCGAAAATCCAGGCAGCAAAACTGTCACACCCAGGCAATTTCTACTGAATTCCTGAAAAATTGCATTCAAAAGTGAACTAAAGTTCCATCAAAGTGAAGATAGTTTGCCGTGTCGCTAAGTGAAGTTAAAGTCTACATGGGAAAAGCTCTTTTAGAAGATTAAAAGTGAATTGAAAACTCCAGTTCAAATCGATTCCCATCAGAAGCAGCCTTTCTTCTTGGTCTTTTTACCTTTTCTTTCGCTGTGCTAACTGGACGGACGGGAGACCCTTGTGGCAAAGTTGCGAAGAAGGCTTGGTAGTGCGTGTGTTGGTGATTTGTTTACCAAAACAGTCGACGACGACAACGACTGGATCGATTCATTCTTCGTGAGAATTTCGATTTGGTGACTCATCACACCGTCAACCTAGGTGGGTACGGAACAATGGGAACTCTGTCGGATTTCGGCCAAGTGGCCCTGAAATGGGATCCGAAAAATCTCGAGATCCGTACAATGTCGGTGGAAAAAACGTTGGAACCGTTGGTACTGCAGGTAACAACACTGGTCAACACCAAGGGACCTAGTAAGAAGAAAAAAGGTAAGTGATGATGGCCTTGGGGGATTGGGGAAGTCTGGCATTGAACTTTAAACTATGATTCGATTTTGTAGGAAAATCGAAGCGTGCCAGCGCGCTGGTAGCGGCCGTCGAAAAAGCAACGGATATTTTCATTGAACGTGGAGAACAGATTGCTTACGAGAACCCAGATATTACACAGGAAATGTTGTCTGCGGTGGATGAGGTACGTAAGACTGGTTCTGCGATGAGTATTGCTGCTCGGGAGTTTTCTGAGGATCCATGTAGTTCATTGAAGCGAGGAAACATGGTTCGTGCAGCGAGAAATCTGCTATCGGCCGTTACACGTTTACTAATCCTTGCCGATATGGTCGATGTACATTTACTGTTGAAATCTCTGCATGTCGTCGAAGACGATTTGGACAAATTGCGAAATGCATCCTCGCAGGACGAGTTGATGAATAATATGCGTCAGTTTGGACGGAATGCAAATGAGCTAATCAAACAGGCTGCCAAACGGCAGCAGGAATTGAAAGATCCACAGCTGCGAGACGACTTGGCTGCCGCGCGGGCTGTACTTAAGAAGCATTCTACGATGTTGCTGACTGCTTCCAAGGTGTACGTTCGTCATCCAGAGTTGGATTTGGCCAAAGTCAACCGGGATCACATTTTGAAACAGGTCTGCGAAGCGGTCAATACGATCAGTGATGTTGCTCAGGGAAAAGCAACGTCCCCGCAGGATATCTATGTCGGAGCAGGGGAGTTGGCTGCCGCGTTGGATGATTTTGACGAAGGGATTATTATGGATCCATTGGCGTACAATGAGGTCCGCTCGAGACCCTCGTTGGAGGAACGCTTGGAGAGCATTATCAGCGCTGCTGCGCTGATGGCCGATGCGGACTGTACTCGGGATGAACGTCGCGAAAGGATCGTTGCCGAATGCAATGCAGTCCGACAGGCGCTGCAGGATCTACTGTCGGAATATATGTCGAATGTGAGTCTGGTTTTACAGGTTTGTCATGATTGATCTAATGAATTTTCGCTTGCATTTTAGATGGGAACCAAGGATCCCACTCCGGAACTGGAACGCGCAATCGGTCAAATGTATCGCAAGACGAAAGACCTCCGCCGTCAGTTGCGTAAAGCAGTTGTGGATCACGTTTCCGATTCGTTCCTGGAGACGAATATGCCGCTGTTAGATTTGATCGATGCGGCTCGTTCAGGAAACGAGAAAAAAGTGCACGAACGTGCTGAAACGTTCACCAAACATGCTGAGAAGTTGGTCGAAGTTGCCAATCTCGTGTGCAGCATGTCCAACAATGAAGACGGCGTGAAAATGGTTCGCTACGCAGCGGCTCAGATTGAAACCCTTTGCCCGCAGGTTATCAACGCCGCACTGATCCTCTGCGCACGTCCCAACTCCAAAGTGGCCCAGGAAAACATGGAGGCCTACCGACAAGCATGGGAGAATCAGGTGCGCATTCTGACGGAGGCGGTCGATGACATTACCACGATCGACGACTTCCTGGCCGTGTCGGAGAATCACATCCTGGAGGACGTGAACAAGTGCGTCCTGGCCCTGCAAGAGGGCGATGCGTTGGATTTGCGAAACACGGCTGGAGCCATCCAGGGTCGCTCGGCTCGGGTTTGTAACGTCGTGGAAGCGGAAATGGACAACTACGAACCGTGCATCTACACCAAGCGCGTGCTGGAGGCGGTCAAAGTGCTCCGTGATCAGGTCATGTCGAAGTTTGCACAGCGCGTGGACGTGGCGGTGGATGCGTTGTCGTCCAACTCGGCCAAGGATGTCGACGAGAATGACTTCATCGATGCCAGTCGGCTGGTGTACGATGGAGTCCGGGAGATTCGTCGGGCTGTGTTGATGAATAGGGTAAGTGACGGGGCTGGTGGAGGGGAACAAAGCGAGCGTATTGGGAGGGGGTGCAGATTGAGCGTTTATCTGACATTCGTTGAGGACTTTTTGAAAATTCCTAGTGACCTTCACAAGAGATTGTTTAGGATTTTTCATAATGTTTTCTTTAGGAATTACTGGGGGATTTTTCTAAATTTAATATAGACATTCTCTGAAACGTTCGGTTAAGTTGTTTTAGAATTATTTCCTATAAAGTTTCTTGAGAACTAGTTGCTTAAGGACTACTCTGATCTAGTTTGACAATACGTCTGAATGTCCCTTAAAACTTCTCTGTTATTCACTAAAAATTTGTTTGAAAATCTACAAGAATGTCTTCCATTGAGAACTTTGATGACATTTCTTGAGAATTCTTTGAAAATCCTTCAGAAATTCAGCAAAGGCTCTTGATTTGTTTGAGTTTGAGTTGAGAACTTTCCTTTTTTTTATGGCTGAGATTTTCAAAAATGAGTCTACGTGGTTTATGAACAGGCCCTAATGAATGCACAAATTAATAAAACCCAAATTTTTCGGGAAATTGGGTTACATTTCTAAAGGGAGAACGCAGTGCTGGGTACATGATTCTTTCCGAATTAAGCATTTTCCCCTGGAAGACATATAACATCCATTAAATCTCGCTCGCTTTGTCCTCCGAATTAAATCCAACAAACGAAATCCGGCCTGTTAACGGTCAATTGTATGAACAAAAACCAATACGAATTAACACGAATTCCCCCCCTTCGAATCACCCGCTTCGAAGGACGAAGAAGATCTTGACCCGGAGGACATTGAAGATGAGCAGTACACACTGGAAACCAGAAGCAAATGTAAGCCTTCCGGTCAAATGTCCCCGAATTTCACTGTTAATGAGTTTATGTGTGTGTCTTGCTCGCCCTTCTTCCATTCCTCATTGCATTGGTAGTGTTTTAAATTCGTGTCCTAATTTCGTTCTCATTTCGAAGACATTGTTATTAAAGCACCTGTATGTTTCTCTCGTTTTCTGTATCATTTGTCCCATTATCATGTGATTGTGCACGTCCCTCTTCTGCCCATCCAAATCCACACCATCATCATTGTGTCACCCTCGTCATCGGATTCAATCCCTGCCAGAGCTCGGACGAGCTGGACACCGATACCGAGTTTGAACCCGTTGAAGATATGACCGTAGAAACCAGAAGTAGATGTAAGGATGTTTGTTTTGATTTAGGTGTTTGGCTTCTAGTTTAGCTGCATGCTATCTATGTATCTTAGCGCTAGAGTCTTTGCAGATTGAGAATCGTTTCCACTAATTCCACTTTCTCGCATTTAGCAAGCGCACATACTGGAGATCAGACCATCGATGAGTATCCGGATATCAGTGGAATTACGACTGCTAGAGTAAGTTCGCTTTCGCAGATCACGGCACTGCAATTGCCCAAACTAACCCGAACGACAATTCCAGGAAGCTATGCGTAAGATGAACGAAGAGGACAAACAGAAGATTATGCAACAGGTCGAGTTGTTCCGTCGCGAGAAGCTGACGTTCGATTCGGAAGTGGCCAAATGGGACGACACCGGTAACGATATCATCTATCTGGCCAAGCACATGTGTATGATCATGATGGAGATGACGGACTTTACCCGGTTAGTTTGCTCAGGGTGTTTCGATCCATTTCTAAATTTAACCTAAAAATTCTCCGACAATTTCCAGCGGCCGTGGCCCGCTGAAGACCACTATGGACGTGATCAACGCTGCCAAAAAGATCTCCGAGGCGGGCACCAAGCTGGACAAGCTGACCCGTGAGATCGCCGACCAGTGTCCGGAAAGTTCCACCAAAAAAGATCTGTTGGCCTATTTGCAGCGCATTGCGCTCTACTGCCACCAGATACAAATCACGTCGAAGGTTAAAGCCGACGTGCAAAACATCAGCGGTGAGCTGATTGTATCAGGGGTAATTGTAAAATTTGTTCCATTTTCCTTCCTGAACGATATAATCTACCGTTGACTCTTGCTTTTCCTTTTCTTTTCATTCCAGCTGGACAGTGCCACCTCGCTTATTCAAGCGGCTAAGAATCTAATGAATGCCGTAGTCTATACGGTAAAATACTCGTACGTTGCATCTACCAAATATACTCGCCAAGGAACCGTCTCGGTAAGTGTCGCACTGTGGTTTGTGTTGCAGGGTTACAGTGGTTCATATCTCCTAGCACCAGCAAATCCAAGTCTTCGCAAATTCGGTGGCAATCTAATCAACTAACTTTCTTCTATTTCCTCCCCTTTGGAAACCAAAATAACCAATCGGATACGTTAAACCCCGTTCCTACAGAATTACGTAAGTTGTGCTCTCTCGGTGTTGCTTGACAAAAATTCGTCCCTGTACATTCTCGCCTGTAATTTTTCCGAATCTGAATGTGTATTTAAAACAAAAAACTTTCGTTCCTAAGTTGATACCTACAAACATGACACCGAACAGACGGCAGCAACAACCAACAACTATCTACTTAGATAGGATCAGTCATCACAATCACAATATACATATAAGACACTAAAGAATCCCATTATAGTTGTTCGCTTTTTTTCCAGTTTCCGGATTGATTTTATGTTCTCTTCATTTTTTCGGTTCCCTATTTTGAAGAAGGTGTTGATTCGGTGTAACACCGATGAGGCGGAGGTGTGACGTCGATAAGATTTGATCATTTCAATTCGGTTATTGTTCGCTGGGTTAGCATTTTTGTCCGGTAGCTCTTATCCTGGTAAGCAACCTGGTCGTATACTGCCATGAAAGGGATGGCTGCTCTATTCGAAGGGTGAAGCCTATCTGAGCGTCTATTCTCCACGTCAGGGACGGCTCAAAGCGCCGAAACGGCTGATCATCGTCCTCGTGCCAGCGTGGGACTCTAATCAGTGCCGTGCACGATGGTCCTCCGACAAGACAGGTGGGTTGATGCAGGTCCTACAATCCCGCCGTAAAAATCAATAGTAACGGACGCAAACAATGTGAAACGGACTAACGGTTGGAGACTCGGAATATGGAAATGTAAATTTCTCCATTTCTTGGGAAGTATCCGCATTCTCTGAATTCTTGAGGGACCGCCAGTTCGACATTCGATGCATTCGTTTAGTCGCACTACGAAAATGTTTCCATTTCGATTTGGTTTCAGTACAAGAACTAGACAGTAGATGCTGCATGAAGTAGTGGCACCTGCTACCATGTTCACACACTACCTGCATCGTCTATCTAGCGTAGTTACCAGGAAGCAGATTTGTGTTTGTATCATTTCCTGCTCTTAGTGCGTTGCAAAAGTTTAGACGCAGTAAGTTGGAACAAGTTGATTCTGCATTTGCATCAAAGTATCAGGGGGTGCAAATAGAAAACAGTAGTTTTCCAATAGATAGCGCCACCAGTAAATATTAGTGAACAATGTCGAATCAAAAACGCCTCATTGTTAGACTAGGCATCTGTCAACAACTCCGCTTCATTGCATTTGTTTATTTTTATCGGCATCGTATGTTTTAATGCGCGCAAAAATGTCGTCGAAATTTGAGTCAAATAAGCGTCATATGCGGGAAGTTTTGCTTTTTGCTTTCCATTCGAAAAAATCTGCGGCTGAAGCGCATCGTATGATTGCTGCAACTTATAGTGAGGCTGCAACTAGCGAAAGAACGTGTCGAGAATGGTTTCTACGCTTCAAAAGTATAGACACTGTATATAGACCGGACAAAGCAAAATCATACAATCTGCCAACCCTGAAAAATGTCATAAATTTGAGCAATTGATCTGGCACCACTTGTATTTGTACAAACTTGAAGTAAACAGCGCAATAGGCTAAAAAAGATTCGGTTTCGATGTTGGTAGTTGGTTTTGATTCCGTTTGAAGATATTCATTTCAAAACTCGAGTGGTAGAATAACATCATTTCAAGTGCTCGAATGCAGTGATTGATAGCTCAAAAAAAATTACCTTATTATCAAGCTCATAGCATATCCAAAGTTAACATTCTGTTGTTTGAATTTTGTTTGATTGATGTTTTTCACTAGTTTTGATCAAATTTTTCATGCGCTATGGCTAGAACACGTCGCATTTGTAAGTCGGGTCCTGATGCAGTTCATCGTAGATTGCGTTCAAGTATTCCGATGCTGAGGGCTAGCAGGCTGCAAGAGGTTTTCCGGTATAAACTTCAAGTCTTTCCGCTGGCCATTTTCTGGTACTCGTAATAACCTCAAATAATGTAGCCATAGCCTCAACAACAGCTAAAATGGTTTGTACTACAATTTCGGGACTTAATGTATCATTTGTAAAAACGATAATTGATAGTGCTGTGAAATACACGTTGAAATGGTGGTCCTATGCTCGGCACTGTGTAGAGAAAGAATTTTGTTCTTTTTTAGTAATCCAAACGGCAATAAATAATACACCGAAAATACTTACATTTACTGAATATGGAAGTAGAAAATCCCTTATTTGTTCATAATTGGCTTTTGTCAAAACAATACTTGATCACAATACTTGCTCCTTTAAAGTGAATCAAAAGTTGACAGTCCGTTTGGCTGCATTTTTTGACAGGTCGTTTGGCTGCATAAGACAATTGTTGTCCGGTCTATATATTGCTGATTGCAGTTAAAATTGGACTCCGACAAACAACAGGCTAGATTCAGGTGTTATATGGCCACATTTACATGACATATCCCATTGTCTTCAGCGAACTTATACCTTTCAGCATAAAGGATAAATGCACCGAAGACAACAAAACGATTTGACGTAAACGTGCACTTTTATCACACTTTAAAATGCGCAAAATGCACTTCTAGAGTCCAATCACAACTGCAACCAGCAATACAGTGTCTATATTCAAAAGTGGTGATTTCAGCGTAAGGCCTGTACAAGAAAAAAATGCACCAGACAAAAGTGTTCGCCAAAAATAATTATTTAAGTCGGATTTTCTTGAAACTTTCAGGGAATGAACTAATACATATGGATTACGTTTCGGCATAATTACTTTATTCAATTTCCTTTCCATCGCTGAAATCCCGCACCTTTCCCTTAAGACCTTTTGGTCACTTTCATCCATTCTTTCTTCAACTCCAGCTCGTTCTTAAACACCTTGGACGATTTTCGAACTTTGGCCTTCATTATGGCCCAAAATCTTTCCACCGGACGAATCTCTGATGAATTTGGGGGGTTGGCGGTTTTTGGTACAAAAACAACGTTATTGTCTCTGTACCAATCCAACGTCGATCGCGCGTAATGGCATGATGCCAGGTCCGACCAAAATAATGTCTCGCCTCCGTGGGACCGCAGGAAGGGCAACAGACGCTTCTGGAGGCACTCGGTGCGGTAAATTTCGCTCTTGATGGTACCCGTTGTGATGTACGGTTTACTCAGTTTACCACATTGGCATATGGCCTGCCCGAGCAAGTATTTTTTGGCGAATATGTCCACTTTCTTCTTCCTTATGTCTTCCGGTTGATGTTCCGGCAACGTGATTTGGCAACGTAGAACTCCAGCTCCGGTATCTGCTTTGCGTCTGCCTTGATGTAGGTTTCGTCATCCATAACCACACACATCGGTTTCGTTAACCACTATCGATACAGTTTCCTTGCGCGGGATTTGGCCGCCGTGTTTTGTTGATCACGCCGGTTTGGTGCCTTGCGGACCTTGAATACACGAAGCCCAGCTCGTTTCATGGTTTGCTGAACGAACCAGGCGGAACACTTTGCCTTCAGAGCCGCGTCGCGAATCGAAAGGTTCGGATTACACTTGAAATAATCCAACACCTTCCGGGCCTTCACAGGGTCAGCTGTCTTCGATTTTCTTCCACTTCCAGCCCGCCGCTCGGTCGTTTGGGACTCCTTAAACGATTTTACTACGCGAGACACAGTTGTATGGGTGATTCCCAGTTGTCTTCCGATCCATCTCATGGTCGCAGTCGGATTTTCCATGACGGCGCGCAAAATTCTCCGGCGATTTTCTTCTTGTTTCGATGACATCTCAATGAACCGATTGTTATGAAATTTTGGAAGATTCACTCCAAACTAGTTATACCCAGATTTTCATCAATTTTTACCCACGGAAAAAAAGTCACACACGGATAAAAATGGTGCATTTTTTTTCGAGTACAGGCCTTAGAAGACAAGAAACGTCCAGGACCGGTGAAAAAGTTTGAAGATGAAGATTTGGAGGCATTACCTGCAAGAAGATTCATGTCAAACGCAATACGAACTTGCATATTCAGTGGGTGTAACTCGACAAGCCATTTCACATCGTTTGTAATCCTTGGGAATGATCCAAAAGCAAGAGGGCCCCCCCACCCCACCCCCAAGGCGTTTTTTCACGTGTGAACTGCTGCTCCAACCAGGGGGTGCGACTCTATCTCAGATGCAGGATATTTTTTGTTATGCTTTTGTGCGATGTGCGCACGCTTAGTAGATAGAAAGAAGATTTTAAAGATTTTGATGAAGATTTTAAAGATTTACTGCAAAAAGATGCAGCACGATGCAAGTAGATGGATTAAGATTCACAAGCTGAAACAAGATTTTTCACAGATTGATTCGCTAGCGTGAGATTGTTCGATCATCTTGAATCTGGATTTAGATGTGTCGCACCCCCAGCCAAAAAACACCCCCAAAAAAAAAAACCGGCCCCCCGCCCCAACCCCCCCCCCCACCCAACCATTCTTTTAACTTTCTTTTTTTTTGGTGAGACCAACTCGGCGTGATATATTATGAGCTGTTGCATCCGGGTGAGACAATCAAAGGAGCTCGCTACCGAACACAACTGATGCGTTTGAGCCGAGCATTGAAAGATAAACGGTCACGATAGCAGCAAAGACACGACAAAATCATTTTGCTGCATAACAACGCTCGGCCACATGTTTCTCAGGTCGTTAAAACCTACCTGGAAACACTGCAATGGGACATCCTTCCACACCCGCCGTATTTTCCAGACATTGCTCTTTCCGACTACAACCTTTTCCGATCGAAGACGCTTGGCCTGGCTGAGCAGCACTTCCGTTTTTACGAAGAGGCCAAAAACTGGGTAGATCTATGGATCGTTTCGAAAGATGAGCAGTTTTTTCGTCACGGAATCCGTATGCTACCAGAAAGATGGGGAAAAGTTGTGGCTAGCGATGGTTAATACTTTAAAGAATAAATATGTAACCAATTTTTCACAACAAAGTCTCAAGTTTTGATCAAAAACAGCGGTTTTCCATTTGCACACCTGATAAATAAAATCCTTACGATTTGCTCAACTTCCGTCATTAATTTTTATTTTGGCTAGAAATGAAAAAGGCAAAACAATTGAGAGGAGATAAAAATGGACCAAATCCAGGTTCTGCTGGATAGTGGACGTTCAAACCGAGAGATTGTCTGGCAAATCAACAGATCAGAGTAAGTTGTGCGCAATTATCGAAAAAAAAACCCTAAAAATACGGCATCAAGCGCCGTACCAAAGGAAATTCGCTATTCACAACCAAGCAAAAGAAACAAATTCGAAAAGAAGTACCCAAAAATACACTTAACCTGTCGTCGGAGGGTTAAGGATGTGACACGAATCAAGAGGAATGTTTGGAGGTGCATTTTCGTACGATTCTAAGCTGCCAATTTGCCGGATCTCGGACGAAAATGAGCTCAAGCAGTTATTTCTGGGCTTCTGGAAGACGTGTTGATCCCGCATTTGGAGGAGCAATTGGACGATTCTGCTATTTTCCAGCAGGACAATGCGTCAATCAACGCTTCACACCAAACAAATGCATGGTTTGTGGACAATGTCATCACTGTTTTTGAATGGCCTGCTTGTAGTCCGGATTGTACACACTTAGAAAATTTTACAGTATTCGGTAATTTTTTACCGAACTTTCAACAGCTGAACGCTCGGTAATCCGATTTACCGGATTTCGGTGAAATTTTACAATATTCAGGTTAAAACATTACCGGAACTTGTCAAATTTTACCGAAATCCGTTAAATCTGATTACCGAACGTTCAGCTGTTGAAAGTTCGGTAAAATTATATTGTCAAAGTGTGTAACCCCATTGAGAATCAGTGGGGCACTGGGGCTTCGAAGGTTTATGACAATTCAACACCGTGAAGGATCCAAAAGTGTGCATCAAGGATGGCTGTGTACAAATTGACTTGGAACCCATTCAAAAACTTGTAAATTCGATGCTCCGATGCTTTTTTACGCGTGGATAGAACCTAAATACGACAGCTGCCCAAGCCACGACGTCAAAATGGTCACAGGAGATCTGAAAATGCTCAGGTTGGCTAGAAGGGGGTGTTAAGATCGGATATAGAAAAAGTTCAGCGAACACCAGCTTACGAACGAAAACGGCCTAGGATTTCGCCGCCCTTGGCTAGCTTCAGCAAAGATGGGAGGCTTGGAAATCACCACAACATGATCGATGGAAGGCACTTCTCGGATACTATCGAAGTCAGGACTTATCATGGCGCAAACATCGATTCAGTCCACAGTCTTGTGATGATGTTTTTTAGTGTTCAAAATGTTGTCTATTTCGTTGAATTGTTTAAAAACTAATTCCTTTACAATTAATCATAATTCAACTCGTGAGTGGAAACCCGATTCGCCAACGTCTACAATATTATCACAATCAATGACAAAGGTGACATAATTTTTAAATTGTTTAAGGATTTCTGTTCGCTATCTTCCTCCTAGGGTGTCTAATCAGTTCCGCGAAAGACAGTCCATTGTTACCGCCTGATTCCAGAGAATAAAAATCATATGTAGCCAGCACTCAACGAAATTCTGAGCGGCATACATCTATGTCGCGTCTTTCTTTAAGCCATCGACTGGTTGCAGCAGAAATCGACATGGAGTTTTTATAAGGGCCAATGTCGCAAACGTAAACAATGGCTTCTTCCGCAAATTTCTCGAGAATGCTAACTTAATCATAGTGAATTACCACGATGGTTGTACAGAAAAAGAGTTCCCCTTTACAATAGAAGTGGTAGTTTACTTGAGCGAGTTTGCATTTTCAAGAAATTTGCGGAAGAAGTCATTGTTTACGTTTGCAACATTGGCCCTTATGAAAACTCCATGTCGAAATGTTTCGTCGCCTTCAAAAAACTGTACAAAAATGTAATGATATTATCTCGCAAGACAGCTCACTTTTGCGTGTATTCAATATGTTTGCAATGAAAAATGTAAAATGTTGTGGAAATAATGTCAAAATACAGCACATTTATCATCACTGGTGAAAAACTCCCCGTTCGATGGTTTGTTTTTACAACCGCGTGCATCCCTGGGCGAAGGAAACCTCCGTCGTGGGGCACATTGTGCCCATGAGATACAGCAGATCCGGCATGTAGAAGATCATCGCCTTGCTAGACGATAGAAAGAGTATCGAGAGGCTTGTTGACTCCCTTATAGGTCCCTCAGCCCCCTGCTAGCAAAACTGCTAGTGATAAGTCCGATGGTAACGAAACAGGTTAGTCTGTCCGTTCAACAAGGCCCAGAAGGCATTTCCGCACACGAACACCAGATAAGAAGGCTCGCGTGGAGAACGATTCAAACGGCAGGGTGTAGTAACGAACGATTCGAACGACATTTCGGGAATAACGAAATGTTCTAATGGCTGAGTTTTCCAGCTACTACCTCGCTTCTATAAACATCCACAATATCAAGAACGTAACGAAAATTGACGCTCTTCGGACCTTTGTTCGATTGCTGGAGGTAGATGTTGTTTTCCTCCAGAAGGTGAAAAATGAGCAGCTCTCCCTGCCGGGTTTCAACGTTGCCTGCAATGCGACAATCAGACAAGAGAGGGGAACTGCGATCGCACTAAATTCTCGCAGATGGAAAAGAGCTTGCATGGCGGCCTTATAGCCTTAAGGGTGCAAAACACGACTCTGTGCAACGTCTATGCGCCGCTGGTGACAGTTTTGCGTGCGGAAAGAGATCGTTTTTATCAACAGCACGATCACATATTATCTTCGGATCAACACCCAACACGTCATCTTCGCTGGCGATTTTAATTGCGGGCTTCGTCCGTGGAACTCCACGGGTGCAAACAATAGTCCCGCTCTACAAGTGACCGTACGACAGCTTCAGCTTCCCGATGTGTGGTTAAAACTGTACTCCCCAACGCAGAATAAGCTACGGCTAGCTTATGATGGGTATTACAAGAATCCCATCATACTGGTTACCATCAATTCCCGCAAATGCTCTCACTTCAGCATCAGTTTACGCAAAACTTCATACGGCTCAATGAGACTTTCTATACGGGGGAAAGCATGTCATCATTCCAGTTGGGTGATAGGAAGCTGAATAAAAAAAACAACCATAACAGAAATGCAGAACGAGCAACTCTAATCTAAATCTAATCTAATCTCACACTAACGCAGCCAATTCTTGAAAGCATCCTGGAAAATGATGACTTCTTGAATGCAGCATTTTTCTTATCACCGGCCAGGCCAACTGCGTAGCATGTGCCGCAGAGAGGACTTCAAGAAATAGAGCGATTTCAGAAAGTTTCTGCAATCGCTCTACTACTTGGAATCAAGGGAAGGAAGAAAGCGTGGACCTCCCGTACCGAACCCTTCAATATAGAGTTAAATAATGTGAAAATGTGTTATCGTTGGGAGCATAGATGCTAGAAATATTAGTTTATGCTCCATTTGCCTGTGGGTGGACTTCTGGCATTTGAACCAAAAGTCTGGCTATAATTTGCCAAGGTTATTGCGCCTTATCTCGCTCACTGAAATTGAGATTGAAACTTGAGACAGAACAAACCATTTAGTTGTATGTTATATAATAGTCTAATAATACAACAAAAAGAACAATCCACGCTAATCCATCCAAAACTAGGATTCAGGGACCTGGTAAAAATATGAGTCCGTAGATGCGTTTCGTACCTTCTGGCAACTTTGCTTCTATTGATGTCCAAGCTCATCGATTTAGCACCACCCGGGGGAGACTTGGTCCTATATCCAGTCGCAATGTTTTGTGATATAGTGGACGAATCATTATAATCTGAGATAACTCAATGCAGATTGGCCAAATTTGGCAGATCGACAGGCAATCGGTGGAGAACCACCTGGTTCTTCATAGCAAGAAGCTTAGAGGCGGACCGGAAAATTTGATGAGCTACCTCCCCCTTGATTTACAGTACTTTTATTAAAACTTCAAAGTTATAGCATAGATGGTTACATTTCTCCAGTTCGAACGAAATCTCGAACCTTCAGCTTGATGGAGCCCATCAGCGCCTGCACAGTGGAAACTAACACGGAATCAGTGCATTTCTTCCATTTTGCCCGCATTTGCTGGATGTCCTTGACTGCCCCGCCGCTTCGTCGAATTCGATGCTTTGAAATTGCCCAGTATTTTTCGATTGGTTGAAATTCCGGGCAATTCGAAGGATTCATTAGCTTGGGGACAAAATCGATCTTGTTGGCAGCATATCACTCCAGAAATACCTTGGAGTAGCGGCAGCTGGCCAAATCAGGCCAAAAGATGACTGCCCCTATGATTGCGGATGAACGCATTCTTCGATGTAAACTTGGGATGTCATCGTCGAGGATGTGACGAATGGTTCCGTTTTCAAGCCACAACTGCAATTCGCTTGCTAAATCATGGCCTTCCTCGCCAACTTGTCGGCAAACATGAACTTGAATCTTCGCGGCATATCCCCACCACGTCCAGTCGCGATGTAAAGCTTTTGACCGGGAAGCTGCTTAAAGTCGAATTTGGCGTATGTTTCGTCATCACGCCCTTGTGTTTCGTCAAAACACGGTCGTACAAGAGCTTTGCACGATTTTCGGCCACGGAATTCTGCTTCATGTGCCGGTTCGGATGTTTACTGGCTTTGTACGACTTGTATCTTTCCCTGGCAAGGATGTTCCGCAAGTTGGCGTTGAAAGTTGGCGTTGTACCTTTTGGCCACATCTCGGATCGAAAGACCGGGGTTGGCTTTAACGCGCCTCAACACCTTGCTGTGCAGCTGACGATCCCTGGTTCCAGTTTTTTCGTAGGTCCGCTGATTCCTTTATACACTCAGGGTTTCCTTGTAGGTTTTGAGCACTCGACAAAGTGTTGTTTTCGGCATCTTCAGCATTTTAGCCAGCTTGGAACAGGACCACTCCGGATTTTGTGCACAATATTTTTGTGTTTGTGCACAATATTTTTTCTTCTTTCGAGTTCCATTTGACATTATTTCTGAACGCGATCGACTACTTTGATCAAACTTGCACCAGTTGTTCTCTATAGAAGTGTCAACAAAGCGCTGTCAAAGATTTTTGATTTCCAACACTAGAGGCGTATTAGCGGCGCGCGAGGGGCGTACCAATTTACTTTTAGCCAGCCTTTACGTTAAGTATGGATTATGGGCAGCTTCCCACACAAAAGTTCTACAAAGCCACTGGTCGTGGTGATGTCCCTAGCAAGTTCAAATTCGTTTTTGCCGATAAATTCACCAGAAATTTTATGATCTAGCAAGGTATTTGCAGCTGCCGGAAAAAAAATCAGATTTTCGTGTCAAATAAGACTATGGATTCTAAAATGTACAAGCAGGAGTGTCTGAAAAAACGGAAAGGACTTCAATCCACCCAGCTGCCCTCAATTCCGCCCAAGTGAGAAATATTGAGCAATTATCAAACAGAAGAGTGGAAAGGTGACTCGCGATGCAACAGAGATAAAAAGATCGTGGAACAAAATAGCCGCTTAGGTTAGCCGACAGAGTATTCGAAATATGATCAGTTGTATTCGATGAAAATCAAATCAGAATATTTTTTTCGCTATTTTTTCTTTCAAAGTAAACGACCTTCATTTTGGGTAGGTACTCAATTTTTTAATTCATTAACATTGTTTAGAGATAGATTCGTTTTTTTGTTGCGTCCAGATGACTCAAGCTTTATGATTGGCGATACATGGATGGATTCCAGGTGGCAGGGAATTGTATAAAAGAGCAAAAAAGATAAACTTTTTTTTTTAAATGGGCATTAGGTAAATTAAAAGGATATACGCCATGAATAATACAGCACAATTCGTAGGCAGATAAATGTCGTTAATATGTCAGAAGATAAATGTCATAAAATCATTCACATAATAATAGAAAGGTTGTCCTGACAAACTTCCCTTGGGTAAATTCTGCTAAATTTTCGTATGATCTCAGATTTTGTTTAAAAACTGTTCGATTACATTATTAAATTACTTTTCCAGATTTATTAGCAACTGTGTAAACGATGAAACAAAAATTAAGGAGAAGAGTGCGCTGTATTTTCCCAAAATTTTGGACTAGTATTTTAAAATAATAGTAATCGATATTACTTTGTACTTTAGTAACCTCTAATCACACCGAATCACATCCTTCAACCCGCTAGCTGATGAACGCTAGTTGGTTTCATTACTTCAAATCATTCCTTTAGTTATAGTTCTAGGCTCAGCGATCATTTCAACAACCCCGTATATAACGCACCACATTCACAACCAATAAATCCGCAGATGACTCTCTAAATCCACCTGATTTCACCATACACTTTCCCGTTTTTTCGTTATCCATCCAACAGTCACCGATCGTGGTTTGGAAGATGAAGGCACCGGAGAAGAAGCCCCTCGTGCGCCCTGAAAAGCCCGAAGAGGTTCGCGCCAAAGTTCGACGAGCCTCGCAGAAAAAGGCACAAAATCCGGTGCATGCTCTCTCGGAGTTCCAGAGCCCGACGGATGCCGTTTAGGCCAGGTAAATCCTATCTCGCAGCGCAATCTTATTCCTCTATTCCAGCAGCTGGTTGGTGATGGTAGCTCATCGAAGCTACTGCCCAACACTTTAGACCTAAAAGACACACCTACCTATTATGTAGTGGATTTGTATGAGTTTACACGTCTATGTTTTTTTTGTGCTTCTATCGGCGAAGGGAAAAAGCGGAAGTCATATAGAATAGAAATTTATTCCAAATAAATGTTTTATTTATTTTTATGTCACATATATGAAACTTTATATTTTATTGAACGACGAGGACGAGGAAGGACGCAAAATGACTGAAAATATATATCGCATATTGAGGTTGTAAGGTAACGAAGCGAAATGCAACTTTTTGGCGTTCTCAAATTTGAAATTGAAACCCCATTTTATCGACGTACGTGAGCTTATCTATTTTATCATTTTTATAAAAATGTTCTTCATCGGTTCATATTTATTTTCAAACAAAATGTTTACACTTAAACGAATTTAAGCATTTTTCTAACTGGCGTTTTTCGGAAACGTTGATCAGTATTTTAGACAAACGAAAAAGACATGGTATATAAACGTGTATGAACAAATAATAATCAATGGATGTCTTAAATAACTAAAATGGATTTAAAATGGAAAATTTTTACCGTTGAATATTTGCCGAATTTATCTGCTATCAAATGAAAAAGAGAGAGAAAAAAAAGTAAATTATTGATATTTGAAACAGAACAAATGTATGAAAGCTCAAAATAATCATAACGATAACAAATGGATGCACTTTACACTTGCGGAAAAGAATGCAATCCCAAATTTTGACGTCAATACCTATATAATAAATAGTAGTGCGATAATGTTAAAAAAGTCGCAAACAGATAAATTGTATTGCAATGAATCTACTTTTCACCAATAATGTATTATCCATTCACAAACACAACACCACACGACACAAATATAACACATATATAACGATAAACAACTTTTAAACGGTGGATTCAAATCTGTTAATGTTTGCATTTTATAGAACGAAAAGAAAGATCCTAAATCGGATGGCTAAAATATCGCTTGATTAACTGAGCAGAATATTGTTATTAACAAATGATTAATGCTTTGTTCACACAACGGAGTTCTAATAGCCTATCTTGATGGTGTTCTTCTAGTTGATACTTTTTGTAACACCCTTGTATCATTTTATAATTCCGTAGTTTGAACATAACAGCATAAGGCAGCAATTATCATGTCATCTTTTTGATCATATGTATAGGTAGAGGAAAGATCCTACCTATTTCCAATGTGGGTTGAAATTTGTATGGGAAAAACTATCGAAATGTATGGAGGTTTCAGTTTGTTGACGCTAGTTGGCGTTATAAATATTCAAGCGCCGCAAAATTTGAGATACTTCTAGGAAATTTTAAAGTAGATTTATTGTCTGAGTGCAATTTAAGGTGAAGGTCGCTTGATTCCAAAAATGGCTGGCCATCGAGGCCTATTTGCTTCGCCACTTCGAACTTTTAAGATACAAATCTAAGAAACTACAATGATTCCACTAGGGGAGCAAGTGGCTTTGATATACGCAGGATGCTCCAAAATTGTCCAAAATCTTGGGATCCTAATTGCAAATCGGAGACTGGTAAGAACTACAGTATTGTATTCACAGTATGATAATCGTAGCTTCAAATGAGTGCAACCCCTGACGATTTTACTGCATTTAATTTGCCCAGAATAGTCACTTCCTATTGTCCGGCAGAGTCGGCCACGCTGGGAAGGGTGAAATAAATTACAAGTCCCGGACCTGATGGCTCATGCTCCAGGCCGTCCAAGTTATGCCAAATGAACCTGAAGCAGCTTTCATTTTCCGATATTTAAGCCAAATGGTATTTTAGCCAAATGATCGTAATGTTTTTAATTTTTACTTTGTTTTATGCCAAATGGTCACTACACTGGTAGGCAAAAAAAAGTGCCCACCACATCATTTTCTAAATTTCTCCCATTTAGTTGGTTCAAATTAAAGTAAACACTGTAGTCTTTTTTGATATCATATTTATATATTCTTTTCAAGTTTCACTCATGGAATAATATTAAAAAAAGAGTTCGACTTAAAGCACAAAAAAATCAATTCTTGTTGAAAAAAAACTTACAAAAAAAAGTGCCCACTTCAAAAATCAATATGTTTTCGATAAGTTTACGTCGAAAGACCCCTCTATTGTTAATGTTTTGATATTTTGACGTGTTTTGAAGCAAACGGAGGGCATATAGTCTTAGCAACTGGCCCTTTGAGCTGTCAAGCTCACATCAACGAGAAAAAGAAGAAGCAAACGGCTTGACATGTTTGTACATTTGTACACGTGATCGAGGTTGATTCAGCTGAAAAAATGGAGAACGTAGTGATTTCGAAAGCAATGCCCTTGTGTATCCGAAAATTAGTGGTTCGTCAAAGTTACCTGGAAGCGCCCATTTATCAGCAAGGCAAACAAATCTAAACGGCTCCGGTTTGCTATTGAGCACGCTGATAAACCCGTAGAGTTCTGGAAAACGGTTCTCTGGACGAACGAATCCAATTAGAACTTTTTAATCGAAAGCGGTGGCTTCAGTAGCGCCACATCCAAGGCACGGTGAAGCATTGAGGAGGAAATGTGATGGTCTGAGGTTGTTTATCGTGGAGTGGAATGGGTAGCCTCGTGAAAATCGACGGGATAATGACGGCAGACTCCTACATCAACATCCTGCGAGAAAATCTGGAGGTTTCGCTGATCTAGACGGGTGTTGAAAAGAAATTCGTATTTCAGCAGAACAACAACCCGAAGCATGCTGCCAAGAAGACCAAGTCTTTCTTCTGGTCTTGTTGGATCAAACCGCTGGCATGACCTTCACAAAGCCCGGACCTCAACCCCATCAAGAATTTGTGGGCGATTCTAGTTGGCAGGGTTGACAAAACTGGTGTTACCAACAAATTAAACTAATTGAAAGCCCTGAAGCGCGCCTCGGAAGAGCTTAATCCACAGCACCTAAGGAACCTGGTGGAGAGCATGCCGAAGCGCCTGCAGCTGGTCTTGAAGGCCAAAAGAGGATACATACATTATTAATATACTTTTCTTTTACTTAAATTTATCTTCCCGGGAGCCAAAATGGAGTGGGCACTTATTTTTGTCACTGTTTTTTTTTTCAACATGAATTGATTTTGTTTTCTACAAGTCAAACTTTTTTTTATTACTAGACCATAAGTGAAACTTGAAAAGAATACGAAAAATAAGATATCAAAAAAGACTACAGTGTGTTTACTTTAATTTGAACCAAATAAATTAGAGAAATTAAAAAATGACGAGGTAGGCACTTTATTTTGCCGAACAGTGTATGTCAAGGGCCTTTATGCCAAATGACCATTGATTATCCACCATCTTATGTCAAATGACTTTATGCTAAACGACTTTATGCCAATCGACCACATGCCATAAGAAAAAAAAAGTGTTGACTATGGTCATGGTAAAAACGACTATTCCGACATTATAGTAAACGTGGAATCAACTTTTTTTAATGGTCAAAACATGATCATAATCGGTTGAAAATCACTGTGCGGCCCATAGCCTCTATCCAATAATGGTGAAATTGACTATCAAGTTCTTTTCTGTGTAGGAGAATGGATTGATTAGGTTAGTTACACTACTTTCTTGAGCTGTCTTATTTGGCAGTGTGCATAAAGAACATTATACACAGCGTTGCCAGATACACGCACTTAATCACAGCTTCCCTGTTCAGTAATTTTTTTTTACAGTTTTTGCACCGTAAAACACTTATATTACTGAACAATCAGTTTTCTATAAAAAAAATGCAGTTGTTCAGCGAACCACGGAAAAAGAGTACTGAATTTTCCGTAAAATAAACGTTTTACGGGACATCACAAAGTTTCAGTAAAAATAACACCGAAATTTCAATATTTTTGTTTTGTACTGAACTGTCAGTTGAAAAAAAAAAACTGAACTGAAGTCATCTGTACTTTGGAAACCTTGACTTGTCATTCCTTTGCGTTGTTTTCAGGTTTGCATACCGTACTCAGGGGTAGAATAATTAAAAAAAAAGGGAAGAGTTAACAAGTGCAAGAGAACAAAATGAATACAGGCATCGAGCAACTTTTAGAAATCGATGTAGGGGTTCAGGAACTATTTAGTAAGTAAACTTTTTCAATTTTGTTATTGTTTGTTTTAGCTTTTCAAACTTCTATCATAACATGCTTCTGAACCGAGAAACACACGTTTTGTTTTTAGAAACCTGGATAATTCTCATGTTTGGTAGAAATTTTTGTTTCATTTGCATGGGAGCCCTCCCTTCCAGAGGAGGTGGTTTCTCAAACCACCATACAATCATTGCCTTCAAAACCCCCCACATGCCAAATTTGGTTCCATTTGCTTGAGTAGTTCTCGAGCTATGCAGAAATTTGTGTTTCATTTTAATGAAAGCCCCCCTTCATGAGAGAGAAGAGGTCTCAAACAATCATAAAAACCTTCCCCAGCCCCAAATACCCCTGCATACCAATTTTCAAGCTGGTCGGTTCAGAACTTTCCGAATCTATAAGGGTCAGACAGACAGACAGAAATTCATTTTTATATATATAGAAATCCTGCCTTCAATAACCCCCAGATGTCAAATGTGGTTTCATTAACTTGATTAGCTCTGGAGTTATGCAGAAATTTGTGTTTAATTGACATGGGAGCCCCCCACCCTCAAACGGGAGGGGTCTTGAACTGCCATAGAAACATTTCTTGCCTCCAAAAACCTCAACCTGCCAAATTTGGTTTCATTTGCTTCATTGGCTCTCGAGTTATGCTAAAAATTGTGTTTCATTTGTACGGGAGTCTCCCCTTCCAGAAGGCGGAGGGGTCTCAAACCACCTTAGAAACATTTATTTCCTTCAAAACCTCCACCTGCCAAATGTGGTTCCATTTACTTGATTAGGTCTCGAGTTATGCAGAAATTTGTGTTGCATTTGTATGGAAACCCCCCCTTTCAGTCTCGAATGAACTAAAACGTCTACAGCAGACGTACAGTTTAAAGAGACGTTAATATAATGAATCCCCCCTTTCAGACAGAAACCAAAACCACAGAAACATTCTTGCCGTAAAAAAAATCCCACATGCCAAATTTGGTACGATTAGCTAGATTAGAAATGATGACGTAGGACTACGCTACTAAATGTAAGCCATTTTGATTGTACTTTGCAATATTTTTTGAATCTATATACTTTTGATGACTTTTTAAGTCAAAGCTTAACATTTATTAATTTTTCAATAGTATGTGACCCGAAATCAACAATGTGATGAGTAGACATATTTCCGACCATTTAGTGCAACATTTTTGGCAATGTCTCTAGAAACGACTGAGATATTAACGCTCAAAACCTGACCACTTTTCGTGACGGCCGAAATTCGATTTTTTGTTTTCAAATTGTACCCCAGTATAGAAAACAAAGACGTAGTCCTACGTCAAAAAAAACTAAAGTTTTACGTCGTCGGTAAGTACCTGGGTGCGCGTACTGGCCACGGCTGTCATCCTGGATCTATCGGTTTACAAGTGAGCGTATTCGTATTCGTACATGTAGTCCAAACTGTTAAACTTTGTTTTGATGAGTGTTATTTACGAATGCTGTAATTTTATTCTTTTAGCAACGCAAACCGATTTCGCTTCACTGTTTGTGGAGAATGACTTCTAATATCGTATTATTTTAATGAACAGCTACGTTAAAAAATCCCTGCCCTTCGGTTCAGAAAGGGGTATGGGCGCGTTCTGTCGAGCCGGTCGCGGCAGATTTCATGTGTGTGTGGGCTGCCACATCAACGTTCAAAAGTGCCTGAACCAAATGGACAGCTTGTAGTGATCACTTGAAGATGCGATGGGGGATCATTGCCCTGGTGTTCCAGAATGTAGCACGCCATGGGATGTTTCTTGTCTTCTATATCTAAACGTGAGGGAGTTGAGTAAACAAGTGGAAATTAATCGGAAATGATCTCTCATACGCATCCGTTGAACCATTCTGAACGGCCGTTGTGAGAATATCATAATGAAAATCTCACATGCGCATGTCATGTTGCCGGTTTTAATGCTTTCTCCCTTCCTGTTCTCTTCTCTATGCCATGATCGCGAGCGGTACCATACCTGAAGTGGACATTACATCCCATCGAGGCAACGATCGCAAAGGAACGGAAACTTGTAAGAAATAACATAGGTTATAAGTGAGTAAAAACTAACAACACACTTGCACATCATCAAGGTAAGAACTTTATAATTAAATTTTCTAAATTGCAAAATAATACAAATAATTGAGACTCACCACGCACTATATTATGCGATGGGTGAACTTATATGACATTAAAAGACTAGGAGTTGGTTTCAGACAAATATAACAGACACAATGAAAGGATAGGAAGAACAAAATTGAATGATGTAGAACACACGAAAATAATAAGACAAACATAAATGAACCAGAAGAGGTAAGACGAAATGACACCAGACAAAACAGTGGACATGAACATAATGGAGAGAAAGGAGAAGCAAACTTGGGAAATGTAACACCTTTTGAGGCAGTGTCAACAGCGTCTCTATGGACGAAAAGTTCTGTGAATGTTGGAACAAAGTGGCAGCAACGTTGGTGGTCTTATAATCAAGTAAAAAGAAGCAGACAAGGACGTCTTCAAAAAACCGAAACTATCCTTGTTAGGGTTAGACAGACTATCAGCAACACAGAGGGCTCAAAAGCAACAGGCGCGACTGTCGTTCAAAGATTCAGGCGGGAATGATTTGGGTGATGAAGATACTTTCAGAGATTACTCCGAGAGGCGTGACCGCAATAAAGAATCTTACTCATCGTCGTCGTCATCTAAGAAGTATCGAGCAAGTGTGGTGGAAACTCCATCAAATAAGTGTAAGTGAAGCAGTTAAGGAACGGTTTGATGAGCGCTCAAAGGAAGATTATCTAAGAAGGATCGCGACCGAGACGACCACGATGATGATCGTAGGCGACACAAGTTTTCATCTAGCAGTTCCAGGAGCCATCGTAGAGAATTATCGCATCGAATCCCAGGGTAAATTATTAATCAATAAATTTCATTGTAGGTCATTTTTATAATGGTGCGATTTGTTCGTATATTTCAGCCACTACAAAGATGAACCAAGAACGCCTCGAAGCGATCATCGAATGGACGCCTTGGGATAGGAGGACGATGATGATAGATAAGCTTCGGGCTCGCGAAAATCATCGTGGGACTATCCGACGCCTAAGATACTGAAAGGGGCAGAATTTGTACGCAGTAGTCGGCGCAGTAGCTTCCCGGTGAGGTAGAGAAGAGGACACACCTCTGCAGACACCGGCACATAAGTACAACAAATGGGCGCCAGATCGAAAAGAATCTGGTGCCAATCCACACGTTAGTAAATAGAATGTCCCTTGGGATTCGGAAGAAGAAGATAAGCATCTATGGGAAAAAGAGCAAGTTCGTTCAGATCGTGTCGCATCGTATATAAACTAAACTAACGTTCCGTAAAGTTTAAACTTAGTCCAAGTTGTTTGAGATAGCTACATGCTTTGCTACATAGCACTATTGTCCCTTTTTTAGCGCAATCATGTTGTCATGTCATGATGTCAACTAAGGCTCCGTACCAATTCGCGAATTAATTTTAATTTTACTTAAACTTGACAGATGGAAAATAATCGATTAATCGATTAAAATCGCTTTGTGATTGATCAATAAACTTTCGATAAGATGTCTGTCAAAATTGAGTTATTACCTTAAACGAACGATATCACTATCTTTGATTCCAATAAGTTCGAAAACAATCTGGCAACGCTGTTGACACAAGTCTGACAGCAGAGCAGCATAATCGATAATAGCAAATTCTATGCTTAGCTTTCCCACTATCCGCTTTGTTTGCCGTCGGTCGCGTCGTGAAAATGATGATAGATTATTTCAAGAAATGAAATTAAATTGAATTAAAGTTTATCGTATACCGATTTTAATTGTGTGCTCAAATTGTTGTGCCTTTTGTTTTAGTATATTTTATAGTTATTTTCCAATTTTCTTACAATAAAAGTAGATTTTCTGCATTGGATTTCTTGTGTGTTGAGTGTTACCCAAGATGGAAGATGGTGACGCAAAATCGGGTAAAAATTCACCCAAAGCAGAAGATAAATTCGGCAACTGCTATTGGTAAGTTGATACAAATTTATAAGCAAGAAACATAAGTTTAACTTGATTTGAGGTAATATTAAAGAATTTAAAGAAAAGCTTATTTTTATTACTGGACATAACCTCAATCACGAGTTGTTTACAATCAGAGCATAATACTCTCACTCTCACCATTGCATATGGCCTTTCTTTTTTTCTCTCTGTTTACACCGTCCAGTGCAAAGGAGAGGAATCTCAACATTGTGGAGCTGTTGTGTGTAACATGTAACCGTTGGTTCCATGAATCCTGCATAGGATTTCAGCTGGGCAGGCTGGTTCCGTTCATAATGAATTACGTTTTCGTGTGTAAAAATTGCTCCGTTACGGGGTTGGAGAGTTTCCGAAAGACCCAAGCCACGATACCGCAGATGTGCATGACGGCCATCGCCAATCTGCAGCAGACGTCGATCAAGGACGGCAAACCGAAGGTGATGTTTAGCAAGGATCGGGACATAATACCGTTCATGGATCACTACTGGGAATCGATGACGACGATGAGTCGGCGTTCAACGCAATCGTGGTACGCAACGGTACAGAGGACACTGCTGAAGGATATCAACTCGCTGTTTGCGTACGAGGATACCAGTGACGGGCAGATGTACGGGCTGGTAACGCCGGATTTGACCCAGATTAAGCCCAACTATGATGAAGCCACTGCACAAGGTGAGAGATTGTTTATATCCTTAATTTTGTTCATTTGTAGGCGATACTTCAATTAACTTAGAGTTCTTTTTATTCGTTGGAAACGATTTTTTTGTTGCGTTTTTTGAACTGGAAATCCAGCAGTTTTTTTTCAGCAAAATACAATTGCTAAGCAGCTAACTGATTTGAAGCTAAAACGACATCCAGAGTTGCAATCTGCGACAGTCAATATTGCTAAAAAAAACTGAATTTGTAAATGTGTTAAGGATCCTGCAATACTCCACTTTCCCATTTTTTTTAATGTAGGACTACGTCTTTGTTTTCTATACTAAGGTACAATTTAAAATAATTAAATTGCGACTGTCACGAAAAGTGGTCAGGTTTTGAGCGTTAATATCTCAGTCGTTTCATCAAAGATTTTCAAAAAAATTAGACCAGTCGATCGGAAATATTTCTACGTATCGATTTTATAGATAGAGGACATTGTTGATTTCGGGCCGCATGCTATTAAAAAATTCGTAAATATTAAGCCTTGTCTTAAAAAGAGACAACCTATTGACTAAATAATAGCCTACACTGGTCTTAGACTGAATTATACTTTCGGTTTATTCTAGGAGCTTTTTCGGGTTGGATATTTGAAACTTGGGCATAGTGTAATGTTGAGCATGCCACATGCAGGCATAGAATATCATTAATTAAACTGGTCTTATTAACCGATGTAAAGCAATCGGACCTCTCTTTCCACGTGTTAATATGCCATTTTATAGTAGAACGAGAGAACTGATTCACAATTGATCTATTGGCATTGACATCGAAAGATGTTGGATGGATTTAGAACACTAATTTAAAACCAGACAAAAATGATAGCAAAACGCGCTACAGATGCGCAGAAAGACTGAAAAAATATCTCGACGAACACAACTAGCACTTATTTACGAAAGTTGGGACAAAGGAGGGAAAATAATACTGGACTAATTTAAACAATAAGGGACGTTAGTATAGTTTTTATGCTATGCTACATGTAAATCCGTGAATGATAAAAATGATTATTTTTAAACTATCAAAGATTAGAAAAATCTCACACAGTTTTTTTTTTACTGAGGTAGGTAAATTTGTATGTCCCCTATTTTCAACAGCCTCTTACTATCCGGTATCTTAAGCAGGATTCACTTGACCCCTGTAGTTATTATTCTGTGATACCAAATCTATACTTCTACCCTGGTACAGTATGGACAATGATTTTCTTCGCTGAAGACTTGGCTCTATGACCTCCTTCTGTGCTTGAAAATGAAAATGAAAATCAAGTGGCGTTGTTCATACTACAGCGTTGTAACATGATACAAGGCTAGGATCACATTTTCCTTGTTGATACTTCCGTAGCAATTTGCGATTAGGGCGAACATGCAGAATGTAAACAAACGGGAAATAATGATTGTAATATTGCAAGTAAAATTTCAAATTGTAATTTACATATTAACGTATGAATTCAATTAAAATCTAGCATACAGACAAAGAACAAAGTTAGCTTCTGATTCATATACAGTTAGTGTTCAACTTCCGAGCTGAACAGACGCTTTTGCTATCGTTCCGTGGAAGTCGAAATCACGCTACCAGTGGCTATTGTGTCTTTCTCGAATCCTGCTCATCGCCGAGTCGTTTTTCCGTGTCGCTGCGCGTCCAAACGATTTCGCGATGGGCCGTCGTGAAAACACTTTTAGAATAGACTTTTCGAAGGTGCCAAAAAAACCGGACCTTGCCAAAGTCCACAAATTCTGTGCAACCGTTCTCGGTCTGAAGCAAGGTGAAATGCTACAGATTCAGAACAGCAGAGCTCTCGGTGTTTCATTCGTGAAAGTTGTTGACCAAGCGTTGGCACAACGAGTGTGCGAAGGACACGACAGCAAGCACGAGATTTCTGTGGACGGGAAAAAATACCCACTCAGGATCACGCTGGAAGATGGAGCAGTGGAAGTGAGGCTGATCGACCTATCCGATGTGTCGGACCAGAAAATCTTAGATTTCCTCGCACGGTATGCCGATGTCATCTCAGTGCGAGAACAACGATGCGGAGCCGAGATCGATTTCCCCGGCATTTCGACTGGCGTTCGTATTGCGAAGATGACGGTGAAACGGAACATCAAGTCGTGGGTCACCATCGACGGTGAAGTGACGAACGTATCGTATTACGGGCAGCTGCAAACATGCCGTCACTGTCGCGAATACGTTCACATCGGTGCGACGTGCAGAAGTCGTATGCCGATGCAGCAAAGCAGTCGCCGTCGCAAAAAACGATGGAAATCGAGAAAAATCCGAACAAACTAAACACAATCCAAACCACTCCAGTTTCGAGCCAAACGAAACAAACACCGAAAAATGCCACTAGCGAACTCGGCTCAATCAGACAAAATGCCACCACCGAAACAAATCCCCCACCGGCAACAGCTGTTGGCACCGCCAGCCATGACCGAACAAAACTTCCCCACTTTAGCCTCTACCTCGGCTCCGGTATCGGACAGCGGGTTGTTGACGCCCTCTACAGGTCATCAGCCCCCTGCTAGCAGTGGAGTGGTTCGCAAAACTGATAGTGGCAAATCCGATGGTAACGATACAGACAGCTCAAATACCAACAGAAGGCAACACCGCACACGAGCATCAAGCAAGAAGCCTCGCGTGGACGAGGATTATGACGAACGAGATGGTGGTATGCAATCGTCATAATGGATGAGTTCGCTAGCTACAATCTCGCATCCATCAACATTAACAACATCAGATCTCGATATCGTATTCCTGCAGGAGGTGGAGAACGAGCAGCCCTGGCTACAATATCGTCTGTAATGTGGATCAAGCAAGAAGGAGAACGGCAATCGCACTTAAAGATCACATACAGTTCTCGCACCTAGAGCGGAGTCTGGATGGCCGACTTATTGCTGTGAGAGTTCAAAATACCATACTCTGTTATATTTACGCTCCTCCGGGGACAGTTTTTCGTGCGGAAAGAGAGCGGTTTTTCAACAGCACGATCGCCTACTACCTTCGCCACAACACGCAACACGTCATCCTCGCCGGTGATTTTAACTGTGTGCTACGTCCGAGCGACTCCACGAGTGCCAACTCAAATCCGGCGTTACAAGCAGCCGTACAACAACTGCAGCTTCACGACGTTTGGGTCACCCCAGAACCCCCGCACCCACGTACGTCGCCCACAATGTGACATCCAGGCTCGACCGCATTTATGTAAGCGTTGGGCTTTGCGAGCATCTGCGGAGTGCTGCCACGCATGTATGCTCCTTTACAGACCACAAGGCCCCAACAGTACGAATTTGCCTTCCCCACCTTGGCCGCGAGCAAGGGCGCGGCTTCTGGTCCCTCCGTCCTCACCTCTTAGCTGCCGACAACATTGAAGAATTTCAGCTTCGATGGCAGTATTGGACCCGCCAGCGGAGAAATTTTCCCACCTGGAAGGCGTGGTGGATTTCATGCGCAAAACCAAAAAAAAAATCTTTTTTCCGCTGGAAGTCGACTGAAGCTTTCAGAATTTTTAACGCTGATCATCAACGGCTCTACGAACAGCTACGTCTCGCGTATGATAACTACTTCCAGAATCCCGCAATGCTGGTGACCATCAATCGCGTGAAAGCACAAATGCTCACATTGCACCGGCAGTTTGCGCAAAACTTCGTCCGCCTCAATGAGACGTTTGTTGCAGGGGAGAGCCTATCAACCTTCCAGCTAGGTAACCGACAGCGGAAAAAAACAACGATAACAAGTCTGCAAAATGAGCGAGGTGAACAAATCCAAGGTTCTGCTGCGATCGAGCAGCATATATTCCGGTACTACAGAGACCTGTACGCAGATTGGGGAAGAGCGTTTTGATTGTGAGAGAGCCATACCCGAGAACGACGAAGCCAACGCAGCTCTAATGGAAGAGATCACCATCGACGAGTTGAAAAATGCCATCCGAACGTCGCAGAAGAGAAAATCGCCGGGCACTGACGGTCTGCCGGTGGAGTTCTACCTACGAACGTTCGACGTCATCTACAGGGAGCTATATTTCGTTATCAATGAAGCCATGACGAATGAGCTCCCTCCGGAATTCTTCGATGGCACAATCGTGCTCGTAAAAAAGAGAGGATGTGAAGGAACAGCGAATGCATACCGACCGATCAGCCTGCTCAACGTAGACTACAAAATCCTCTCCCGTGTGATGAAGGCCCGTCTAGAACCTGTGCTACGCAACCATCGTGTTCTCAGCGCCGCGCAAAAATGCTGCAACACCGACAAATCTATTTTTCAAGCAACACTGTCGCTCAAGGATCGCTTGGCACAGCTGGTTGCGAGAAAAGAGAAGGCAAAATTGATCTCCTTTGACCTTGCTCAAGCATTCGATCGGGTCTCTCGTGAGTTCCTGCATCGTACTCTCCTGTCACTGGGTATCAACACAGATTTCGTCGGTTGGCTTGCGCGGGTAGCTGATGCCTCATCATCACGTGTGATTGTGAATGGGCATCTCTCTGAACGCTTCCGTATCGAGCAGTCGGTTCGTCAGGGAGACCCTTTATCGATGTTGCTCTTCGTTCTCTATTTACATCCCCTGCTCATACGAATCGAACGTTTGTGTGGGGATCAACTCTGCGTTGCGTATGCTGATGATGTTACTGTGATTTCAACATCAACACAAACGATCGAACGGATCTTCCAGCTGTTTGATTGTTTCGGAAGCGTGGCTGGGGCAAAACTAAATCGGCAGAAAACAGTGGCTTTTGACGTAGGTTTCATCAATGGGGAACCTCTGACGGTACCGAATCTGCAGACGAAGGAGAACGTTAAGGTGTTGGGCGTTATTTTCACCAACTCAGTGCGGCTGATGGTGAAGTTAAACTGGGATGCTTTGGTATCTAGGACCTCGCAAATTATATGGTTGCATGGCATGCGTTCACTCAACCTTCAGCAGAAGGTAGTACTGCTGAACACTTTCATCACAGCGAAGGTGTGGTACCTTTCGTCTGTGATCCCACCGCAATGTGCTCACACGGCAAAGTTGACTTCGATGATGGGCACATTCTTGTTTCGAGGGCTGCCTGCCCGAATTCCAATGTAGCAGTTGGCGCGTAGTAGAGAGCAAGGCGGACTTAAACTACAATTGCCGGCGATCAAGTGTAAAGCGCTGCTCATCATTCGTCACCTGCAAGAGGTCGATTCCCTTCCCTTTTATCATTCCCTTCTCGTTCAAAATAATCCTCCCCTCATCAACCTTCCTTGTCTCCAACTCCTTTCTCAGCAAATTCCCTTATTTCCTCACCACAGCCAACAAAACCTATCGTCACAACAACGTAGCGATCTCTATTTGTTTGTGAACGAAAAGACGGAACATCGCAGCTTGTTGTACATCATTGGTCGTGCAAATGACCCCAATTGTCAGCACTGTCGGGTGCCCACCATCGAGACTTTGCAACACAAGTTCAGCGAGTGCCCTCGAGTAGCAGCAGCATGGGCATACATTCAGCGGAGACTGACGACGACTCTCGGTGGGTGGCAGAGACTTTCTTTCGACGAATTACTGAGGCCAATTCTGGCAAACATGACTGCAGCAACAAAAAAATGTTATCCTCAAATCGATAATAAAATACATCAACTTTGTTAATTGTAATATTAATAATAGAATCGATGTAGGTGAATTAGACTTTGTATTAAGCCTAGAATTTTTTTTTTTACTTCCGGTTGATATATTAGGTGCGCAACTAAGTTCCCGCTGTTAAGCAATAGATGGCGCTAGTAGTAAGTGCTGGTCGAATGTTGCACATCTCAAGCGTCATAAACTAAGCTCAGACATATGGTAAACAAACCACTTTGCCAAATCAGTGATGCTGCTCTGAGTGAAACAACGTGTCGTGATTAGTTTCGTCGCTTCAAAAACGGTGATTTCAGTGTTGATGATCGTCCGCGTGAAGGAAGGCCAAAAAACTTCGAAGACTCTGAATTGGAGGCATTGCTCGATGAGGATCCGTGTCAAACGCAAGAGGAGCTTGGTTCAGGATTAGGAGTTTCCCGCCAAGCCGTTTCTAAGCGATTGCATGCGTTGGGAATGATTCAAAAGCAAGGAACTTGGGTCCTCGATGCCAAGAGATGTTGAGCGTCGTTTTTTCGTCTGTGAACAACTGCTCCAGCGGCAAAAAAGGAAGAGTTTTCTACATCGCATTGTGACGGGTGTCGAAAAATGGATTCATTACAGTAACTCAAAACGGAAACATTCATGGGGACTGCCCGGGCATGCTTCAACATCGTCGCCTAGGCCGAATATTCACGCTGCGAAGGTTATGCTGTGTATTTGGTGGGACCAAGTTGGTGTTATTTATTATGAGCGGTTGAAACCAAACGAAACCATTACCGGGGAACGGTACTGAACTCAATTGATGCGATTGAGCCGAGCACTGCACGAAAAACGGCCACAATACCAGCACAGACACGAAAAAGTGATTCTTCAGCATGACAACGCTCGACCTCACGTTGCGAAACCCGTGAAAACCTACTTGGAAACGCTCAAATGGGAAGTCCTACCCCACCCGCCATATTCTCCTGATATTGCACCGTCCGATTATTACTTGTTCCGTTCGATGGCACATGGTCTCACTGGTCAGCAATTCCACTCATATGATGACATCTCAAAATGGCTTGATTCTTGGATAGCATCAAAAGACGAACAGTTCTATCAAAATGGTATTCACGTTCTACCAGAAAGATGGGAAAAAGTCGTAGCTAGTGATGGGCAATACTTAGAATAATTCGTTTGTAACCTTTGTTTTCAAAATAAAGTTCCTTTTTCACCAAAAAAACCAGGGGGTGCGACTCTATCTCAGATGCAGGATTTTTTTTTCTTTTGCTTTTGTGCGATGTGCGCACGCTTAGTAGATAGAAAGAAGATTTCAAAGATTTTGATGAAGATTTTAAAGATTTACTGCAAAAAGATGCAGCACGATGCAAGTTGATGGATTAAGATTCACAAGCTGAAACAAGATTTTTCAAAGATTGATTCGCTTGCGTGGAATTTTTCGATCATCTTGAATCTGGATTTAGATGTGTTAAAAAAAAAAATCCAAAATTTCATATACAATACTGATGGAAATTCGTTCGTTTTCATTTCATTCATAGGTTTCGCCTTCCACTTTTCGCCGTTGTTTTGATTATTTTGTCAGTATCGCCGTTTACTTTACGCCAAGTTTATGTTTTGATTTAAATTACGCCATTCACTTTGTCAACAATCAATATGGTGTAAATCGCAAGTAAATTGTTTTGATGATGAAATAACTCTACGCCTTTTGCAAAAACAATATTTAATGAATAAAATTAAAGCCCAACCAGAACAAAAAGTTCAAAACTCATGATTTAGTGGTAATAATTATGCATTGCATTGAAAAAATAATTTGTTTTTATTTTGAATGTACGCCCTAATCGCAAATTGCTCCGGACTGTTCAAAACACCCTTCCAAAAACACACTTTTCCTATCCACTCCCCCACCTCCAATCTCTTCATAAAAAATAACATACTCCAATCTAACCTAAAATTTATGTGATTTTCACGTAGAATGTGAGTTTACGTGGAAATCACGTAGCCCTTACGTGAATTCCACGTGTTTATTACTGGTTCTGGCAGTGGACGAAAATTACGTGCGTTTCACGTGGAAGTAACGTGTCGATTTTTTTGAGTTGTTTTATGTTACAACTCTGTGGTCTGAACAAAGCGCAGAACTCCGGGTCCAAATTTCCTTTTTGCAATTTTGAATCCGAAACCGACTCAATATTGAGTAAATCCCAGTAGTCGTGCGTATTGAATGCATCATTCTCTCTCTCGCACGCTCTCCATGCTGCTGCTGCTCGCTCACAATCATTATCATTGTCATCAGTGGCTGTCGCGTGTTTGTGTTTTGATGATGGAAAACGCTCTTGTTTCGGCTTTGGTGCTTTTTTTTTATTGCGTGCACTGGGATTGGTAGCAACGAGATGATGACGTCCAACGTCCGATATATTTTTTTTGCGACTGAGTTCGTACAGTTCCTGTATAGATTGTTCAGAGGAGCGGCAGTGAAGCTTGCATTTTGATTCGATTAGTAGTTTCTCTCCTAATTGCGTTGCATTATTTTGATTTTTTTTTTCGTTAATGGGCTACATTTTTTTCTAGGTTGATCATAGAATAAGATCATAGAAAAAGTGATTTATGATTGATAAACTATCGAAAAGTGAGTGACTCAATAGCAGACGATTTTGGCAAAATATAGACACGTCCGCAGTCACCGTAGAAAGTGGTATCGTTCCGCTGGCTGGTCAGCGGATAAACTTAAGTCAGTTTCTGTTAGAACTATACAATCATCATTCTGGCAGTGAAGTTTCTGGATAATTTTGACGCAAACATATGACTGTTTGTTGTGTGGGATGGACTGATAAGGGAAGACAGGGTATTACATTATCCACAGTGTTGATACGGAGTTGTAGAAGAAAACAGAAAAAGTACCCGGTTTAGGTGTACGTGCATTCCATTGCCCGAAAAATGGATGACAGTATGTGGAAAAGTACGTAATATTTTACAAGCTCTCTAATTCGATATTTTACACCATTTTAGGTTCTCAGAATTTGGCCAAGGCAGGTCGTCAACAGAAGCGAAAATTCCCCAACAGTGACCAAGGTGGAACGCTTGGGAAGAAAAGCCGCGTCGGGACGGAACTGGCACTAGTGAAACTTCCCGCTCACGGATATCCGCTGGAACATCCGTTCAATAAAGATGGCTACCGCTATATACTAGCCGAACCAGATCCACACGCCCCGTTTCGGCAAGAATTTGATGAGAGTGCTGATTGGGCTGGGAAGCCGATTCCTGGTTGGCTGTATCGGGTCCTATCGCCAAATGCGGTCCTGGTAGCATTACACGATCGGGCACCGCAGTTGAAAATTGCCGAGGATCGATTATCGATCACCGGCGAGAAAGGATACTGCATGGCTCGGGCTACACATTGTGAGTTGTTGTGAATGAATTCTTTCTTTGTTATTTACTTCATAATTCAAACTTCTTGCTTCAGTCGTTACTCGTGGCTGCTGGTACTGGGAAGCAACGGTGGAAGATATGCCGGAAGGTTCTGCTTGTCGGTTAGGGTGGGGCCAGGAATACGCCAATCTACAAGCACCGCTTGGGTACGACAAATTTGGCTACTCATGGCGTTCACGTAAAGGAACTCGCTTCCACGAATCTCACGGAAAGCACTACTGTGATGGCGGGTATGGTGTCGGCGTTACACTTGGCTTTATGATAGTGCTTCCGGACTCCAACCCCGCTGGGCATGTGCCGAGCACGTTCAAAGATCGACCATTGGTGAAGTTCAAGAGCCACCTGTACTACGAAGAGAAGGACAAAGTTACTGAGACATTAAAGTCGTTGAAGGTGCTGCCGGGTAGTAAGATCTACTTCTTCAAAAATGGCATCTGTCAGGGAGAGGCATTCACGGATATGTATGGAGGGGCGTACTATCCGGCCATTTCGATTCACAAAAGTGCAACGGTTAGCATGAATTTCGGTCCGAATCTTAAGCACCCGGAGGTGTTGGAGCAATTCAACTGTAAGGCCGTAAGTATTTGCTCGTGGCGCCGGAATTTCAACCAGATTAATACATTAATTCTTTTTTTTTTCTAAAGATGCACGATCGTGTGGAGGAGATGATTTGCGAGCAAACCATGGCCGATATGATGTATTTCACCGAGAACGACGGAAAGCTTCGCCTGGATTCATATGGAATGTAAATAAAACAACACGCACATTGTTGACAACTGTTTCTGTAAGTAGCAAATTCAACCATTTATTCAGATCCGAACGTTCACTTTCCGAATCCGCCACGACAGTTGGGGCTCGGGTCCAGCTTGTACGATTCGTTCCACTGGGCGGGTGTTTTCGCTTCGATCGATAGGGCGTGCACAAAGTTGCCTTCCAGTTTCTCCTTGACGATTTCGTTTACCAAACGGTGACGCTGTTGGAATAGTAAATCGTATTAATGTCAAAATACAAAAAAAAAGCAGGTTGAGTATACTTTTATAAGGGGAAGCCCATCGAATTGGTCGGACACTACTAGCACCTTGAAGTGCGTTTCGGATCCTTTGGGTACGTTGTGCATGTAGGATTCGTTGACTACTTCCAAGTGAACTGGCGACAGCTTGCTGCTGATGCCGTCTTGGATGGCTGTTTCTATCGGTTTCTCTTGTGTGCTCGCCATTCTGCCGCTCGTTTGTGGAGTAGTTGCTAGCCGCGGAAGTTGGGAGTTCAGCGAGGCTGAAATGGATTTGAATTTGTATGCAATCAGTTAAGATTATGCCAGCATGAGTTCTCAGCATCTTATTAAGTAGACATCTAATCAACACTTCCCTTCCATCCCTTACTGATCATAAGGACCTGGCCAGGTGTTGTGCAAAGAAATCAATGGATGAAGATCCTGTCACATCCAAGACAGCTTTTCTGGCGCTTCCATCGTCTCTACAACAGCTAATCCAGGAGATTTTACGGTCGGATAATGCTATGCTATGCTATGCTAATCAGTTAAGATAATGCCAAAAAACCCTTCTGAAATGCAATTATGTCATTTGAGCCTGCTAAATGAACCAACATTGGGGCTTTGTTCCAATTGGTTATTTAAAATTTAATCACTTAAATTCGACTGATGAATTATTTTCAATTAACCCTGCCACAATCGCAGTGTTATTTGAAAATATTGTCTGTCAAATTTAAACGGCGTTGGACTGGCATCCAGCGGCTGAAAAAATGCTGTTCCGCGGAAGCTACACCTAAGATGTCAACCTCATCACGGGGATAGGAGACCTTAGGCCAACCACCTACTGTCTCCGAATCTAGGAAATTGGTACAGAAACCAACAGAGAAAGATTACGAACTGATTTTATGGCAACGACTTTTAGCGCAAAACAAAGGACACGAATTGGAACATGGAATGTTTTAACGTTAGCTAAGCAAGGTAAGGTGGCAAAACTCGCCAACGAGGCGCGACAAATTACCATCAGGATAGGTACTGCTATATTCCGATCTTCAAGGTGACAACGGTGCCTGGTACTATGGAGTTGGTTTCCTACTTAGCACCCACGCAAAAGTTGCGTTCATCAAGTGGGAGCCAAAATACAAGCTCGAAACATCATAATCCAATGTTATGTGCCGACCGATGCTGCCGAGCTACAGGACAAGGAGAACTTTCACAGTCAACTGAATACTGCCGTGGATAAAGTTCTAAAGGGTGATATCAAGATTTACACTGGTGACTAATGCGAAGATCGGCTCCGACAACACGGACTATGCGCGTGTTATGGGGCGTCTTGATCTCGGAGAAATGAGCGATAACGTTGAGCTGTAAACAGAATATTTTGTGGCAGCATCGACATGGTGATCGGGGGCTCGCTGTTTCCCAATCGACCAGTGGACAAAATCAAGTGCGTCTCGTGATACAGAAAATGAAATCGACCACATCTGCATATATAAACCGGAATAAATGCAGTGCCGACATCGCATCTGACCACCACCATCTAATCGGCGAAATTGCCTAGACATTGCACGGATCCGGGAGGACAGGCTCGAACGGCGGTTCAACACACGCCGACTAGAAGATCCAGCTGCGAAAAAATCGTTTGTTGAAGAACTTGAGACTCGAGCAGCGGATGTTCGCATCAAGACTGCCTTTATCGAGATTAAGCTGGATGAGCTGCACACTCAGCGAACAGAGTGGATCACTGATGAAACCTGGAGGAAGATTGAGGAGCGTAGATAAGTACAAGCCGCGATATAGCAGGCGAGAACCAGATCAGCCGAATACGAGTCCCGGCAACGGTATTCAGCACTAGAGAAGGAGGTAAAACGCTACTGCCGATCGGACAAGCCGATGCTTGGGTGGACTCTCTTGCAGACTAAGGGGAAAATGCCGCGACTACTGGCGATATCCGCCGCCTCTACGATATCTCACGGCGTCTGAGTGGAGCAAGGATGAACGCGAAAATGCCACTGAAACCCGCGACTGGAAAGGAAAGTTACTAACCAAACCCACTGACCTTTGATTTTAGCACTTCGAAACGTTGATTAGAGCACTTCGAACAACTTCTTCAAGTTACGACGTCGAACCAACCATCAACATATAGGCATGATTCGCCAAAACTGCGGCGCATAATTCGCATCACTCCGAAGCCCCATCACTGCTCGAAGCAGCTCGAAGAAGCTCAAAGCATACCGACTTTGAGGGCTGAATGCGTATTAGTTAAGGTCCTTAAGAAGGGGGATCTGACTGTGTGCGACAATTGGCGAGGCATCATGTTATAGTGTATTGTTCTCAAAGTTCTGTGCAAAGTTATCCTGAATCGAATACAGGAGAAGATCAATGCCCGACTCTCCGGCGGCAGTAGGTAGGATTCTATGCCGGGAGATCTTATGTGGACCATATTGTCCCGCTACGAATCATCCAGGAGTAGGTCAACGAGTCCTCTTTTTCTTTCTAAGAGTCCCTCTATTTGGTATTCATTGCCTACGAAAACGCTTTCGACAGATTCAATCACGAAAATATGTGGGTCGCCCTCAAACGCAAACGAGTGCTGGATAAAATCGTCAACCTTATCGAGGCGCAGTACGAGCCTTTCACGTCCTGCATAACGGAGCCTTTCAACAGAGCCGCAAGGTTATTCATACAATTTCGAAAATATTAATATAAAGAGGAGATTTAACCCTTCTTTATGGTGGTGTTCGTTTATGAGTTACTTTCGGTTTCTGAAAAACGAGCCTGCATAGGTTTCTTTACAAAAGCTTTTGAGGCCTTTTCAATTATTGTTCTTGATATATATGAGAATGAATTTCGAATTTTTCTCGTTGCAAAATATGTTTGTATGTAACCCGTCGAAAAATTTAATTTTTCAGCATTTCGTAATCGAACTTGGTTGGATAAATGTTCGACTCGTGCTGAAAAAAATTCCTTTTTGCATTTTGCACCTATTTCTATACAAAGACACTTCTTTTTATAAATTCGAACGAAAACGAGAATAGGGTGTTAAGCTTTTTAAGCTTGGGTCAATTAATACAAAATCATATTATGGTTTTGGTATGGGGCTGTTCAGCTATATTATAATAAGCCCTACTTGCTATAAGGTTCCTGATTTCTTTTGCTTTTATTGTACACTGTTCTACGACTAGCCGCTGGCCTAAATCCTACTGTTGCATTGCATAGAATTGTTGATAATGATAGCCTTTAAGCTTTTAAACCATAGAACAGATCAAGGAAAATTTCACCTTATAAATTGTCTTTCTTTTTCTCTTTATTTTGCATTTCGTAATATGAGTTTCTGAAAACTACATAATACAAGTCTACTGGTTTTATTAATCGTAACCTGACAACAATTATTGCTTTCAATGTTGAAAACTGCAATTCAAATGCAATAACTTATTCTGTAAGTTTCAAGGTCTCCTCAAAACTAACAGAAATTACTTGACACCAACTATATTTTATAATATCAACAAATTTTCCATAGTAGGAATCCTTAACAGCTTAACCGATTTTACTATGAGATTCAAACTCACCTCGTACACTTGAAATTATGTTCATAATCTGTATCCTTAGAAAATTTACACAAGAATAAATATTAAAGATTCACTGCTCACTTACTACGCTCCGAAAGTAAATAAAACGTAATTTAGAGCTTATCGTTTTGATGTTCCACAAGTTCCACAAAACGTCATTTTCTTCCGCTTGGACAACCTTTTCACCGCCAAATGCACTACTACTCCTCATCTCAATCTGTCAACCAACTGGAGGCCGTCATCGAAGTGTAAAATATCTCGCCGAGCGCGTCTCTAAGGTATAAACAAACAATTTTCGCCGGAAAAAATATCCGGAAATAGTCAATTTCTCACCTAATTCCAGTATCCTAACCAGAGAAGTCTCACCATGGGACGTCGAAAGTCGAAAAGAAAGCCCCCTCCGAAGCGCAAGAACATCGAACCGCTCGACCAACAGTTCAACTGCCCCTTCTGCAATCACGAAAAGTCCTGCGAAGTCAAAATGGACAAGAGTCGGAATTCGGCCCGGATTACCTGTCGGGTGTGCATGGAGGACTACCAGACCTCTATCAACTTCCTATCGGAACCGGTGGACGTTTACAACGATTGGGTGGATGCGTGCGAAACCGCCAACTAAATCTCAGAATTTTGGCCGGAACATCGGGTTGCGGGAGAAAGGGTATCGATAGACGCAGATCGAACACAATTGCGCTTAAAATGCAAAGTGTCGATTATTTATATCACTTTACCTCTAGTAGAACTGACACATAAATGTTAAGAAGGCTTTCTGATTAAGAAGATAATTTTCATTAATTTTACTTTGTAAGACCATTTCAAGGAATATTTTGAAATAAAACTTAGCAGGTAGAGACGGTCAATGTTGTTTTTCTGTTTATGTTAAGATTGATTTACTTCCAGCTACAAACCATGACCATTCTGCAGCTGAGTGGGTTAGGTTCCTGATGTGGTCTGGTAATTTTTTGGATACGAAATTTTATCAACTCCCATTCAGTATCATCCATATTCTTGTTTTCGATCGAACCATACTTGTAATACGAAGAAAGAAATTTTTATATGGAAAATGCGGTTTGAAAGAATGAATAGGGTTGTAAGATTATATTTGTCACGCAATTTTATACAATCTACTGGTTACTTACTTATGCTAGTTCAACGTCCCATTAGGGCCAGACTTGCATTACAATGTTTCGCCACGAAACTCGGTTGAGGGCTGCTTGTCTCCATTATACAGGAATTAACCTATGGCAATCCATTCTGTTGGCTGTCACATGGAGGAGGCGACCGACGTCGATAAGTATAGGATTGATTTCTTACCTTACCAATCAGGCCAAGGCCGGGGAGGTCTCTGCTGTATACAGAAGTTGTCTCCATCATATTCGGTCGATGGCTGCACTCCGCTAGCCTCGCAGTCTACTAATCGTTTCAACTGGACTGTCGTCCGACATGCTTATGACATGCCCAGCCCAGCGTAGTCGACCGATTTTGGCGGTGTGAACGATGGGAAGTTCTCTCAACAACTCCACCTTCTCCACGTTATGTCTTCGATCTGCATTCCACCGTAGATCGTACGCAACGCCTTCCGTTAAAAGCAACCGATGGCGCATTGTTTCTCCACGAGCATTGTCCATATTTCGTGGCCGTAGAGGACTTCGTGTCTAATTAATGCCTTGTAGATTCAGTTTTCGGCGTAGATGTAGTTTGACGGTTCGGTGTAGATGTAGTTCGGCGAACTTTGTTCAATCTTAGCGTCCTTCGAGGTCCAAAGATTGTCAACCATAATGTGCCTTTGTATCTCTCTGTTGATGTCGTTATCTGCGGTCACCAATGAGCCTAGATACACGAATTCCTCTACCGCCTCGATTTCACCACCGTCGATCTAAATTCGTGGTGGGAGGCTAACATTGTCTTCTCGTGAGCCTCTGCTCTCTTGTGTTTTGACGCATTAATGACAAGCCGAATCCTACTAGCTTCAGCCTTAAGTCTGAAGTACGTTTCCGCCATCGTCACAAAGTTGTGTTCTACGATATCAACGTCGTCGTCAAAGCCAAAAAGTTGGACTGACTTCTTGAAGATCGTACAACTCATGTCTATACCCGCTCTTCGAATCACTCCGAATAACAATGTTAAATGAGCAAACATGAAAACCCACCACCTCGCCGTAACCCTCTCCGAGCTTCGAAGGGACTCGAGAGTGTCCCGGTGTCCACAAGACTCGGCCGACACACATCACTCGATTCATTGTTGCTTTGACCAACCGCGTCAGTTTTTCTGGAAATCCATATTCCTGCGTGATCTGCAATAGCTGGTCTCGATTGATTGTGTTGTAAGCTGATTTGGAATCGATGAATAGATCATGTGTGGGCACATTATATTCGCGACATTTCTGCAGCACTTGCCGAATCGCAAAAATCTGGTCCGTAGTAGCGCGGGCAACCATGAATCCCGCTTGGTATTTCCCCACGAACTCCTCTGCAATTGGTGACAGGGGGCGGCGTAACATTTGGGAGAGCAACTTGTAGGCGGCACTCAGTAGCGTGTTTGCACGATAATTGCAGCAATCCAGCTTGTCCCCTTTTGCATAGATGGGACACACGATACCTTTCATCCAATCCTCCGGTAAACACTCTTCCTCCCAAATCTTGGTAATTACCCAGTGTAGCGCCCTTACCAGTGCTTCACCGCCGTATTTTAATAGCTCGCTTGGGAGTTGGTCTCCTCAACTTCCGGGAGGGTTGGGGTCGGAATCCTGTCATTTTCTGCGCGTGTTCCTTGCCGTTTAGGTGCTCGTCATATTTCTGCTTTCACCTTTCGATCACCTCACACTCATCTGTGAGAAGGTTACCTTCCAAGTCTCGGCACATACTGGCTTGTGGTACGTGGCCTTTGCGCGAGCTGTTCACCTTCTCGTAGAATGTTCGTGTCGTTAGCACGACACAGTGCCTCCATTTCCTTCGAAGAAAAGAGTTTTGCCTGTCCCGTGCCAGTGTGTACCGTTCCACTCTCGTACGATACCGTTGTGTACCGTTCCGCTCTCGTACGATGTTGCAGAATTCTCGCTGGTGCTGCTTTTTCGTCCCTTACTAATCAGGTACGCGCCGTAACAAGTTCTCCCCTTTCACCCCCCCCCCTTAATATTCGCCCCTAAGACTGAAGTCACCCAAACACTATTAACCAGATACTTGGCAGGTACTAAAAGCGCAAGATTTATACCTTTTGTATTACCAGCGGGAGGATAGTCATGAAGAAAATTGATGTATTTTTTTGGCTCAGGAAGTACTAGCACATCGGTCCCAAGCTTAATGGTTCGCCCCTAATTACGTAACTCACACCAACACACCCTCAAATATTCTGTCAAAATAACATAGCGAATCAAAACAAAAACAAAGATACTAGTACCGAAATGTACCGAAAAGCGCAAGAGTGTATAGCAAGGTGCAGACTGCAAGGTGTACTTCGGACCAAGGGGTTCTACAACAGTGAAACAATTTCAAATCGCTAGTTTCATATTGATTGTTGGTATTACACCAGTACCATCATCGACGTCAGTGACCCATTTAGTCAACATCGACATTTCCTCGCATTTCCGAAAGATTCCCTGTAAACACCCAACGCCTCCGAGCTAATGTAGCTCAGTACGTAAGACAGATGGAAATCAAGAACCCTTTCAAGAATGGAGTTCCTGGAGCCAAGTGGATGCCGGTTTTTTGAAACGCCACCCCACCATTTCACTAAGGGCCGGTTCATAACCCACGTAGACTAATTTTTGAAAATCTCAGACCCCCCCTCCCCCCTCGTAGACTTTTCTCCATACAATTTTTGGAAATTTTGTACGTAGCGTAGACTTTGGTCAAACCCCCTCTCCCCCCAAACGAGTCTACGTGGTTTATGCATAGCCCCTAAGGGTTCCAAACACTCTGTCTAAAAACAGAACCTGCGTGACTGAGCAACACGTGAGACGATGGTTTCAAGAAGTTTCTTCATTTGTTAAAGACAGTTATTTGAAGGATCTGATGAGAAATCCAAAGCGAATCTCCAATATGGCCGAAACTGCAGTTTACACGGTCCCAACCAATGAGGTGGTTTTGGCGAAAGCAAGTGGCAGGCAAATTCATACCCGAGTTAGGGGCTATTCATAAACCACGGTGACTTTTCTGGGGGGCGGGGCGGCGGGGGTAGGGGGAGGTTGACCAAAGTCTACGCTCCATACAAAATTTCAAAAAATGTATGGAGAAAAGTCTATGCGGTGGGAAGGGGGGTCTGAGATGTTCAAAAATGAGTAAGTGGTTTATGAACCGGCCCTTAGTAACTCTGGCAAAGAATCGTATACGGCGCTTTTCTCCGGAAACGCTGGTGGCATGCTAGCGCCAACCAAAGAATACCCGGTGACATATTTCACAGCCTTCCAACAGGATAGCCAGCCGGAAAAACTGAGTTCGATTGGATGACGAGAGATACTTTTGTTTCCTCTACATCCATGATGTATTTTACCCCTGGCTCCTGCAAGAAAATATGCAATTTCCATTTATTGTGTTCCTCGCATGTGTCGATACAAACCACCGTTTTTTGCCAAATGGAGAGTCACCTCACCTCGTATGTGAGAGCGAGTCGTCTCGACTCACACGCCACGCAGAATAAGGCTGAAAGAGAAAAATATAATCCTAATTTGCCTGCCGTCTAACACGACCCAAATCACCCATCCATTGGATGTGAGTTTTTCCAGGCCACTGAAGCTCTACTGGAACCAACTACTGATTGACTAGAGAATCGATCAGGTAGGTGACTTGCTACCACGAAGCGAAATAGCTACTTTGCTCCACAAGGCGGTCACGAAAATGGAGCATATAGAATCCACTTTGAGCAACGGTTTTAGACGAGTTGGTCTATTTGCGTGGGATGTGGAAGCCGTTAACTATTCGGTGCTCGTTCGGCTATTTAGAGATTCACACGTGCACAGTACACACCAGGAGCATGATTCGAATGCCACGGAACAAACGGATGTGCCCAGTAGAAATTTGCTGCCGGATGTACAACACTATATGACAAACGATCAAGTGGAACTGTTCAACCTTTGTGATTCCTCTGGTTGGGTAATCCGGACGCAACTGTTCTTTTTGAATTCTGGAAAAGAACTAAATATGGACACCAAAACCTGGCCCAGGTATCAAGATATGCTAGCTTAGATGGCAAACCATCATTTGAAGGCTTTGTGACATCGGAAATAAGAGGTAACGGTTGATAAACTACTATTTTATTCAAATTATATTCTTATTTTTGTTACAGCTCCGGATAGCAGTATGCTAGCAACTGATCAAGTTCAGCCTTTGGATTTGTCATTTCGCCCAGCAGTAGCTGTATTCGAGGAGACCTTCCGAATACCCAATGTCGAGAGAAAAGGTAAAGTACAGCGAAAAACGAAGCCACAGCTCCCTTCCAGCCATGCTTATGACGAATATCTGGAAAATATAGAGAACAGCAAAAGAGCTGAGCTGTTGGAAAAGGAAAAGAAGAAACAGGAAAGACAAGCCAAGAGGAAAATCAAAACTGATCTAGAAGTACAATCAAAGAAAAATAAGAAAACAGAAGTGAAGAGGATAGATTGAAATTTAGAATTAACGTTTTACATACTTTTCTGATGAATAAATATCTCAGTTCTATTTCTGCTTTCATTTGGGACGGTTGAGTTTTGTTTTTTTTTCGCGCAATAGCCTTCTTCTCTACGGCATTGTAATAAATTTGCATTGTTCTAGTTTCATCAACCCGGTCGGTTGTGTTATAGCAGCAATGTGCGAGTTGAAAAATACTGTGCGATTTACCTTCGGCAATGGAGCGGATAAACCAGTCTTAGGCGAAGTGGCAAATTTCGTCAAAGACTTGAATGTGGAGCTTGATGAAATTGAAGCTGCATATAGGATTGCAGATGAAAAGACCCTTCTCGCCAAGTTCAATTCTGAGCGGTCGATGTTGCATGCGCTGACCGCCAACTCTGACGAGCTGGTATTCCATTATGGGAATGGAAAAAAAGGTCAAAGTACACATGTCGCATGCTCAGGATCACATCTCCCGATCAGGAGATCGTTACGGTGTTGTCAAAATATGGACACGTGAAACGCATCGTGCGGGAGAAGTTTCCTGCGGAGCTGGGCATTCGCACCTACACTGGTGTGCGTGGCGCGTACATGGAGGTGAAGCAGGAAATCCCGTCATCGCTGCACTTCGCCAACCGGAATGGAGATATGTATTACGAAGGCAACAAGGACAAATGCTTCATCTGCAAAGAAGTGGGACACCTGATTGTCCCAAGCGGCAGAATCGGAGTCAGCCTTAAAGTGCAAAGTCAAGAAAAGGAGCAAAGCGGTAAACTGAAGAAAACGTCCGGATGTGCAGTAACCAGAGGTACAGCCACCGGAGGATCAGAAACTGAAGGTGGGGGAGAATTGGATGCGCTGGAGGTTCTGGAAGATAAAACGGAGGAATCTGTCATCATGCCGGTGGACATCGAAAATAAAAATTTTTAGGGTACGGGACGGGTTTTAAGCAGTTTAGTCAGCCCCTGAGACATTTTATGAAGCTGTATGTAATCTATAATTAGAACTGCCAATATTTAGACATTAATCCCTCTGCTTACGTCTGGTCTATCGGAACATACCTTCAGCAACGAGCATTAGGCTCAGAAAATTTCATAGCCATGGAATAAAGTTCCCAATTGCAGGGACTTCTTAAACGCATGGGGATTGCTTTCCGATTAAAAAAATGTTCTCTTCAGCTCCTCAATCTGTACATAAACTAACAATATTGTATGAGTGCGATTCTGTGCATGTGTGTGAAGGCGAAATGAAATAGGCCAGTTGACGATTTACTGCAAACGTCAATTTCCTCAACCCGCTCCTTCGTTTTACCCATCCGCTCTCGAAAACAATCAACCAAAACATGTCGATTGCTACAACCACAAACTCATCTCCTAGCAGGTTATGAGACAGACGTACACGACCAAACTTTTAGTTTGTCATTGATCTTTAGATTGGCAATGTGTATTTCTTATTTCATTTACTCTCACGCAAATGTTAGCCAAAGCGACTGTGACGACAAACGGGATGCTTCGTTTAAAAACAAACAAATGCAAGAGACAGCAGGCTTCACGTTACATTACCGGTGCGCTATATCCATGGTTAACAAAGAAGAGAGGAAACATGGGCTCTCTCAAAAGCAACAGTGATGCCATAGCTGCAGCTCAACAGCGAAGCATTATTTATCGTTGGGTACTATTGGACAGCTCCAAAACATAGTTTTTATTGCAAATGATAGTGCCAGATGATGGACAATATATTCATAAACATAGATCAACCTCCAATGACTGGAAGAAACATGAAATAAATAGCGATTTCAGATTATCTAAATATGTAATAAATTTAACCCAATGTTCAACATCACATTCTGGCAACAAGCCTAGTTGTGGGAGAGAGCTGATGAAGACATACCCTCCGGTACACGCGATACAAATGCAAAATACACAAAGGCAACATTTGAGCGAACTTCTTCAGCTGGTCAGAAACTGATGGTTTCTAGATGATGTATTTTAAATCTTCAAAATGACAGTAATAAATTGGTAATCAATCATGATTCATACATCGAATCATTGGCCCAATAGATGAAGCTTATGATCGTATCATTAAAAATGAAATAATTTGGAAAATGTAGGAGTTATAGACCTATTTCCTAACGACTGATTAAAATAGTGACCCCTGATTAAGCCGTTCCCTACCCTATCTCCCAACAACATCACACAAACATAAACACAAAAACAAAACAAAAAAAATTTTTTTTATTATATTTTACTACCCCACCCACCCCCCAAACACATCACACACCCCCCCCCCACCCCCACCCCCCCCCACCCCCCCCGCCCAAAAAAAAATTCAACTCATTCTGCTTTCATTCCCATCAAAATTCAATAATGTTTTTTATCTTTATGCGTTATTGCGATGTAGCTTATTGTTCACCCCATTGTGCAGAATATTTGGCTCAGTTTGTATGGAATTACGACTCAATTTCGTACAATTTAACAATTTTTCTCTCCTCCACGAACCTTATATGCCTTTTACATGCCGCTTGCTGATTTTGACTACACAATGTCAAATGCAGATTTTTGAAGTTTATTTGCTTTTTAACTGGGCTGAGCCCAGTTCAAACGCCCAGTTAAAAAGCAGCCCAGTTAAACAACACACAGTTAGCGAACAGTTACTGTACCTTAATTATTATTTTTTGAGGGTATCTAGCTGGTTGTCAGGACTAGAACCTTTCCCAACGTCACCTCTACTACGACCAATACCTTAGAAGTACTAGCCTATGTTGGCTGCTTGATCACTAGTTGAAGTAATTAGTATTGGACCGTCGTATTTTTCAAAATTTAATTTTCAATTTTCCCGCTATGATGTTTTGTTATGCAGTCGTAAAATGGAAGCTCAAATTAATATCTTATCCTAGATTTCCCGAGCTTTGTTTGATGATTTCTAACGTTTCATGGAGATGATAATCCGGGGCAAAGTTCTTTTTATACCATCGCTTATATCATATCAGTTTATGGCCAAGAAATAGTTTCATCTTTTATTAATGACTTTGAATTGTCAATCAGACCCTCAGCAATCTATAACGCGATAAGGATTATTGTCTCCAGCTGGTCGATCATATCACCACAACCAACAGTCAACACAACTGTTGCCTTTTCATCATGTTAACCTTTAAAAAAAAACGTCCCTATTTAGGAACCCCAGACGATTTTAAAAGAGTGAATGATAGAATTTTCTAACATACTTTCTTACTTATGACAATCCAACGTCCAATGAGAACAGCACCTGCGTTCCGATGTTTCGATACGAGAGTTGGCTTAGCTACATTGGACATGAAGTTAAATATCGGACACCAAAATAATAGCAGCAAAAAAAAAAAAATACATTCATTCAACAAAACCGATTGTTTATTTCACAACAATAAAGTTATATCTACATTAGAAACAGTTGATTAAGATGTTAATCCTTCTTTCTGTAAAATTCTCGACTTTTCTGTGGTACGACCGCCATCAGGTTCCGTACGGTATCCTCAGATACGCCCGCCGTGACGATTCTCCATCTGCTCTTGAAATCATCGATACCGTTTGCTTTCTTCATAGTTTCGAAGAGTTTCCGCTTAACTAGAGCCCAATACCTCTCAATTGTGAGAAGTTCTGGACAGTTTGGTGGCTGTTTTTGGCACGTATTTGACTTCTTGTACCTTATACCATTCCAGGACGGATTTCGCATAGATGCCAAAACAAAGCTGGAGAGTCGCGACTTCTGATGAACGCTAGCAACCGCTTTTGCAGGCATTCTTTCTCGTACACATCCTTATTGATATTGCCGGTAGAGACGAAACTTTTGGATTTCCGACCAAAACTACACATGGCCTGCCAAATCAAATACTTCTTCGGGAATTTGGACACCTTCTTTGTCTGGAAATGCTCGGCAACGGCGTTCCTTTGCATTGCGGTGTAAAAAACCAGACCCGAAAGCTGTTTAAATTCTTCGAGTACGTATGTTTCGTCGTCCATTATGATACAAAAAGATTTTTGCAAAAATTGGTGTAAAGCATGACTTTTTGCAGTGAAATTTCGCTTGTCATCACGGTTGGGCACCTTTTTCACTTACGCCTTCGTACGCCTTCAGTCCTTGCCTCTGCTTCATTTTTTGTACGTATGATTTTGACTTCTCAACTTTGCGAGCCACATTTCGCACAGAAAGATTGGGATTTTTCTCAATAATGGCTACCACCTTCTTGTCCATTTGTCGGGAGCATACTTTTCGATTTGTTCCACTTCCAACCTTCCGATCCACAGTCAAGCGCTGGTCAAATGATTTGCAAACACAAAACTTCGGTACGGTACTTTTCGGTAGTTTTAGTTTCTTGGCAAGATCACGAATCGATAAATTTGCTTTGTATGCTAGAATTTTGCTGCCGTTTGTACAAAATGCGTTTGCACACTTCCCTTTGATTCGACGCCATTTTACGGAATGTAACAAGAATGTAAACATGTTGTACCACGAAATAAAGTGGAGAGTTTCAGCTGTCATGTAAGTGAAACGTTTCAGTGATCCGTGAAATAATTCAAAATCTACACGGCAAGAAAAGTGTCCGACATTTAACGTGGGCAGGCTTTATTAATGCATCAAACGGTTTAACGTAGTCTACGTCAACCGGTCGTGTGTTATTCACAACGACTCTATAAAAATAAGTTTTTTACAGTGTATATTTTTTTTTCAGAATGGTTTAATTATTATCTACCATACCAATCAAACGCACCGTTTATGTCTTTCAATTGCATCTTTAATCAAGAGGAACAACTGTGCAAAGTTCAAAAAAAAAAATTGGAAATGACAAATTGAAAAACTTATTTGGCACATTTTCCTCTGCTGCAAATCTCCTTACTTAATCTCCATTATATTACGATATAAGTTTATGGTATAAAGCAGTCTAATCTTACATGTGGGCTTCAAATGGTGAGTTGACAACTTCGAAGGAGGGTGCGACCGACCTCTGGTCCTCACAAGTTCCTACCTCACGCCTCCACGAGTCATGTGATCACAAAAGACTGCCAGCTGAAACATGGAGACGCTGGTTGGCGTAGCCTGGGCAATGTTGTCAATCTGACAATAGCGAAGTGAGGGGGTGCGACTGAAGATCGTGTACCTTTAAATCATATTGTATATTTCCCATTCTCATTTTATTAATAATTTCAGCACGCTTTGGAATCATCTTTGCATTCCAAAACCATGTAAGACTCTGGAGCAACATGACAGGCATCAAAGGCTCAATTTGTTTCTCAGCATTTCAGCATAACATTTAATTTAAAATTGCACTTCTGAACTTGAACTACTATATTCATAAAAGACTGGCATGTGCTTATAAGCAATGTAGGATTATATTTTAATATTGTGTTTAGTGGTATTATGGTAAGATAAGCCATTTATTTCAGAAATCATCAAACCGGACTTTTCGATCACTCCAATTGCTATCTTTGAACTTTTACTAGAACAGTATAAAGAAAAAAATATTACAACATGTCTTATAAAATAATATCTTTTATTGAAATTTTATCTTTGATATTTGGAATGATCAATTCTGTTTTCAGCTTTTTCAGGACTAGAAGGATATTAATACATATCTAATTTTTATTTATTTTTCAGTAACAATCCTTTGGATGTCAGATATATTTTATACATACGCATATTATATTCTCGTATTGACTTACTGTAGCCGCTCTTTTTGCGCATTTTTTTCTATAATGATATCTTAATTTTTTGTTTACAAAATGTACTAAATATAAAATAACATATAACGGGGAAAGGGAGGGACCATCAGGGCACCCAAGTGAAACGATTTGGATAGGGAGCATGGGACTGCCTCCTCCCTATTGTTAACATTTCGCGGAACGAGGGCGGGCTCTTCGACCCCATCTATTGGGTTTATTCTGTCAATCGAGGGCTCGATTCTAGTGCTGTGAGTGTGAACTTGCTTTTGGAAGGAGATTCTTTTCCCTATATTCGCGGGTTTCGCGTAAGTGTCTCTGCTTACGGGCCTGCCCAAACGTTCTTGGCCCTTCATACAGGAGCTTGATGATCGCAAACAACAATAGAATCCAGATCAAATCGTTTTTCAGATTATTCCACTGCTATGGAAAGTTACCTTGCTACAATAGATGGTAGTATTACATAAACATCATCATACATAACCACCAAAAAAAAGTCTAATCTTCCTCCCCCCCAAAAAAAAAAAAAAAACAAAAAAAGGCCGCCCCCCCCCCAAAAAAAAAAAACCCCACACTCTTTTTTAACCCCCCAAAAAAAAAAATTTTATTTAGAAATTATTTTTTCACAAGTAAATTAACTCCTCCTCTAAAATATTTTTTTTTTTTTTTTAAAAAAAAAAAAAAAAAGTTGGGGATTTTTTGAAAAAAAAAACATCAAAAATGTATTTAATTTTCTTCTATTTGAATTCATTACCTTTGTTACGTTTTATTTAGAGATATTATTTCATATTATTTTATTGCATCTTCGCGTAACATTGATGGGATATTTTTTTTTATAAGCTCAAATGTGTTTCACCCTATACATCGGGATTCGAACCAAGGCTTCTCACGACTGATCGATGAATGCCGGTTGCGTTAACGCTCTTAGCCAAGAGAGCAATGGAATTATATAAGACAACTGCATAATATTAAGGAAGCATACCCTAAGCATACCCTCTTTGTCGTTCTATAAGAACATGTTTCATGCAGCTATTTTTAGATTTTTCTTGCCAAACACGTCGTTGAGTCTGCGATACCCGAACCTTTTATCAGTGCAAACCTCAACCCGATACGAGTTACAAATGAAACCATACAACAAGCCGACACAATTTTGATACCCGGTGCAGGTTGAAACTGGATCATAAAAGAAAATGATATGAGAATGAAGATTCCTCATTGAAAAAACAGCTCAGTCCTCTGAATACCAACAACCAGAAAAACCCGCGACTCCCCATAATGCAGCCATATTTTTTGCTGACATTTTAGGAACCAAACTTTCTGCTGCTAAGTCCAAGGTTAAGGAGAATAAAGGTGACGATTCTGGATCTGACAGGCAGCTCAGCTCGATCATATGATTCTCAATTCCTAAGTCAAATTGGAAAATGTCATCCAGATGAATCTGCCCCAATGCTACTGTTTAGCTAGCAATTAAGCATTTATTGAGATAATGCAATAATGCATAATTTAATACGTATTTAACGTTAAGTTGTTTGTAGAAATATAGTAATGCATCATAACATTTTTAATGTAAAGGTTATGCTACATAGCATGGGAGTTATTGAAAAAATGTGATATGCCATTACTGTTGCTGATAGTCAGTCGAATTACTGTTATGATATAATGCTTGTGGTTACTTGGGAGCAGTCTTGCTAAAAGTCATGCTCGTTAGGTTCAAAAGCATGGATTTTCAGGCAACATAACATTGACTACCTATAAGTTCCATGCGAAAATCAAATGAGAACTCGTAACCAGAAGAATGAACGTTCGATTTTCAAAATGCTTTGATATTCATTCATGTAAACAGGTTCATTTTCAATATGAATTTCAAAATGTCAGAAATGAAATTCAATAAACCACAATGAATATCATTTACCCGTCGGGATTGGTAAATATGCAGGGGCAGCTCAGTCCAGGGTATTCTTGCTCAACATTGCTAGGATCTATTCTTCTGGGACGATGATGACGGCTTCATAATCGAGACGATTCAAAATCAGTTAATAATAAAAAAAATCATCACAAGTGGTGATATTCAGCTTTCGTCAAAATAAATTCATGCTTACTGATTGATAATCAAAACAACAGTGACAGCAGATTTTCGATCCACACTTAGAGCCGACTTCATTCAATGAAGCAAAGAAAATTCAGTTGGCATAGAAGTGACAGCGGTAACCATGAAAACCGGGAAAGTAAACATCATCATTACATATGATAAAATCATTTTCACTTCTCATGGATATTTTATGAAAATCCAAGGCACTGCTTGGGACTGCTTACGATAGACCATGCGTCTCCATAAAACAGTATTGCATACACATGCGCTGTGAAATAAAAAAGCTTCTGCGAATGAAAGACAAAGAAAATGTTAACATTCTGTTGAAAATACAAATTACCGCACCTGCATTTGAAATTTCATAAGCCCGTTTAACGTCACACCACCTAACAGTAACACGTACGGAACGTGTCTGGCGAACGCACACACTAGACCAGCCCCAACATTGCGGGAGACAAGCCGTGGCCGTCTATAAATAACGTCATATGGCGAATGGCGTCCACAGGTAACGGCCACCAATAAAACAGCCAGTCTCCAAGCCGCACATTCAAAAATAGCCGCCCAGCCCTGCCCGACGCGCAGCTTCGTTCCATAGTGCCGTCCTACTGGCACGCATTCGCTCAATTTCTGCTATTTTCCCCATCGAAAGCATAGGAGGAAAAATTCTATCGACTCGAGCTCTTCAGAATAGTGTGTGATCTCGTCCGAAAAGGTACGTTTTTCCGTAAGCTCCGTCTCGGCTGCTCGGGTGGTACTCCAAAAAGGAAAATTGTGTGTGTGTGAAATTTTCAATGGTCATTTTTGGTCATTTGCCGTTCGATTTTCAAGTGAATTCCATCGTTCTGCGATGCCCCGCCGGGAGGGCAACACTTTGTCGGTTTGAAAGTGTGAATTTTTGTACGGATTTAGTGAAAAATCCAGGAAAAAAGGATTTTTTCACTTCTTCTTCTTCATTGTGCCCTACTGGTGGTCTTGTTCTTTTTCTTCGATTAATGGATGAAAAGTTGAAACATCGGTAGAGCCTAGGGGATGGTCCATGGAGGGTGGCTGATGGGACCTTTGAAGAGCCCGAAGAGCTGAAAAGGAGAAGAAATGTTGGGGCCAGCAATGTTTGGAGCGTGAGCACGAGAGAGAATCGACTTGGGTGTTAAGAGCGAACCGCCAAAGGACCTGAGAATGCCGTGAGCGAAAATGTCACGAATTCCTGCTCCTCCTGCCACTCCAATCAACCAACCACCTTCCTCTTGTGAGGGCATGGGGGTGGCATGAGGAGGCGTTGGAATAGTTTGATGCACGTTTCGAACCTAAGTGTACCTATGCTAAATATGTTGTCCAGCGATTCAGTGTTCAGTTAGTTCATGGCGTTGGTGCGAGGCTACCTCATTCCTAAAGTGCTTGGGAAACAGGAAGCACGCGATCCGGGAAATGCAGAATTATCATATGGAGGGAGAAGAAAATGTGTGTTAGTGGTTTGTGACACGGAAAGCGAGCCAGCGAAACAGGGTCAGAATATGAATCGCGTGTTGTTCCTTCGGGAAGAGGTGGGAGCTAGATATGAAAAATGAAAACTGAGTAAAGTGTTCGGTGTTTTGGATGGAAATGTGTCCGTGGCATGTGGGAACACTCTGTTTCCAGGCATCCAGTGGTGAAATAACAAACAAACAAAAAACACTAAGGTCGATGAAGAAAGTGAGATTCACTCGAGACATGGGACCAGATGTGACGACAATGGACGTTGGTGTGAATGGTTTGAATGCACGATAACGGAGCATAGGAGAACGGTATTTTGATTTAGTTTACAATTTATAATGTTTCTAATGAAGGTGCCCTTGACCGGAATGGTAATTTCCAAGACTTCTACGCAGTAACGTTTTAACTACCTATTTGAAATGCAAAGGGCTGAATAAGGAATCAGATCTTATATATGCTTCATTTCGAGCTTGAACTGGTGGCGGTTTGTCCCTAAACATCTCGATAATAGGATATAGTATTAGATATTTCATTTTCAATGTATTTTAAGAGATGAAACCCAAACTCACCAAGGCACAACTGGGTAAATCTGCATATCTAAGGAAAATGGTCTTTTATACTCGTTTTGTATAATCTTCATTGTATTTCTATCTTTGAAAAATCATTTTAATTGAACCTGACTCTGACGAATACAAACGTCAGAGTCAGGTTCAATTTTTTATTATTAAAAATGATGTTTATCATATCCTGTACCTTGAGTTCTTAAGGCCCAAATAATAAATTTTGGAAATACATATGTAACACAATGTCATAATCCACCGTTCACGCTACCATCATTACTTATTGTAAGAATAATCGGAAAACTATACAATATCAAATAAGTAACACATAAAATTAAATATAAATTTTCAACAGTTAGTAATGGGTGGAACGGTCAAAAACTGGTGAAACGTGATCAAGTACAAACTGATGATGATAATATGATCATTATGATATGATCAATCTTTATTTCTTTTTGAAGATCAGCGACAACAAAGTACAGGGAAATGATCTAATTAGGCTTTCAGAAATTCAAAATATGACCTGTCGGGTTTAACGTTTCCCAGCTTACATTAGATTTTATATTGCTGTTGGATCCACGTTTTTGATGCCTAACACTATCAACTATCAATTGCAACTGTTTCCTGGGATTTTTTTAGGTTCCGCGTAACGATTGCCAAATATTTTTCAACTGGGCGCAGCTCCGCAGAGTTTTGAGAAGTTTTATCCTTGAGTGCGACTTGCACTTTGATGGCGGTATACTATTCTTCAGCCACTTTTGCTTAGTATCTGACCAAAAATATTATCTTGAACCTTCAATTCTCCGATACCCGTGTAAAATTCTTGACATGGAAGCTGCTATGAGACCGCCTTGAAATATGTTTCATCGTCCGTTATGGTGAAATCCAACTTAGTCAACAATGTCTCGTGTTACTTACGCGTTCTTACTTTGGCTGTCATGATTTACATACTCTAATTGTTATGTTTTGTATTCTCCGTGCGTGTCATGATTTGCTTATCATCTCGATTGAATGTCACTGTAACGAGGGGCTGGATAACCAAGAAGAAAATGTATGTATTTCTCGGCTCAGGAAGTACCATCGGTTCCAAGCTCGTTCCCTAGTTAAATAAATCTCCCCTCAAAACATAACTCCAAACGAATAATTCCTCTAATATTCTGTCAAAATGAATCAGCGAATCAAAATAAAAACAAAGAATGTGGTACAGCAAAGCAAAAAAAAAATGGGGTACTCTATGGTGTACTTGAGCTCAATTGGGTTCTAAAGCAGTGAGCCAATTTCAAATCGCTATGTCCTTATTGAGTTTTGCTATAAACTTGAATGTTGACAGTCCAATACGTTTTGGCTGTTTAAACTATTGTTTTTGATATTCCAAATTCGATTCCGACATCTCTGATGGAATTGTTTAGATTGCATTTGAAAACCTTGGACACTCTTCTTTCGGTCGCAGTGGCATGCTGGTTCCGGTGTTCTGCTGATTTTTGCGTCCTAGCCGTCCTCAGACGTTCGCCGAATACGTCCTCTTCCAGCGCTTTGACAAGTAGGCGTTGAAAGAATTTGGATTTTACTAAAGTGCGAGCAAATTGTAATACACTCACAGAAAGAAAATCTTAATTTTCATTGTGGTGTAAATATCATAGCTTGTAAAATTGTACTTCATTTCAAACGAAGCAGCAACTTGCCTGAACTAGTTGTTATAAAGACGAGCTTTTGTATACAATATTATCGGTAATGTATGGAATGTTCCAGAACATTACACGATTTATTATGTCAATTTGTAAGTTTTGTGACGTTCCATTTATATGCATGCTATTGACCAGAAATTTACACTACTTTTTTGAGCTGTGCTGTTCCTCTTACTTTGCCGCTATTTCAACATTTGATGGGAAATTGCCAAAAAGAAAACAAAAGGAACGTCACCCCACAAAACTACCAACGAATAACCTGATAAAAAATTACCTTAAACGAACGATATCACAAATCCTCCAACCATTTCTTTAATGGTTTGGATGATACCCAAAATAGGTCGCTAAGAAAAATAACCATACGAAATTTATTAGGGAATCCTTCAGAGATTTCGTCAAAATAGCACAGTGAATCAAAACAAAAACAAAGATTCTAATACCGCAAAGCGAAAGAATGGGGAACCCCATTGGTGTATTTGAGACCAATGGGGTTCCTAAGCAGTGAGCTAATTTTAAGTCGATAGTTTCCTATTAGTTGTTGGTCTAACCATTTGTGAAGCTCCTATTAGAACGTTCTTTCAACAATGTTCACGTCGTCAGTGAAACAGATTAACTGCTTGGATATATTGAAAATGGTACTCCGCATGTTCAAGTCTGCACGTTTCATAATCCCGCCCACCGGAGCTTTGATCTGTCTTATCAGAATAGGTGATGCGTAGGGACTTGATATTTTTGGAACTTTTGGAGTATCTGCCGAAACGTGAAGTTTTGATTTGTTGTCGATCGCCCGTCCACAAAACCGGCTTGATAACAAATCTGTTTGCTAGCGGCGAGTGACGTTGAAAGATGGGAAAACAGTTTTGTGGGCGATGGTCGGCAATTTGCGTTCCAATTTTTTTATAGGTTAGGCATATAACTCCCTCTTTTCACTCTTCCGGCAGCTGTTCAGTATGCTAGATCTTGACAATCAGTCGATGCAGACAAGTCGTCAACTTATCCGGGCCCGAACCGATACCGTCCTTCCCAGCTGCTTTGTTGTGCTTAAACTGGTTGACAGCATCTTTAACCTCAGAAATATCGTGGGAGTTGGTGGATCTCCACCGTTTTCGTTCCTGAGCTAGGGTGTGATGAACTTTCTTATAACCGGTCTAAATACCGGTCCTATTCCTGGCTAGCCCGAACATTGAGATCTTCGATGACGATTTAGACGCCATGACTTGGGTAGCTGTTGAATTCTCGGTCGCGCGTAAAACGCGTCCTTATTGTCATCGTCACTTCCTAGGTGAGGCACGTTGATTATGTAACATTGAAGAAACGGCCTTTGAATCTCAACTTGCACATTCTGTCATCGATTGGCATCTGCATTTCGCTCATAATGATCCAATCCTTAGTCCATTACCGTTGGCTGGGTCGGCATAGAGATTGGTCTGGTCCGTACTAACATTGTTATCGTTACTGTTACAGTCCCTTGTCTCGACGGAGGGACGCTGGCACGAGGAAGATGATCAGCCACTCCTAACATGGAGAACACCCCGGCGCCCCCCCCCCCAAAAAAAAAACCCCCCCCCCCCCCCCCCCCCCCCCCACCCCCCCCCCTGACCCCTTCCCTTTTTTTTCCCCCCCCCCCCCCCCCACACACCAAGGAGGAAGGGGAAAAAAAAAACGGGACAAGAGGCTAAGGCCTGCAGTTGGGTCTTTTTTATAGCTGCCGAAACGCCATTCAATGGTACGTATTGCCCAGCCTTTTACCAACCATGCAGATAAACATGCCCAACCGATCCCGAGCAAGAACGAATAACTTGATAACTGGCCTTGGTATTTAAGAGCTCAGATTAAGAGGTAAAATATCTGAGGATAATACCATAAAATTGTTCCCACAATGTTATGCGAATACCAAATTGAGGTAAGACAATACCAAAATAGTACCTCTCAGGTATTCCCAGGTATCCGAAATAACAAGTTTTGTTATTCGAGAGGTATTTTGCATTCAATTCTTAGGTATTTTGTTTAGGTATTTTACCTCTTAATCTGAGCTCTTTAATACCAAAGCCAGTTATCAAGATCAAAATTAGGTATTCATATGTTGTTGTCTCCTGCTCGGTTGGTTTGTGGTGCCCCCCCCCGCTTTTTTTGTCCTTTGAGTTTATTTTTTTATGAAAAAAAAAAAAAAACCCACACCTCCTTTTTTTTTTTTTTTTTTCCCACACACCCACCCCACATTCCCCCTTTCCAAAAAAGACAAAAAAGAGATTTTTTTTTTTTTTGTTTTCCCTCGTCCCACGAACATATTTTTTTCTACATACATCCTCTTTTTTGTTTTTTTTGTAGTTTTTTTTTTGTCACCCCTATTATTCACAAAAAAAAAAATCTTCAAAACAAAACAATCTTAAAGAAACTAACGCCCCCTTAAACCCCCCCCCCCGCCCCCCCCAAGAGGTTTATCCCCCCCCTTTCTTTTTCCCCGGCAACCCCAATAAAGAGAATTTTTCCAAAGTTTAAGGAGCATTTCCCCAAAAAGAAGGGTGCATTTACCCTTTGCCGATAATACCATAAAATAGGTTCCTACAATGTTATGCGAATACCAAATTGAGGTAATACAATATCAAAATAGTACCTCTCAGGTATTCCCAGGTATCTGAAATAACAAGTTTTGTTATTCAAGATGTATTTTGCTTGCAATTCTTAGGTATTTTGTTTAGGTAATTTACCTCTTAATCTGAGCTCTTCAATACTAAGACCAGTTATCAAGATCAAAATTAGGTATTCATATGTTGTTGTCTCCTGCTCGGGTTGGAACGGAACTGTGAGATATTATCGCTGCCACTATGATTTATAAACTTTCTAACAGGCCTAAACACGATAGATAATTAATTGAGAAGTCTGTGTTTGTAGTACTCACGAAAATTCGGTAAGAATTATCAACTTTCACAGTACTAAGACATGTTTCTACCTTTAGCTAGATTTTAATACTTCATTGCTAGATACTTACAGCTTTGAATAACACAAAACTACTAGTAATATTTCCAAACGATTGATTTAAAAATTAAGAAAATATAAAAAGGAATGAATGAGTTATTAGCGTTCAAAAGATGACCACTTTCGTGACGCTCTCGTTTTATTTTTTTCAATTTGCACCGAAAACTCAATTTAAAACGAAAACTACGCTCAACAGCTGAAACCAACACTCTGGACGCTGTTCTGGTCAATCACCTCATATTAAAGCATCTTCAGTGGTGGTATATTTTTTGACGAATTTTATACTTGATCAAGAACAGTGAAAGCTAAATAGAACTAGTTAAAAAACAATCAATTCGCTTTTCTATCCAACTGTGGTATTTTTTGTTTACTGTTAAACATTCATTGTCACTTCACTTAAAAAAAAAAACACTTTTGCGAGCGTATTCGTAGAACGATTGCAATTAAATAGCTAAGGAAAATTTAAACTAACACTTCATATGTTTACTTTAAAAAACTGAAACACCTTTTCCAACTATTACTAGCATACGCGAGCGAATTCCTTTAAATTCCACTAGAAAAAAAAAAACCCCTATCTTTTGACAGATAGGCCTAGTTCGTCGTCTTCAGTATCGAGTGCTTCTTTGTGTGTATGTTTTTGAAATCAGATTCAATTGCTTTAAAAACATAAAATGGTTTGACCACCACATCATGATTGGGTTTGGTCAAGTAATTTTAACTTGGTAAGCAATGTTTTGCTATCGGAGGATAACGAAGAATATTTGTTTTTTGGTGACGGTGAGCAAAACTTTCTGTCATTGAATAAAACTATATAATAATGAAATATTGGTCTGCTAAATAATGCCTGCTTCACGTCAATTTCAAAGTACTTATTTTATAGAGTGAAGTTGCAATTTGACCCATCAATGGGTTTTACGTATGCGTGCAGAAATATGTGGAATGCTATTTTTCTAGTTACAAATTGTGGTGAAAATAGATATATACCAGCGTCACATTAATGCATAATAGATCTGGTTTAAATTTTGAGTTCGCTCTAAAAAATAAAGACCAACACCAGAATTTGGACCACCACTAGAGATGCCCTTAGGGCAACTTCAATGGTGGTTTACTATGAATGAAACTAGCGAATTGAATTTGGTTCACTGTTGTAGAACCCCTTGGTCTGAAGTACACCTTGCAGTCTTTCCCTTGCAATACATTCTTGCGCTTTTCGGTACTAGATTCTTAGGTTTTGTTTTGATTCACTGTGTTATTTTGACAGAATATTTGTGGGTGTGTTTGCATGAGTAACTTTAAAAGGGGCGAATTATTAAGCTTGGGACTGATGTACTGGTACTTCCTGAGCCAAAAACTATATCCATTTTCTTCATGACTATCTAGCCGCTGCTATTGCTAAACCATATCATACTTGATGTAGTCCGAATTTAATAAACCACGCAAAAAAAAAGCAAACCATTAGCGTGGTCACCCATGTTCTATCCACAGATCTGTCAAAACGTGTCAGATCGAATCAAGAACATACACGGAAACTGGAAAGTTATTAAAGAAAATTCGTGCATTTTCAACTCGCAGAAAAATTATGAAGAAAACAATAATATTCAAGATAAATTTAGAAGTAACTTCAATTTCTTATCGCCACGATAATAAAGTAATGTAATGATTTCTATGATTCCCGACAATTTTTTTTTATTAACATATGGGGCGGTTGGTAACGCTGACATAAGCTTGTGTTTAACGTTACGCGTTACATGCTGATAACGGCATGGTAAACTATGACAAATAACCCGGAGAAACGTCCGGATTTCTATGTAGCACGGTACTCCATATTGGATGCTATGTAATATTCATGTTGAAATAAAATTAATCTATCGTTTATTTTAAAAATGTTCATATTCGAAATGAACTTGCATGTATTAGAATAAATGTTAAATGCGTCATTTAAAATATCAGTTTTATTTTTGACAAACACAAATTTCCATTCATGTTCGTTTTCCTATTGGATTTATGCTTGATTATAGTTTGGCTTAGCTTAGCTTATCTTAGACTGACTACTCAAATCAAATGGTTGCTACACATTGATTGATCAGAAGAAGTGAAATTGTAACTAAATCAATTGAATGGGACTAATGATCAATAACGGTGCCGGCCAGATGGGAATGGGAAAGGTCAGGGTTCGTTGAAAAAGGATTCAAATTTATACGTTATGCGTTCATAGTATTTATATTACATTCCTTAGGAAATGGTTGGAATGTGATACTCACTTTACTGAAAGCCGAGAAATTCTTTGTACTTCCATGAGAAATCACAGGGATGTTGGATAATAGGGTTGGGTTGGCAGCATAATTCGTTTTGGTAAACGTTGACGTCTAGTAAATTACCGATAACAGTACCGATTTCCAATTTCCGAAATGGCGTTTATGGTGAATCAATAGTAAGAATAGTATTAAATACCTTTTTAATTATGATCCACACCCGATTCATTTTTGATTATAGTTAGTGTACAAACATTGTTATTTTTGGAGAAATTGTGTTAAATCTATCAAAAGATGAGTGGACTATCGTGGGCTCAAGTCCTGATTTTTGCAAGGGGATCTAGTTTAGTCAGATAAAGGGTGATACGGTCAAAATTTGGTCAAGGGAAAACGCGTGTAAATCGGTGAAATCGTTTATTTAAAAAATCAAATTAAATTTCTTTTTCAAGTTCAATTAGTATAAAATTCAGGAAAAATATTCAGTTAGGCTTCCGCTTTTCCAAATCCGAATTGCCGGGCCTTACGCTTGACCCCTGCCATCAGATTTTGTACAGCCACCTTGTCCACCTTCTTCGCCGCAGAAAGCCAGTTTGCCTTGAACTGCTGCTCGTCCTTAGCAGTTTTTTTGGTCTTCTTTAGGTTCCGCTTGACAATAGCCCAGTATTTCTCAATTGGGCGGAGCTCTGGCGTGTTGGGAGGGTTCTTGTCCTTGGGAACCACCTGCACGTTGTTGGCGGCGTACCACTCCATGGCCTTTTTACCGTAATGGCAAGATGCCAAATCCGGCCAAAACAGTACGGAACAACCGTGTTTCTTCAGGAAAGGCAGCAGACGTTTATTCAAACACTCTTTCACGTAAATTTCTTGGTTGACAGTCCCGGAAGCTATGAAAATGCTGCTTTTCAAGCCACAGGTACAGATGGCTTGCCAAACCAGATATTTCTTTGCGAACTTTGACAGTTTCGTGTGCTTGAAAATATCTGCTACCTTTCCCCTTCCTTTTGCCGTATAAAACTCCTGTCCCGGAAGCTGCTTGTAGTCGGCTTTGACGTAGGTTTCGTCGTCCATTACCACGCAGTCAAACTTCGTCAGCATCGTCGTGTACAGCCTCCGGGATCGCGCTTTGGCCGTCGTATTTTGTTTATCATCGCGATTTGGAGTCACTACCTTCTTGTAAGTCGATAGTCCGGCTCGTTTTTTGGCTCGATGCACGGTTGTAGACGATACACCCAGCTTATTTGCGGCATCTCGGAGAGATAGGTTAGGGTTTCGCTTGAAACTACCGGCAACTCTCTTTGTCGTCTCAGCGGCTTCCGGTTTTCGATTTCCCCTCGATCCAGACTTCCTGGCTGTCGACAAACGTTCCCCAAACACTTTAATTACATTTGTAACGGTTGATTTGGCAACTTTTAGCGATTTTGCCAACTTTGTGTGCGAGTAGCTCGGATTTTCGCGATGCGCGAGCAAAATTTTGATACGCTGCTCTTCTTGCTTGGACGGCATTTTGACAACTGAAGAGTGAATTCCAAAATCAAAATAGGAGCAACATTCTACACACACACACCTTCAAAATGAGGGGTGTTCAGGTTTTTTAAATGCAAAATTGAAAGAAATACGTCAAGTTGATATTGACCAAATTTTGACCGTATCGCCCTTTATGCTGGTCAGTTCCTTGACAATTCGCGTCAACGTTCGGTATAATGAATTATGGCAGAGCTGACCAGAATCTAGTTTTTAAAGTGTTCTTATCCTGCTACTGTTCCTCTATCTGACCTTTGAGCTTTCTTACTGTTGCCAAGCGAGTGAGGATAAGGGGCTATGCATAAACCACTTCTTTGGGGGTAGGGGTGAGGGTTTGACCAAAGTCTACGCTCCATACAAAATTTCAAAAAGTTGTATCTACGAGGGGGAACCGTGGAAGTGCTTCAAATTCGACTTCCGTTGAATAGAGGGGTTCCCTGAAATCAAATTGTCATTTCATACTGAAATGCAAGAAAAAGTCCGGTAAGTTACTGCATTGAACTTACCCAGGAATACAATCGGGAGATATAGGGGGATCCATGGGAATCTATCAGAGATTTTATTCGAAATCTCTTTTTTTAAACCTGCTTTTGAAGCATTGTAGAACAATTCTGGGGGCGTGTCAGAACCTTTTTCGGAAGCATCCCAGAAATTCTTTAGATACAACACGAAATTACCAACAGAATTACACTGGATGCAAGACAGAACAATTCTGGAAGCATCCCAGCAGTATCCTGGATGCACCCCAGAGCAAACCTGGATGCATCCCAGAACTCTTGCAATTTCTTTTAATTTTGGTTGAACCTCTTGACGGAATTCCCTATGAAGAGCTTATGATTTCTTTCCTTTTAATTCCTTTATGATTGTTTATCCTTGGTAATTAATGACCCGAAACTATGGGCAGCTGTCTGGTGTCGTGGTGAAAACAAATCATAGAACCCTTTGAGTCGTTGAATTCTGTTGAGAAAAATGATAAAGTTTTTCAAGCATTTCTTGAAGAGAATTGACAAAAATGTTTCTAAAAACACTAACTGAACATGCTCAGGTAACCAATAAGCAGTTCCAGAGCGTCTTTACGGCAGTCTATCAAGCAATTAAGTCACCTTAAATGCAGCATAAATGCCGCTTTTGGCCCAATATTCGGCTGCTTTACTGCAATGCTATACTAATGCTTCATCAATGCTATTTTGCATTCGAAATGCTTATTACAGGCTACAAGCATTTAAATAGCATTTGAAATCCAATTTTACAACAGATAGCATTCAAGATGCTGATATAATACTAATATAATGCTTGTAGCATCTGAAATGCAGATTTAATGTTAATTTACTGCATATGCTAATGCCTATTGGTTACTTTTAAGTTGTTATTCAATTCTATTAAAAGAACAATTTGTGAATGTTGTTAATTCGTTTCTCAGGTTTTGAATGAACTAAAAGCATCTGCGCCTAAAAGCAAACCCTTTGATGTGGAGCCGTTCAAAGAAATCATATGTCACACAAAAGGTTGATATTAGATCACATGCGTAGAAAGATTTTGTTAATCAAATATGATCGTCTATCATCAGCTGAAATAAACTTAACAAGGAACACAACAACTTGTATACTCTCAAAAGGCGACGACTTGACAAAGGATAACATTGATATCCTACGAAGTTAATCTTCGCCGTGGAAACTTAACGTAGCGGAAGGTTTAGAAATTTTCAAACACAACACGTCCACTTTACTAAACACGGATCAAGGAAACGGATATTCAAGGCTTTTAAGTATGTAACCAAGAAAAACTCAACATGACAGTTCATTATCTGTCGAAATATTAGTTTTAGGTTGCTTCAAGTAGAGGTGTAGGTACCATATTAGTTATAGGTAGAAGTCTATTTTGAAGTTGGTGGATGTGGATCTACCCAGATGTTAGTATATATGTTGGGGGTATGTGATGGATGCATCGCTAAAATATTAACTCTACAGAACTACTTTGAAAGCATGAATACTCTGGAAGTATTCAATAACTATTTTGCATACATTCTAGAACTACTTCGGAACCATTCCAGAACAATTATAGAAGAATCCTAAAAGCATCCCAGAACAGTTTTGGTAGCATTCCAGTAAATTTTTGGAAGCTTTTCAAAACTTTTCTAGGAGCCTTCCAGAACCATTCTGGAAGCCTCACGTAACAAATTTGGAATCATCCAAGAAGTACTATGAAAACATTTCAGAACTACCTAGGAAGCTTCCCAGAACTATTCTGGAAACGTCTCGGAAGAATTTCGGAAGCATCCCAGAATTACTCTGGAAGCTTCCAGAAGAATTTTTCTGGAAGAACAATTCAGGAATCATTTAAAAACAATCTTGTTTGTGTTATAGAACAATTCTAGTTTCAGTAAAAATCCTGGAAGCATCTCGAAACTACTTACTCTACAGAACTACTTTGGAAGCAACCCAAACCTGCTCTGGAAGCATTGAATAACTATTCTGCACACAGCCCAGAACTTCTTTGGAACCATCCCAGAACAATTATAGAAGAATTCTGGAAGCATCCCAGAACAGTTTTGGAAGCTTTTCAAAAATATTCTTGAAGCATTACGGAACTATACTGGAAGCGACACATAATAAATTTGGAAGCCCCCGATAAGTACTCCGGAAGCAGCTCAGAACTACCCTGAAAGCATCCCAGAACCCTTCTGGAAACATAACGGAACAGTTTCAAAAGCACCGCAGAACTTCTATGGAAGCATCTCAGTGTTAATCTATAAGCATTCTAGAACTGCTTTGAAATCATTCTAGAATAACGCTTGAAACATCTTATAACTACTCTGGAAGTATCTCTGGTAAATGTCATTTTCAATGAAAAATCTCCCACGATATTTACCGAAGAAAATTTGAGAACCTCATCGGATATGAAAACGATGATAAATGATGATAGTACATGGCAGTGTTTTGGTCATCTCAGTTACATGTACATTTATTGATGTTATTATTACTTTGATTGCAAAACTTCAAATAAAATTTTCACTCTATCGATTTTAACTCGATTTATTTATTTCATGTAAACTAGTTGGAAATTTGGGAGTTAAAATCGTTTGAGAAAAATCTCATGACTGCATGATGGTAAGAGAATGACAAAAAAGTTCATGATAGTTCCTTTCTTTTCCTAATAGTGAGATGGACTATTTTTTTCATTGTCACATGACAGCCGTGAGATTTACCAGCTCTGATCTCAACACTATTTCGAAATAATACCAGAACAATCCCAGACTTAGTTTGGAAGCATTTCACAACAGTTATGAAATAATCCCAGTAACACGTTCCAGGAACGACTATGGAAGCATAGGAGATCAATTCTACAAGCATCCCATAACATTTCTGGAACCATTCAAGACCATTAATCCTGCCCGAGTAACACATCCTCATGATTTTATGTTGAGTAAACTTCTATATAACCAAATCTAGTCATATAAAAGTATTTTCAACCGGTATAAACAAATTCTAGAACAATCCTGGAAATTTTCATAACAAATCTGGAAGCATTCCAATTAGCTTCACGAGAAAGAAAATTTATTTCAAGAATTGTCTTTTCACAGCTCGAAAAAGTAGTGTACATTTCTGTTCAATATCATACACATAAATAGAGCTTCACATAATCTAAGAATTTACATAATAAAGCGTGTAAAGTTCTGAGATTTTTCAAACATTGTCTAAAATGTTGTATGCCACCTTTTATAGAATTATTTCGTGCAAGTTGCGGCATCATGTGGAATGAAATAAAATTTTAGTCGCATCAATATTTACATCACAATGAAAATTCAAGTTTTCTGAATGGAATCACGGTGACTAACATGACCATTATTATCGTTTCAGTTGAAAACCGAATTTATCGACTAGCGACAATCGATTTTACTGTCGAACCATACGTTGAACCTAATGTCGGAAGTAGCACGTTGTATAGCGCATAACTTCTAACTACTTCTGACATTAGGTATAACGTACAGAACGAGAGTAAAATAGATTGTCGCTAGTCTATAAATTCGGTTTTCAACTGAAACCATAATATCTTTTACCTTGTTTTTTTTTCGAGTTTCAAGTAACTTAAAAACCTGCGTTGTTTTAAAATATCGTGTGTTATGAATTTGGTACTGTGGAAATCTTCAGCGGCGGTCTAAATCCCGATTTTGGTGTTTTTGAGTTTATTAGAACAAACTCAAAAAGACTGCTGCACCGGAAATGTAATTCTTTTATACCGGTTCTATTCGGCATCATTTTTAATTTTTAATTAATCGGGTGTATGTTTTGATCTATTTGCGCCACAATTTGGAGCGTTTTGTGGGTATTGGTTGACAAACCAGCAAATTTTACATTGGTCGTTTAGTAATTGCTTGTTGTTTCGTGTGGTAAGTCGCAGAATTACTAAATCTCGACTATACACTATGATACCATATCACTTTGGTCACTCCTTAAAAGAAGAATATATTACCAGATTTGTCGGTGCGTAAATCATAAAGAAATTGTTCCTGTAGAATGCCACAGCCAGATTCCAAGCGCGGAAAGAACTTGTCGGAGGATAAATACTTGAGAATAAATATAAAATAATATAATGAGAATAAATGAGAATTCACATAAATGAATACTAACCATGTTTCCCTTATTCCAAGCTCATCCTCGGTGGCTCAATCCGAGTATTGTCACTTTTCACAAGACATAAAATGTAATAAGGACTAATATATGTTCCTTTAATTACAAAAACAAATATGCTCCCTAGTTTGAATTAATTCAGACTAGGGTTCGGTGGTAGATCTGATACCCCGTAACGCACCACGAAAAGGTGATCTACCAGCGTTACGGGTCAGGAGTGGCATTACGCAGCTCAAAACGAATGGACGACATTTTTAGATTTTTCGGAGATCCCTATTAAATGTACAGAAATTGAAATGAAGTACTCAGATATTTATTTAAGAGGCCAAATCAATCAAGATCTTTCAGGCCAAATCAATTAAGACCTACACATGTTCAAACATTTAATGAGGTCCTTCAGATATTCTTCAAACAAGTCATGTCACTCAATAATTATTGAAGAGACCTTCAAATGTTCGGAAATTGAATTGAGGTCAATAGATGGTCTTAAATATGTCACGTTAATCAGGAATTATTCTTAAGACCCTCAAATGTTAGGAAATTTCAACGATGTCCTTCCGATATTCGTTCATTTAGATATAACGATGTCCAGAAGATATTTAAATGTACAAAATTTACAATGATGTTCTTCAGATATTTTTCGGTCAGGTCAGGACAATCAAGAACTAATCAGAGGACCTTCAAATGTTCGGAAATTTAAATGAAGTTTTTCAAGTAGATATCTTTTGAACAGGTCAGGTCAATATGGAATTATCTTGAAAACCTTCAAATTTTCAAAACATATAATGAGGTGCTTCAGATACTTTTCAAGGAGGTCAAATCAATCAAATTATTCTTAAGACCTTCAAAAGTTTAGAAGCTTCAATAAGGTCCTACAGATATTCTTCAAACAGTTTATGTCAATCAGGAATTAATATGAAGACCCTTAAATGTTTAAAAATCACAAGGAGATGATTCAGATATCTTCAAACTAGTCTGATCAGTCATGAATTATTCTAAAGACCTTAAAAAAGTTCAAGAATTCAGGAATTTCCCGAAGTAGGTCAGGTCAATTAGGAATTATTTTGAATCCCTTAAACTGTTCAAACATCACATTGAAAAATGTAGAAAAAATTGCCAAAGGTCAGTTAAACCAGGAACTATCCTGAATACAAATAATCATTAAAACATTAAAATGTTCAGAATTGTAAATGCGGTCCTTCATATATTTTCCAATGTCTCTTGACAGTGAAAAAAAAATACATCGACAGTGGATAGAAAACAAAGTTGTTCTAAAAATAGACCATCGTTAGAGATGCCCTTAGCGACTAACATTGCTGGAAAATTCTATTGAATATATTTTATCAGAGTTCAATTTTCCCGGAATGCTTATTGAGATTCTGCATAAAAGTTTTTGACTTTTTTTTTAAATCAAATCGGCATAGCAGGCTAAAAGTCAGTCATAAAAATAAAAAAAAATAAAAATTAATTTGCCTAGAATTCTATCAGGAATTTCATCATAATTTTTCTCATTAATCCTTTGGAAACTCCTTCCGAACTTATTTGTTCTTCCCAGAGCTAATGGGTATTACAACCTGAGTATAACCACGATCAAGCCAATCAAAAACATTTCGAACAAAATGGAACCTATTGATTTTCTATTAGGTTGGTATGTGAAATCCAACAGCTATATGTTCTGTTTCTGAAAACCTACCTAAATGTTGAACATTTCTTTCTGCTAACCATCACGATTCATAGTATCTAATTAGATGCGACTATTGCAGGAAACCTGTGAAAATCGTCACCGGATTAATTTACGACAGCCTGAGTCCAACGTTGGCGACATTGCAAATCCGGAAATCTAGCTTCACATATTTGGCGTTCGTCTATCTTTAACGGCCATCGCAAATTGTTGCACAATCGTCAACCATGTGGAACACGTGATAATTGAGCTGGCAAGCGACAGGAGCCCCACTCCACCGGTGTTGTCATCCTATAAGCGTGCTCTGTGAGTTGATAGCCGATCATATTCCTTATATCGCACTAGGGCTCTCCATGGTTGCAACAGTTTACATGCACACAATAATATTTGAGAAAAACATTTCCACGAAATGAGAAGTGTGATAAAGTGGTAGGGTTGCAAAATGTGGTTTTCCCAGCGAAAAATTCCCACAGACAGAATGGCACGCCAATCGGGAAAACCGAGAGGCGAGATACATGCCTCGACGGACTCTCCTTCGTTGTCGTTGGCAGGGACCGCTTAGATTTGGGGTTATTCTGCAACGTGTGATGTGGTGATATGAACACAATATCGGTGCCAGGATCAACACCTGAGCCCAAGCACAAGCAGCGGAGAGCAAAACTGACCTACTACGAGTGGGGGAGAGTGTCTCGTCGTCGGGGTTTCTTTGCTCTTTGCCTTATCTTGGAGCTGGAATCTCACAGAGAAGTAGAGAGCGAGTAAATGTGAGCTTCTCACCACTCCGTGCTGCCGTGATTTGAATCAGGGTTGTGTGTAACCCTGCGCCATCGTCATAAAATAAAAGCACAGGAAGTGTCTGAAAGTTGGAAAACTCGGACAGACGAGTGATTGCTGTACTTGCAAGTGGAGGTGATTTGCCGTTTTTGCGAAGCTCTGAAACAATGGTTGAACTTGGTGTGTCAGTGATTTTCCTGCTAGAAGAAGTGGAAATTAGTCCCTTCCTGGGTGCTTTTCAAGGGTGAAATGTCCGACAAGAAAAGTGCGAACGGTGCCTTTGTTCTTGAAAGTGAAAAATTCAGCTGTCAGTAAGTGAAACGTTGACAGGCCCCGTGAAACTTGTTTGCGAAAAAAGGCAGGAAAACTTTTCACGCCCTCAATTTTGGTTGTGCTTCTAGAGAACCAGCGTTGGAGCCGAGTGCATTTTTTGTGTGTGTCCAAGTTCGAAAAATGTCGAACATAATGAAAGCCCTCACTGTTTTCGTTCGCTTATCGTTAATCGATAAATAACCTTACTTCCCATCCGAGTAGGATTTTCCTTAGCAGTCTCCTTCAAAGAGCTAAGAGAAAGGAAAAATCCTCTGAATGGTGCTACTGGTGCTGCACGTTCCACCATTTTCACCCACCTCCCTCTCCCGTTCACACTGATTGATGAGTGTCGTTGCCTGCTGTATGTGACCCCACGACGACGAGTCGGAAGTTATGCTCTTCTGCTCTGTCTTCAAAAGGTTCGATTTTTGGTTGCCTGCGTTTGAGTTTTCTTTTTCTCATTTTCGAAAATGACAGAACCCTGATTGTGTCACAGGAGACCGTGGTTTTTAGCATGCTGGCAGCTGTGGTGTCCTAGATTGGGATGAGTTTTTTTTTGTCTGGATTCAGTTGAAAACTGTTTTCTTTTATAATTTGTCATTTCTAGGTCAAATGTCGAGAGGTGATGGAAATGGTATATTGAATTAAATCAGTGGTGGTTTCTGCGTTTTTGATTTGGTGCTGAAAATTATTTGTGAATATAGAATACTGTAGTTGAAATTAAAAAAAAAACCCTGTGAAAATAAGTTTATAGATTGATTTTCCTTAGCTTCCACGTTTGGTAATAACAATCATATCAAGGTGGATTTCAAATGAAATATCGATGAAAAGTGAGAGGCAAGTTAAAATCTTTCGCAAAGAGAGGTGTGACTTTTTATACTATATCCTGATTGTAATTTACCAATCATGCAGCACTTAAGAAATTGTACGAGTAATGATATCAATTAATTATGGATCTAATGGAGTTTTACCACAACTAGTGCGATTGTGTATATGACATATTAATCTGAGGCACATTGCATAACTAGTTCATCTATTCTAATAACTTTCAACTGTACTTCTTCCACTATACAGAAAAGGAAGAAATTATGTATGTGATGTGCCTTGAATGGATTAGGAAGTTTTCAATTAGCAACATTGGAAGTCCTCGAAGATTCGAAAGTCTTTCTTTTTTTATGTACTTTTTCTGGCTTTTGACGATAATTTTTTAATATTGCTTTTTGGATTTTTTGGATATCAAACTTATGCTTATCTCAGTTAGCTCATTGCTGGCCTTTAACATAGTGTTCTAGACATAGTTATACGGCAAGAAAAGTCGTGTTTAATGCCCAGAGAGACTGAATATGTTCCTATCTGGGAGCAAGAATCGAACAGAGCTTCCTTCAGCACTTTATTTAGCTGGTCTTAATTGACCGAGCTAAGTTCGAATCTACGTTTCTACACTACTGTAGCAAGCATTTCACTGACTCTGATTATAGTATAACTACACACTTCCCCAGTGGGTCTGGGTTCAATCCCAGTCGAGCTCGGTGGTTTTTCTGAGGCGAAAAAATCTGGTCACGTCTTCCTTCGGAAGGGAAGTAAAGCCGTTGGTCCCGGCTCATGTGTTGATGAGTGCGATATGTAGGGTCCAGGTGGTGGAGTCGTCTTCCTGGCGTCGGTGGTTGTCATCACGTTGTGAGGAAATAGGCCGGCGGAAAATAAAAAAGGATTTTAAAAAAACCACAATTAAAAATTATGAATATTACACAAGACGTAATTTGTCTTTGAAATACATTGAGGAACGTAAACAAGGATTTCATGTAAAATTATGTCTCCCGAAACCGAAACTTACGTAACTCGACGAAAATTGTGTGTGATTGATTTGTATTCTTGTCTCTTCTTGTCTTTTTCAACTCTTTTATATGTTCTAAATGACGCTTGCATGTGTCGGTATTAGGGCACCGAAATTTACCGAAATTTAGAATTTCCAAAGTTATTAATTGAAAGCTTTTTGTGTCACCTTAGGCATAAATTAAATTTATAAGCAAGTAGTACATGACCTCACGAAGTAATCAAAATGAATACCATCCAAACCAGAGTCACGAGTTCAGATTTATTCCCCGGACAAGTAACAAAAAAGTGACTATAATGGGAGATGAATCAGCCTGATGCTGAAAATCTCTATAATGAAAAAAAAAAACAAAGATAATAACAACAATAATATAATAATTAGTGGATAAGTTGGAAAAAACAATGGTAATATCCCAACTAACATTTTGAGTAATGCCCGCAAAAAAGGTGCAAATAAAGCTACACGCGAAAGTTATCAAATTTGTTTTGAATAGTGTTTGATCAACATTTCAACAGCCACCATTCAGTTTGTTAGTAACTCTGAATTACAGCTGCTCATCCCCGCTACTATTGATCCTACAAACTTTATAATCAAGTTTTAAATACAAGTAGCAAAACAAAGCGGATAAAAGAAGTATGTTTCAAATTTGATGACTGTTATACAGCCAACCGACATCAGAAGTGCTTTCTCAGCTACAAAGCAATCTTTACTTAGTTAGGGCTTCTATGATAGCTTTTATTCAGTCGATTCGATTTGTTTTGAGATTCGTACAATTTTACAGCGTCTACTCCACTGCTCCTATATAAATAAGCTAAATAAACTAATGGAGAAAAATGCTCTCCGCGCGTTATTATAAAGACTCTTCAGCGGCTTCGCTTAGAAGGGCATGTCATTATTTCCTCGACACTTCTATGTTCAGACGTAGTGAAGTTGGTAGTGTCGAGGTTTATTAATGCAGAGAATATGTTGTGGAGATGTATAGTTGTCAATATCGGTGAATTTTATTTCGCAATAATATAAACTCATGTCATCTCTCTTCCGTTTAGTAAACAATATTTAACTGGGGTACAAAATCGAGTTGCATAGTGATTAACAAAAATGCAAAGATACTTTTCAACTATCCAGCAGAATAATAGCAGCATAGTAGCGTCAAACCATAAGCAAAAATGGCTTATAGCTTGGCTGCTGCATTCTAATGGTTATCATCGTTTTAGCATTAGCATTAACATTGACATTTGCACACCTCGTGGATGGAGCTACGGTGAGGAATAATTCGTTGAAGACATTGCATGCCACCATGGAATGAAACCAGTTACTGATACTGATCATGCAGTAATCTCCACGAAGACACTCCTCGATCGCTCACCTGGCAACGTCCATGCAACCGTTGGTGGGATTTGGTATCTACCTTAAGAAGACACAGGGAACCCTCGTTGCCTTCAGTAGATATCAAAGAAAAAAGGAAATGAATAATTAGTCGCAGAGAATAGTTGAACAGAATGCCCGTTGGGATCATCTAGTCTAAGAAGGTTAAGTGATGCTCCATTTCTCTTCAAACGGTTGGGACTTTAGCATTAACTATAGTCCTAGCTCCCTATGGCTTATTTCTCGCTCTCTGCAGAGAGTAGAATGTCTGAAAATATAAGAACGTGTGGTGAAAGAGAACTTGTCAGATTTCTTGAATTGCTGCAGCAACATTGAGTTACTTCAATATACAACTTTATAGCATAGCATAGCATAGCATTTTCCGACCATACACAATCCTGTTGGAGAGACGATGGAAGCGCCAGAAGAGCTGCCTTGGGTATGACAGGCTCATCAACCATCGATCTCTTTTCACAACACCTGGCCAGCTCCTTTTGATCAGCAAGGGATGGGAGGGAAGTGTTGATTAAATGTCTACTTAAGAAGATGCTGAGAACTCATGCTACCTTCATAGACATCTGGAGTTGGAAGTTGGATGGTATTTTGCGGGAGGCTTTCCTTGGCGAGAAAGCATATGTATATTTATATGTATATAGGTCATTGGGAGTGACGAAGCTAAGAAAGGTAATGCACTCCTTTGTTGTCCGCTTTTCTGGGCTGAAACACAGGCGTTTCCTACTTCTATCCAGGCTTTTCTTGCGTGAGAGCTTGTCTGGCGGTTGGGAAATAAGCACTAACTCTTGTCCTAGCTTTTTATGGCTTATGGTTATAGCGCCTATCCTCGCTTTCTGTAAAGAGAAGAAGGACGCATTGACACAGTCAAGCGCTCATCCCTCTCACTGCCCCCCCCCCCCCCCACACACACACACACCCACACAAATACGCGTTTGTGGGCGTACATTGCAGACGGTTCTAGGGCGATGGGGGTGGTCTTAGGTTGCGTTTCACAACAATGTCATTTCAATCGTGTGGTTATTAACGTTTTATGTTCATACTTAGATCTGGGCCATCTGATTCTGCAATCTTATAAAATTTCATTGCTAGGACATGGTTTAAATAACGCATGAAATCCGATACAAATCAACAGTCAACAATCATGCATTCTTATGGTTATGATCGTTAAGCTTAAACTATCTGACTAATTACGCCAGATTTGCTAGAACAGAGGTTGAGTAAAGGTTTTCGTACATCTTTACAGGAATTGTGTACAGTTTAAGCTTATATTAACGAAGTGAGAAAAATGTTTACATAACTATACCTATGTATTACTTTAGTATGTGCTCAACAAACTTCTTTCTCAGCTCTGAATTTTCCTTACTTGCTTCGCATTCAGCTTGGTAGCAACCACAAACACAATGCCGGAGTACGTTGTGATTTGGACATTGTCAACGAACTACAAACTCTCCAATCCCCGGCTTGTAGCAAATGAAAACTAGGTCTCAAAAATTTACACCACATTCTGAGATAGGCTGAACACAGGGTTCAAATTTACTGATCTGAATGTTACCCTTTCTCTTGATCTCGAACCTTCAATATTACTAATTCAGTGAAAAATTGCAGTTGGCATCAGATGAACAATGATGACAATCGTCACCGCTTGGATCAATGGATATTTTCGATACATAAACCTTCAAAACTATTACCCTAACTCTCGCCAACTTATTCAAACAGACGTATCTGATTTTGTAAACAAAGAGAGGAACAAGGAATCAAACGTAAATTTTTCAGCACACCCACTAGCATCTCCAGCATGTTAGGGAAATGTTATCCCTTGTGGGGGTGGTCCTAGTTCAATGGCGTTTATACAAGGCTCGGCCCAAGGAGCTTGCATGTATTAGTGAAATGATGAAACACTTAGAGATATTAGTGTCGCATGGTAATGTTTATGTATCGCATAGAAAATCATCGAAGTCATCAAAGTGGTGACGTCAATATCCTTGTTTATATTCTGTTTCCCTAAAGAAAATGATCGACATTTATTTTTTCTCAATAATTTGTCCTCCCTTGAGTTTGTAGAGTAATGGTTCGATATGCAGTGCTCGGTATTACCAAAGATAGCTCTTTCGTCAAATTCCACGCACTTTCAAAGGATGTTGTTCGTTGAAGAAAGTGGTTGTTGTTTGGTGGTTTCAATAATCAGAAGAGGAAGCAATCACTTCATTTGCACCGATCATTTTTTAAAAGCCGATTTTAATAACATTCATGATCCGGAGATAAAACGGCGTGATCTAAAACAAGATAGTAAGCTAATTCTTCTTGTCTTCTTGAAAAAACAAAACAATTAGTATACTGTGTATATTTCTAGCTGTTCAATCAATCGGGAATCCAGCTCCCGATTCAGCAAATTTATCGGAACTTGCCAAGCGTATGGAGAAAAAGTCTCGCTGAGTTCTGGTAAATCAAATGTTGGAACAGTCCTAAAAGGAAGCTGACTTTATTACGTCCTTCCTGGGACTTTCGCCAGCCCTTAATTTTGTGTTCGACGTTAGTTGAGAAATGCATAAGCCATAAGCCACAGTTGCACACCTCTTAGAAACGATTGCAACGATTGGCAACTTTTGAACCTGTGCAACAATTGTCGATTTTCATACCTGAAAAAATCCTTAAACTATTCATTTCAGAACTATCTAGTGATCCAGTTGCCTCGTCTCAGGTCATCTTCAGAATGGCCTTTTTTTATTCATGTTAGAACTACCAAGTGATCCACACCTTTTTGTTCATTCTTACAATTGTAAGTACTACATAGAACGAGGTCGAGCAGAGTATGGAATTACTTTTGTTCTACATAAAAAGAACATATTTTTGCATTTCAAAACATCGAGAATATTTCTGGGAAGGAAGAGAGCTAAGCTATGAGAAGCTTATGGGTAATTTTAATTCAAGTTTTAAACTATTCATTTCCATTAATTCCATACACGTTCTACAAATGTTATGGTAGTGTAACATCACCACTCGCTACACATTTACATTTTTTTTTCTAACACAAGCAAGCTGCCTGTTGGGTCGGACCTTATATAAACGTCATTGGTCCTATTGAATGATCTGAACATCTTCTGAATCTTTAGTTTTTAGAAAAAAAAAAAACATTTGAATAAACATGGTAGATAAAGACATCATATCTCAAGAGCCAAAGCGGTTTTCGAGTTTTGTCGATATATTTTGCGGATGTATATTGCCCATAATAGACTTTTCGTAATCACGACTCACAAAGCGTTATTTCAAGCTGCTGAAGGATGTGTTCGCGGAGTTTTAATCTGACCTCTTATCGGATTCTTTTGAAACATGTAGAAAGTTAAGACCAACCAATATGCTATGCTTTGAACATTTTATTTCACTCGACTTATTTTTTCTATCGGGAGACTAACACTTTACTTGTCCACATTAAAAAACACTGAAATCCCTTTCAAACTATCACTAGTAAACGTGAGGAAAATTCTTTAAAAAGCTAGAAAAAAAGTTTATACTTTGACAGATAGGCTTATTTCGTCTGCGACTTACTACTTACTACTAATATGCTAGTAAAAAGTTTTTTTTAGGAGTGAAGTTTTCTTTTCATTTCAAATGCTTGCAACTTTCTCATGAAACTATCCATTATGTTTTGTACAACAGCTTTTCCTATCTGTTTTCTTCAACTCTAGCTCATTTGGGTTCATTTTGGGATTCTTATGAAGTGCTGTTTTCATTAAAGCTCAATTTTGTTTTTCATTCGGGCTAAGTTCCGGTGATTTCAGATGATTCATATCTTCTGGCACAAGCCACATAGTGGCAATAAGCAATATTAGGATTAGGATCACATATGATTATACATTCTGTCATTTTCTAGTTAGTTTTTAGATATTTCGATTTTTTCCTTGTTGTTCAGCTATGAAATAAGGCAAATCTGATAACTTTTCCAAAAGCATGTCTGTAAAGTCTTGAGTTTCCAACTCCACTAAATCTATGATACAACAGTCAGGTTGATGCCATTGTTTAAAATATAACGATTCCACATTCCAAGCGGGCAGGATAGTACCCATTTCTAGGCGAAAAGTTTGATGAAACTAGGCAACGTTCACACTTTTTTAACCAACTTGTACTTGGTGCAAAGTATTTTAAAATACAAGTGTTGGTATGATTTCACATCAGCTGGAAATGGCTTTCTACCTTGAAGGGTTTTGAAAATTAATTTAACATTTTTATGGTTAGCACGTAAAAGTAACTCGTTCTTGCCAGAATGCAATGCCACCTATTTTAGATGTGTATACATATTGATATTTAAAAATGGCGCATGCCTCTTGCAAATTGCTCAATACTAATTTTCGTTGTAGATAAACCATAGAATCAACATTTTTTTTAAACTACATCCCGTTTTTCTGAACCGGCTCGGCTTATCTGATTACAAGAAATAACACACAAGTGGTAAAAAAATTTCTGCTAAAGACGCTCTGCTTTCCTCCTGGTGTTGTCATTATGCCCTTGTCTTCTGTAGTGTTTTGGCCCGAACCGTCATGTATTAAGAAAGATCGAATCCCTTCGATATTTTATATGCTGACCAACTTATTGATTATGAGAATGCGATACTTTCATTTATTGTCGTGAGTTTCTCCAAACTTGTCCATGAGTTTCTGACTGATTAAAAAACATATATAGCAAACTTGTAATAACCAACGGTTTCAGATATAAAGTACGGCTAAGACACTCAAAGCACCCTACTGAAATCTAGATTCATTCGAGCATTATGTGACAATACTCTCACACAGTATGCTAAAATGTAAAGTCATGGCCGTCATGGCGCCAAACCATTGTTTCGCCGGAGGACAATCGTGTACAGTACTATTCAGAGCCCCACGCTGATACGAAGACGATCAACTGCTCCTAAAATGAAGAATAGGCGTCGTTTTGAGGCGCCCCTAACATGAAGAACAGCCACTCAGACAAGCTGCACCCTTGGAAGAGAGTAGCATACGATCAAGGCCCCACCGGGGTTAGTTATCCAGTTTTTCCTCAGGTAACTCGTTCCCCGGTCTATTTTATACCTTTTGATACGTCAAGTAACAACGGTAAGCATTGTGTAACGACTGGGATCTTCAAACGCTCCATCTCCTCCAGCGACCGACATCGTCCTATGGGTGGTGTATCTTAATGAAGGCCACGTCTTCCGATGAGCACTTCGTGCTGTACACCTTCCCGTTGACCGCAAGTTCCAAAAAAAAAGAAGAGCGGCCTTGGCATCCAATTCTGTCTGGTTGTCAGCCACAAGCGAGATATACTTTACGTCCTTGCTCACCTGCTTCCTGGGAGACGTGAAATAGCCAGTCCCCTGCCAGTCTACGTCTCGTCGTTCATGATCACAACCACTTTGCAGGGAAGACATCCTTGACGAGCACCTTCAGCCACTGCTTTTGATTGTCCGCTGGCGCTTCCGACACGGCCAGCCCCGACTTTCGCTTCCTCATGACGAAGTCTATATTGGCCAAATACTTTTTGACCGTCTGTGACCTCCTGGCTCAAGGCGTGGAATGATTTGGACACCTTGGACGGATGGCCTGAACCCGGCTTGCGGTCGATGCTCCCAGCTTTCTCCAGGAGTGCCATTGCCTACTTATATTGATGACGATTGACTCACCACCAGGTGGCATTATAGTTGCATGGAGAATCGGTGAACTCTGACTATTATTTTTTAATGCAAGCTTTATCTGCAGAAACTTGTAAGAAGTGGACTCAAAATTTTAAAAACAAATTTCTGATTACCATCTGACAGTGTCATAACCCAAGAATTAAGACAACTTTGATTTGTATAAGTGGACCATAATCTTATTTGTAAAATATTCTTCTTTGTTAGCGTTTCAAGCTTTTTTCTTTCACAATTAGCTTATTGCTTGGTCTCAACTTAGTGTTCTAAATGCACTTCGTCATTTATTAATGGGGAGCTGTCGATGACAGGTACAATTTTTGCATTAGTATAGTTTTATTTATTGCTAAGGCGCTATTTCAAAATGGACAAAATAAATCATACACCTGAACGCAGTAGTTTTCTTCGCGGTGTGCTTTGGATCGTTATCCTGTTGAAAGATGTAGGTGGCTTCCAGGCCAGTTTTCAAAGGACACCTCCAAATGTTTGCAGAACAAGTCGATGTATATATCCGCAGTCATCATCCCTTTGATATGTGCCATACTTCCAACTCTGGACCATGCGAACGCTCCCCAGACCATGATAATCCCACCTCAATGCTGCATCGTCTTCTGGATGTATCGATCCTTGTGTGCTTCACCAGAAGCTCTCCAAACTCTCGAGCCCCGTTTTTGTCCGAATAGCTCAGACTTACTCTCGTCCGTCCCTAAAACTCGTTTCCAGAAATCTACCGACATACCAGCGTATTTTTTGGCAAACTCCACCCGCTGCTTCTGGTTCCGCTTGCTAATGAAAGGTAGCTTGAAGGCCAAGCAGCTCTTTAATCCACTGTCGTTGAGCCGTCTACGAACAGTACGGTGATCAACATTTAGATTTAGTGATTCAGCAATCTCTATCGATGAATATTCGGATTTTGCTTAGTCAATCGAACAATCCTGACATTCTCACGGTATGTTGTCGAACGATGACGTATTACCCGGATAAGCTTTTTACTATTCCTTGGCTTTCATGCTTCCTCCAAATTTGTTCCACAGACCCAAGTGAAACTGAGTATTTATTAGCAATATTCCGGAGAGAAACGCCGTTTTCACGATCGCGAATCACCACTTTTCTGAAATCAAGTGCAATTTGTTTCCTTTCAAACAATGCAGTGCTGCCAAAATATTAAAACTGGCTTTAATAATATCTTCGAGAAATTTGATTTTTGATGTATTTTCTCCAATAAAAATATCGATTTTTAGTTAATCTGGCAAAAAATAATAACTTTTAATGATTTACATCTTAGCCTCTGTATTTAGCACACCAAATAGTAAAACTTTCCGATACATGCCACAAATATATCTGTCAAAATGAGAATAATATAACATACAATGCGTTTAGCAAAGTGTTTGATTTATTTTGTCCAGTACTGTATATGAAGAATTAAAATTTCGACACATTTGGATAAATTTACTGATAACTTATTTCAGAAGCTGAATTTTTGAATATGGTGTATCATCAAATTGTAGCTCTTGATTAATTCTATAACTCTGTCTAACAGTACTTACCTTACCAATCAGACCAAGGCCGGGGCCTCTGCTGTATACAGAAGTTGTCTCCATTCTACTCGGTCCATGGCTGTATTTCTCCCGCCTCGCAGTCTACGAGGGGTCCGTGCATTGCCCTAACTGGTATATAGAAAGTGTTATGTTCTCTGTCATATTAATATGATATTCAATGAGGAATATCCGATATCTCGCTCTCGCGTCTTTGTTTTTAAAGTTAGAGCAATACATTGTGAGGCAAATTTATAAAGTCAACCAGGCACAACAGTTTCATTATGAGTGATATTTTGAAAATCAGCTTCTGGAACGAGTTATCAGAAGGGGTAGGCATTTGCTACACGCTGACACCACTAGAAGCGTCTATCTGTTGTCGTTCGCAAACCCTAGTGGAAGAAGGAGGTAGATAGTTTTCGGCTTTTTTTTTTGGCAATAGAATTGCCTGCGTCAGTGCCAAAAAGAGCCGTAATCCGTAATCGATAGCGCTGATAGCGCATACTAGCAGCACCTGTCGTACGTTTCCATAAATAGCATAGGTACTGATTGCTAGCCAGCAGTCCAGTAACTTGGCAAAATTCCCGAAACCATATGTAAAAGCTCGTAAACTTGTATATCTACTTATATATTGAAGCATGTATTGCATTGCGGCTGCTGTTACTTCCGAAATCAATTTTCATTCTGTTTTGGGCGAATAAGTGGAAGTTGTACAAGAGTTAGGTATATAAATTTAGGTTCAATAAATCGATTGACTGTTTGCTTGTGATAAATGAGTGGTTGAGAAAACTAGTCAAAGCTGGTTTTTTCTGTTTTCATTTTTTTTCGAAAGCCATCGCAGCAGTCCATCTTTAAAATGCTAGAAAGTAGAGATACTTTGAAGTTAGCACAGCGAAAGTGAATTTCCTCGGCTCTTGTGCATGAAGAAAAATAAACAACAAACTTCCATCGAATCATAAAACATCTATGTAAAATAATCAAAAAGTGTTGCTAGAAGATCATCGCTTGAAAAAAAAACACCCTGCTATTCATCCACAGTTAGTGCGGGTTCTTTTGCAATCGGAAAATGAAGATTGGTAGGAAAACCTTTTGATGAGAGAGGGGAAAATAATTTCACGAGATGATAACCCGTTTGTGTGAGCGTTTGCAAAGAAAGAGAGATTTTTAATGAATGAGCGAAGAGATTGGGGCAGTCTCCCAGCGGGAGCAAGAGATGCAGTGGTGTGTTTTTGTGTTTGTCTTATTTTTCTGTTTTTTTTTTTTGCAGGAGCATAAATCCCATCAGAGTGAAAAACGAGTGTTTAGTGTAGTTTTAATATAGAAGAAATAAGAAAAACCTTACGATTGATAAAAATAAAACTCAAAAGGTGACGAACGGAAGCGAAAATATAAGTGAAAGCGTGCATCTACGGTTCGTCTCTGAGGGCATCAGATCATCAGTGACCAGTGGTGACGGCGGTGGCAAACCGTTGTGAAATGTCCAATGATTAGGATAAGGGCGACCAGTGTGGAGTACGACGGATACGTTACGGATCCCCAACCGTTATCTGCTAGGGGATGTCGGGCTGTGACGAGGAGGCAGCAGTGTTGACCACAGAGCTACCTGCAACCGACCTCGATGAATGTCTCAAAGTGCGGAAATGGTGGTGTTTTCTATTATCAAGTATATTCACATTTTTGGCTGGACTGCTTGTTGTGCTTTTATGGCGGGCCTTTGCCTTTTTGTGCTGTCGAAAGGAGCCCGAGCTAGCGCCCAATGATCCGAAACAGAAGGAACAGAAGGCCTCCCGACAGGGAAAGCAGGACTTCGAGGGTACGTTTATGACCGAAGCGAAGGACTGGGCCGGTGAACTTATCTCGGGTCAAACCACTACCGGAAGAATCTTGGTAAGTACATTCGATTGACATTATTGTTAAATTGGTTGTGGCAACAACGGCGCGGTTAAAACTGAAAACCTATCTTAAGCTGAACCCCGGCTTATTGAGTACATATTGGACACTTTGGCACCGACTGAACAGACTGTGCTCTCCGGCATAATCTCTCCCTCACGTGATTCGGCAGCTTTGAGTGGCATCAGAACGTGTCTCCCGGCTGCCAATGTCGGCGTTCAGCTTTTTTTTGCCTTGTTTCTTTTCATTTTACGTGCTGATATTCTGTTTAAACTAGCGTCGGTGTCCTATATGTCTACTCAATGCATACCCTACAGGATGTAGAGTATGAATGTATGAGTAGTTGGCCCCATCCGACCTCGATTATGTGGGGGCGGTGGGTGCAATCAGTATGCGATGAAATGGGAAAGAATTGTCATAGCCAACGACGGGAGACATTTAAAACGCTTATGACAGTTTGTGCTAGCAATTGAATTTGCTTTGGCATTTCACGCTTTTCCGTTTATCGCAATTCCTTTTGTGTGCTACTGATATGGGAGGGAAAGCATGGGGCTCATGTTTTTATCTGTCACATAGGATTGTTGCTTTCATTAGCAAAAAAAAGAGCGTTTATCCATTTGGATCCTATCGCACGACTACATCACAGCGGTATGTCAATCTTGCTTTGACGGATGTCTTTCGTTGCTTGTTGTTCTAGGTGCAAATCAATGCTTATTGTCACAGAGGCGAGTAGCAGAAGTGTCAGTCAAAAGAATTGAAAATTGTATTTTTTTTTTTAAACTTTGCAACTGTTTTATTTTTAGCTTCGTAGATGAGCTGTGATAGCTTACCACACGACTTCTGACACCCATTTAGTATATTGCTCTTTAAATGAAAATATGTCTTTAACTAAGGTTGGCGAATCTCTTTTAGTTAGGTAATGATCAAAATAAGCGCATACAAAAGAAAGACAAATGCGTAACGATGATCTCAAAAAGTTGTTGAGAATTACATTACACAAATTACTACACAATATACTCAGAAGCATGCCATGTATTCCACAAAACAGATGTAATTTTTGCTGACGTACAAGCTACCGGTTTATTTATGGCGTACATTATTAAAGCTAGGGAATTTTAAAAAACGTGCCAGTTGAAAAATAAACTCGAAAATGTGGTGAAACTTTAGTTTTAATATTCACTACAATGCAACAGAATACCGCGTAGCCAACACAACTGTCAGTAGATACAAAAAAAAACATGAACTTTGATAAACGGAGGGAATAGTTGAACTGTATGGCCAGTTTGGTGAACAGAACAATTTTATTTAAAAATCAATGGTGGCCGTTGCGAGCATCTAGTCTAAGAAAGTTAAATGATGCTAAATTTTTTTTTTCAAACGGTTAGGACTCAGGCATCAACTATAGTCCTGGCTCTATATGGCTTTACCCTTCTGTTCGCCATTACTCGTTCACAGAAAAAAAAAATTGAACGATACATAATGGAGAGGTCTTGCATAAGTTTTGAGAACTGGTTCAGATTGCTCTTGATGAAAAGATGAACTAATAAATAAATTGCGAAGAGCGCTTCTGCTTTTCTCTCTCTCTCTCTCTCTCACACACACACACACACACACACACACACACACACACACACACACACACACACACACACACACACACACACACACACACACACACACACACACACACACACACACACACACACACACACACACACACACACACACACACACACACACACACACACACACACACACACACACACACACACACACACACACACACACACACACACACACACACACACACACACACACACACACACGCTTTATTCTATTGCCGATTGCATTTCTTTACACTTGATTTCTTCACTTTCTAACATTTCAAAATAGATCATAGCTACTAGAGTATGCACAAATGCATAAAAAATAGGTAGTTTTCGGAAGAGCTGAACAAAAACTAAATATTTTCACGAAATTTTCCTTAAATTTTCCTTTATTGATAATGTAAACGCACCCTGACGACCAGTTAATCGGAACCTTCAATATAGCCATAAAAACTATCGATATTTGGATATTTTTCAGCTCCTTTCTCTCTTTTTCAATCAGCTGCTTCTCGAATCTTCTCGAACATCACGGTACCAAAGTGATGTTCAGGCGGTCCATGTCATGCAACGAACTTGTGGTGTAGTGGGCCGTTGCCAGTTCCGGCCGAAACACTACGTCCTCTCATGCATAGTGCTTCTTGCGGATAAAGGCGGCCACTTCTGGTAGGCATTTAGTACAGTAGATCTTCCTATTCACCGCAAGTCCCAAGGAAAAAATAGTGGATTCGACATCCTCCTCTCACTGACGGTTAGCCACAGAAGGCTCTTCTTCAAGAACTTGGTATGTGAGATATATTTGTCCTCGCTGTCCACTGTCCCTACGAAACCGCAGGATTGTGTGCATGACTTAAGACTTTGACTGTTTGTCCGGTTGCCTCAAGGCACGGAACTGTTGGGGTGCCGGAACTAGGCTTCCTCTCAATGCTCTATCCTTCGTCCAGTAAGGTGATGATCTTGTGGATGCTGGATCTAATGTATCCCACCGACACGAGAGGCCCCATGAGGTGGATATCTTCGCTCCGGTGTGCAGGCGGTAGTGAGATCGTACCACCGAACGATGGTTTTTACTGCTTTCGCCATGGCTTCTGCAAAACAGCTGACATAGCCGTCAAAGTTTGACTGTAAACAATAGGGCTACTACGATGCATAGGTGGATTACCACCAGGTGGCAGGAAAATAGCATAAAACAGTGATAAAAACTGTCTATTTTTATTAATAAGAAATTACTGCCGATAATCAGAAGTCAGTCCCGTTTTCATCTAATTTAAGTTAACATCAGATTTTGATCCATTTTGCAATGGTCTTCGTGCTACGCCTGTAAACAATATGATTTATTCATTGAAATTTTGCGATAAACATACAATCATATTTTCTCATCACGGAAAGTAGCCACATGAAAGTCAAACAAAGGATTTGAAAATCTTGAAACTTCGGACCGAAAAATTTCCCTTTCCAGTTGAGATTTTTTTTTGTAATTACGTTTGGGCATTTGTGACGTGGTTCGATAAAACCGCAGCATCGTCCTATTAAGTCCAAAAATATTAGGATTTTTTTTCAATCTATATGTGTGTGGGTGTTTTACTAAAGCCTGTTCACGTTAAATTTCGGACACCAAAATAATAGCAGCATCAAAAAAAAAAAATAACACATAATTCAACAAAACCGATTGTTTATTTCACAATAATAGAGTTATAGGGTAACGGGATGTAATGTTAGCCTAGCTCCTTAATTCGGCCGATGTACCAAATATGTCATTAATTCGCCGATTAGCAATAAAATCTTGTGGCTATTCGGATGACCATTTTATTTCGAATTGAGACATAATTAATCAATCTATAGTTGTTCACTTCCGCGTAATTTTCGATTTCCTTAACTTTTTGGACATCATGACTTCACTGGTTAAGCTGAACAAATTATCTACACGAGCTTCGAATGATCTAAATTGAACCTATAACCCGAGCAAAGGCTTATACCAAATTGATAACAAGTTCTGTTTTCAGATTATCATTGTTTGATCACTGAATATGTTATCATCCAGGCTGAATAAACAGCCAAAATAACAAAAAAGATAACAATTATATGTTCGTTGGATATCACAATGTTAACTCATTTTGTTATCATTGAGTTCATTTTGATAACAAATCCTGTGGCCGGCGTCGGTGGTGTAGTGGTAAGCGTGACTGCTACTTGGCACCCCAGTGGGTCTGGGTTCAATCCCAGTCGACGTCGGTGGTTTTTCTGAGGCGAAAAAATCTGGTCACGTCTTCCTTCGGAAAGGAAGTAAAGCCGTTGGTCCCGGCTTATATTCATGAGTCGATAGGTAGGGTTCAGGTGGTGGACTTCGTCTTCCTGGCGTCGGTGATGGTCACCATGTGAGGAAATAGGCCGACGAAAAAAAAAACCTGTGATGCGAACAAATTTCGTGAGATAATTTCAAATTCTGTTATCAATGTGATATAAATTTCACACACCAATAACTGAAATAGTCCTTCTGGTGAAAAGCTTAATTTCATATCCATGACATGCTGGTATTACTTATAGTTTCACATGTAACTAGTCACGTTATTCAAAAATCGTCTTTAAAAATTGATAACAGATGATTACAAAATTAGTAAATGTCGATTGCTAAATTTTTTATCTGATAACTGAAAAGATCAAATTGATATCTGAGATAACAAAACTTTTACTTATTTGATACCAGTTTGTTATTTTTCTTTGCTTAGGAAACCGATTACTGCAGCTAAAATGTACAGAAAATAGTCACCCGTTATAAACTAACAGTTCACATAGGTAAAATAACAATGATTTGACAAATAAACCGTAGACCCAATATTGGACACTTTTTTTTTTCTATGTTCCCAACTATGGCCTGTTATTCGAAAAGTGTTGTAAAAATGTTGTTATTCGTAAAATTTTCAATAAAAATGTCTGAGTTTCGGTTGTATGTTTTTCATATGACTCATCCTAATCACAAACTTAAGGAACAAATCCTGTCAAGAGTGAATTATAATGTTTTGATTATCGAATGGCCGCTAAATCATAAGTGAAAATCACTTAAATGTTTCTAAGCAGTTTTATTATAGTATACAGCTGGAAACGTCTTAAATCAGAAAATCAGAAAAAAATCTTGGGACGAAATTGCATCGATGAATAGACCCAATTTGGAGCTTATAGACCGTCATTACATTCTTATCCCTTGAAAATTTAGAGCCCAATATTTCTCTATTGGGCGAAATTCTGGACAGTTTGGTCCATTGGCTGTTTTTGGCACGTATTTGATCTCTTGTACCTTATAACATTGTTCAACATTGCTCTTGAAGGTGTTATGCGACGAGCGGCGTTTAACATGCGAGGCACGATTTTCAACAGATCCGGTCAATTTATCTGCTTTGCCGATTACGTGGATATTGTCGGCAGAACATTGGAGGCGGTGGCAGAGCAGTACATCAGACTAAAGATTGGGTTGAAGCTAAATACGTCCAAAACGAAGTACATGCTGGCAGGCGGAACCGAGCACGACAGGACCCGACTGGGCAGCAGTGTAACGATCGACGGCGATGAGTTCGAGGTAGTCGATGAATTTGTCTATCTCGGCTCACTGGTTACTGCGGACAATGATAACAGCCGTGAGATCCGGAAGCGGATTATCAGTGGAAGTCGTGCCTACTATGGGCTCCACAATCAACTACGGTCAAACAGACTTTGCTCCCGTACGAAGTGCATCCTGTACAAAACGCTAATAAGACCGGTTGTTCTCTACGGGCATGAGACGTGGACAATGCTTGGAGAGGACCTGCGAGCACTCGGAGTTATTGAGCGACGGGTGTTAAGAACCATCTTTGGTGGAGTACTGGAGGACGGACTATGGAGGCGAAGGATGAACCATGAGCTCGCGCAACTCGCCGGCGAACCCAGTATTCATGAGGTGGCAAAAGCTGGATGGATACGCTGGGCAGGACATGTTGCGAGAATGCCGGGCAACTATCCTGCAAAAATGGTGTTCGACGGGAATCCGGATGGTACAAGACGACGTGGGGCGCAACGAGCAAGATGGTCAGACCAGGTGGAGCAAGACCTAGGGGGTACAAGGTGCCCAAGGGATTGGAGAGGAGCAGCCACGAATCGGGCATTATGGAGGGATATTGTGTATCAGGCTATGTTATAGTATTGTGACGTTATGCCATGTAAATAAAAAATAAATAAAAACAACCTTATACCATTCCAGGACGCATTTCGCATAGTGACAAGAGGCCAAATCAGGCCAAAACAGAGCTGGAGAGTCGTAGTTTCTGATAAACGGCAGCATCCGCTTTTGAAGACATTCTTTCTCGTACACATCCTTATTGATAGTGCCGGTCGAGACGAAACTTTTAGATTTTCGACCACAACTACATATGGCCTGCCAAATCAAATACTTCTTCAGGAATTTGGACACCTTTCATGTCCGGAAATGCTCGGCAACGGCGTTTCTTTGCATTGCGGTGTAAAAATCCAGACCCGGAAGCTGTCTTCGAGTGCGTATGTTTCGTCGTCCATTAAGGCTTGCTTCATTTAGAATTGGAACAAACTTTTGCTCATATTGTGGCGCTCCTGGTGGACGGATTTGGAAGTTCTTGGCGCCCACGTGTCGGGAATTTTGTCAGCTTTACGTATGTATTTTTGACATTCCGCAAATCGACTGTACTTTGTAAACAATCAACATGGAAGCCGAAAGAAGGGAAAAAATTGTGCACAGTTATTTGGAAAATCCATTGTGGTCTGCATCTAGGCTAGCTAAACAGCTGAAATTGCCCAGAAATACCGTATGGCGCGTTATCAAACGGTATAAGGAAACATTTACGACGATTCGGAAGCCTCAAGCCAATCGTCGGAGTGGAACTGTCGACCGGAAACTGCGTGGTAAGATTTTGAAGACGATTAAGAGGAATCCCAATCTGTCGGACCGTGATTTGGCCAGAAAATTCGGTGCTGCCCATAGTACCGTGAGGAGAACTCGACTCCGGGAAGGAATCAAGTCGTATCGAGCTAGCAAACAGCCCAAATCGGACCATAAAACAGAATAGTGTGGCCAAAATCCGTGCTCGGAATCTATACGACCAGGTGCTGACCAAGTTCGACGGGTGTCTTCTGATGGACGATGAAACCTATGTCAAGGCTGACTTCGGGCAAATCCCAGGTCAAAAAATTTACTTGGCAACGGCTCGAGGGGATGTTCCAGCCAAATTTGTTTTTGCTGACAAATTTGCACGAAAATTCATTATTTGGCAGGGCATTTGCAGCTGTGGCAAAAAAAGTTTTCGTTACAAATAAGACAATGACGTCGGAACTATACCAAAAAGAGTGTCTCCAAAAACGAATTTTGCCGTTCATTCGATCCCACGACCATCCCGTAATGTTTTGGCCAGATTTGGCAAGCTGTCATTACAGCAAAGTCGTTCAAGAATGGTATGCAGAGAAAGGGGTCCAGGTTGTTCCGAGAAACCTTAACCCACCCAACTGCCCCCAGTTCCGCCCTATTGAGAAATACTGGGCAATCATGAAGAGGAGACTCAAGGCAAAGGGAAAGGTTGTCAAAGACATCAATCAGATGAAGACCTGGTGGAATAAGATAGCTAAAACGATGGACGAAGAAGGTGTGCGCCGCCAAATGAGCCGTGTTACAGGAAAAATTCGAGAATTCCTTCGAAACCGTGACGAATAATTTTATCCGTATTTTTTCTTAAAAGTATGAAGAAAACACTACATTTGTATAAAAAAAGATCTTGAATTCAATAATAAATAACTGAAATACAGGCAATTGTTTTTGTTCCAATTCTATCTGAAGCAAGCTCTATGATACAAAAAAGTGTTTGCAAAAAATTGGTATAAAGCTCCTTAGCACGACTTTTTGCAGTGAAATTTTGCACCTTTTTCACTTTGTACGCCTTCAGTCCAAGCTTCTGCTTCACTTTTTGTACGTATGATTTTGACTTCCCAACTTTGCGGGCCACATTTCGCATAGAAAGATTGGGCTTTTTCTCAATAATGGCTACCACCTTCTTGTCCATTTGTCTGGAGCATACTTTTCGATTTGTTCCACTTCCAACGTTCAGATCAACAGTCAAGTGCTGATCAAATTATTTGCACACCAAAAACGGTACTTTTCGGTAGTTTGAGTTTCTTGGCAAGATCGCTTACCGATAAATTCGGATTTTGCCACCGTTCGTACAAATTGCGTTTGCGCACTTCCACTTGATTCGACGCAATTTTACTGAACAATTTAAACATGTTGTACCACGAAATAAAGTGGAGAGTTTCAGCGATCCGTGAAATAAATCAAAACCTACACTGAAAGAAAAGTGTCCGAAATTTAACGTGGACAGGCTTTATTCAACTCCCAATGGTTGGTTGTGTCGTTGTGGTTAAAATCTGTCAGCAATTATTTCTTTAAGTAACCAATTTCGGGATAGCTCTATCGCGACTAAATTGGCCCATTTCGAGAATGTGAACATTCCGAAGTTATTTTCATATACAATGAGCTCCGCACCAACACATTTTTGTTTTCACTTTTTCAAAAACACTTTTACAACGATTATAACGATTGTAATTGTAAAACTAGGAAAATTTCAACTAACACTTAATTTTTTCATTTAAAAAAATAATAAAGTAAAAAACTGAGACACTTTTTCTAACTATCACAAGTAAGTGCGAGCGAATTGCTTAAAATTTCACTACAAAATCCTTATCTTTTGACAGATAGGCCTACTGCGTCTAAGACTTACAGACTTCTTCGGTGTTGAGCACTCTACACGTTAGAAAATGTTTTTAAAATTCGGCTCAGTTTAACCATGATCGGACCGTGCAGAAATACTTTTTTTTATAGTATGGATAATGTTAAGCTTCTCTTGGAAAATTTTCACTTTAATATGGAAATTCGCAAAAATAGTTGTATAGTAAATTTTCCCATGACTCAGCCTAATATTCACCGATCGGCAACATTTTTTATTATTACTACTAAAATATTTGTGCTGGAAGCAATATTTAACTATTTATACACTTGCTTAGATAAGTTTAATGAGACAATTGGTAGTATGTTCACGAAAAATTACACAGCTCATTTTATAAGGTCAGAAACTTTTGAGGGATATAGAGGGATATAAGCACCATTTTTATTCGAGAAAACTGCTCAAAAAGACTTTCGCAGCACATAACTGAAGAATTATAAAACTACACAAGACTGAAGAAAACACACTGAAAAACTAAATAACTTAAAGACGAAACGACACCATACAAAACAGTGGACATGAACACGACTGAGAGAGAGGGGAAGCAAACTTGAAAATGTAACACCTTTTGAGGCAGTGTCAACAATTGACACACTTCACGGACTAAACTACAAATGACTGAAGAAATTAGGAAACGCCTTATCAAACTTGCAAACGTAACACTGACTAACACAATAACAAAAAGACAATTGAAAAAACAGACGAAAGGACTCAAAATTCTCAAATGTGGCTCCTTCCGAGTCATTTGCAACAGCGTCTTCTTGGACGAAATGTTCCGTGTACGGCTGGCAAAATGATTCGAAAGGATCTACGCAACGATATCATCAAAGGCTTGGTGTAGAGGTTTCTACTCTATTCAGAGTCCCGCCAGTAAACCTTCAAAAAAAAAAAAAAAAAAAAAAAAAAGCTGATGTGATGTACATACTTAGAAATTATGAATTTTACACGAGACGTAATTCATGTTTGTAAAAAGTCGGGGAACGTAAAGAAAGATTTCGTGTAACATTATGTCTCCTCAAACTGACACATACGCAATTCGACTAAAGATGTGTTTGATTGAATTTATTTTCTCATCTCTTTCAACTCATTCTTATGTGCTAAAGGACGCTTGCATGTGTCGGTCTCAGGAGACAGAAATTTACACGACATTTTGGTAGTGTGTACCACTCGTTGGCAGTGATACCACAATGTTGTACAACAAATTCGTCGTTATGATGATTATGATTATGTAATACTACCATCTATTGTAGCAAGGTAACTTTCCATAGCAGTGGAATAATCTAAAAAAACGATTTGATCAGGATTCTATGAATGGCCTGTATGAATGGCCAAAAACGTTTGGGCGGGCCCGTAAGCAGAGACACTTACGCAAAACCCGCGAGTATAGGGAAGAGAATCTCCTTCCAAAAGCAAGTTCACACTCACAGCATTAGAATCAAGCCCTCGATTGACAGAATAAACCCAATAGATGGGGTCGAAGAGCACGCCCTCGTTCCGCGAAATGTTAACAATAGGGAGGAGGCAGTCCCATGCTCCCTATCCAAATCGTTGGGTGCTCTGATGGTCCCTCCCTTTCCCCGTTACATGTTATTTAATATTGAGTATAGTTTGTACACCAAAAATTAAGGTATCATGAAAATAAAAATGCTGAATTTCAAACTTGAATGATGTACATGGAATTTCAAGTTACATATTACACAAATTAAATTACTTGACCATGTTGTACAACAAATTCGTCGTTATGTCATAAAACACCTTTTGCAAAACAGCTTGGTTGGTGTAATGTAATTTGCAGTTTTTTAACTCTTTATAAACCTTCTCATATGGCACCGTTCAGCACATTGTTGCTGACATTTTAGGTTCCTAAAGAGCTGCAGACATGCTTTCAGAGGCACAGAAGGATCCAATATTCAGGAAACGCTTTGTAACGCTTCGTTTCTTTGTAACACATTTATTTATTTATCATTTTTTCAATAGTGATGAAGTAACCGGACATGCACATGGATATGATACATTCAAATTACTTAGGGCTTATGTTCCGAACAGCGAAAAAGTGAGTTATCACATGTGAACATTTGAACGGAATTAGCCAGAATTTCTCTATTGTGTGGTTTAAATTTCGTTAGCATTTGAACATGCGGTAAAAGCCGCCCGGATTGACCTCGTTCTGAAAAAGACAGGGCCAGCTGCATCTTCAATTAAATGGCAATTAAAATAGGCCATTTTGCATATGGGGCGCGCACACCTTGCTAGCACCACGTCGCTTGAGTTGTATCGAAAAAAAAAATGAAATTTAAGACATCTAGGTTTATGGTGTTACATCGTTTGGAAAAAAATATCTTTCTTGTTTAGTGTGATTAATTTGCGTCTCAAATATTAATGCGCGATGCTTATAGACCTACATTTAGGATGAATAAACATTATGCCTGATACACACGCTGAAGTACAGCATTTCTGCGAACATCGATGTTCATATTTGTAAACAGATCGAACGGTAGCTGTTTTCGACACCGGCATCGGTGCGTATGTACCCAACTAGTTAGACATCCACTGGAAATGACGGCGGAAATTGAAACAGCATAAAAATAGATCGAATTTGTTGTTAGGAAATACCACCCGTCTCCATTGGGTGAATTTGTAAGCTTCCATGCACCGCATGCCTACGCGTTAAAAATAACAATAATTTTATATGAGCGTGACTAAGATTTAAAAAGCGGTTTCACAATTGAAAAGTGCTGCAATTATAACAATGTAGGTGTACATTGCTTGCAGCTACTGAAATGAAATTTTCGTATCCGGCGAATATGACGGGAGGTCTAAAAATACTGTTTACCTAGGTGGCGTTTCTCTACTGTATCATCATCATTGAGCCATTATGACTGATCTGTGACCTGTAAACAAAACAAATCCGGCAACCAACTTGTGAAAGAGTGATACCTACCCACTGATATTCCCGGCTGATGAGAACTGCGGTAGCAGTGGCCATTACGACCGCAGTGGCTAAATTGTGATTGTGTATAGAAAAAGAAGGAATACTCGGGAAAACAATCAAGTGTTAACAGATGTTTATTAGGCGTGGTGCCGTCCGAGTCGAAACAAAGTGAACCGAAGAGGGGCCATAAATGCGATTGTTTGAATGACCGCGGACCGAATGTTTATAACTAGATATGTTTTCACTGCAAGAGGAAGTTGGTATATCTGAGTGTATCCACGTTGCAAACGTGCGAATAACCCCATTGCTCGGTTGGAAAAAGTACACACCGGCAGGAGCTGTTTACATAGCGTTGTGACTTTATGGGGGGATAGCCTATTGAAAGCAGAGATGATTGATTTTTGATGATTTGTTTACAAATACTTGAACGTTCATTGTGAATTATGCGATGGGTGATGAGGGAGTATTCTTGAGAGTAACTGCATTCTAAAGTTAGGGATTATTGGAGCGGCTAGGACTTGTTGCTTTATTTGTTTTACGAAATGAATGGCTAGGCAGTTGCCCTACAGCAGCCCCTGAAATGCGAAGAATCAGAGACTTCTTGATCGTAGCACTTTAATAGAGGGTTATTGCTCGTTGGCTGTACCAACGGTATTTATCACGGTATATTTTTTTTTGCAGGGGAATGGTAGTTGCTGACACGAATTTCATTTTAGATGTCGCAAATTTGGCGGATCAAATTTTCAAAACTTTTGTAACATCCCTGCAATTGCCAAATATTGTAATTTTTTACTTAACTAGTACATAAAAAATACTTTAGGGAACCTTTATTAAGTACCTCACGCTATGGGGGGTTGATTCGGTCGGTTTGGTTTTCTTACAACAAACTATAAAAAAATGATGTCCGTAAAAATACGTCACGAGGGGAGAGTTGAAAATGGGCATTATTTGCGTAACGTTCCCTAAAAAAGGAGTACAAAAATTAAGTTCCGCCAGCTGTCAAAACAGCTTTATTATTTGTTCTTGTGATTCTCTCCACTTGGCCTACAGGGTGCGGCAGAAAATAATGCGAAAATTTGTTCTATTTCTTTCAAATCCCATTTTCAACTAATTCAAGCAATAATATCACAATTTTCCAGTGCAGTTATCTTTATAAAGTCCTTTTAAATAAATTTATTCAATGTGTCCGCCATTTTTTTTTATTAATAACATCCTCGAGCCGACGTCGGAAGCCAGAGCATGCCTTTCGGACGTAGTCCTCCGACATTGACTGCCATGTGCGTGTTATGGTTGACTTCAGGGTTTTCACACTAGGGTGTGATTTTTTGCAGGCTCGTGCTTCAACATATGCCCAAATCGAATAATCCAACGGATTAAGATCTGGAAAGCTAGGGAGCCACCAATCCTTCGGCCAAAACTTCATGTTATCGTTCAACCATTGTTGGGTTCGACTGGACGTCTCACACGGCGCTCCATCCTGCTGTAGGGCAACGTTTTGGTCCTCGGAGAAGTTGGCCTTCACCCAGGGAAGCACTTGGTCCTTTAAAATACCGATATACACTTCGGTATTGATTTTGACTCCAGCATCAATGAAAACATGCGGGCATTTTCAAACCGTTTGACGCCACCAAGCCAAACATTATGACACCAGCCGGATGTTTGTTTGGAAATTGGATTTCACTTTTTTCGGAACGTTCTCCATTTTCTGCGGTGAAATGAACCGGTCCGTGCGGCTGTTGGCCACAGCATCGATGCTGAAAAGCTTTTCGTCGGAGAACAGGACCTTTCCTTCTTCAACAAGGAAAGCAATCTCTTGGAACGAGTCACTCGTAGTTCCTTGACCCGGTCCGTAATCAAGTGGCGTTTCACGCTGGCTCTGGAAGATGCATGCAGATCTCCTTTGATGATTCTCCGCATGGATTTCTCCGAAATATTGGCTTCCTTTGGCTCCCTTTTCTTATGGAACGCACCGGGTTGCGAGCAATTTTTGCACGGACCGATTTGATCACGTTCGGCGTGCGTGCAAAGCGCGGACGTCCGCTTCCCGGCTTCCGCTGCTTAGGACCATCCTGCAGGGACTATTTTATGCGGTAAACTGTTGCCAAATGGCACCCTAACACCTTGGCAATCTCTTTCGGCTTCTTCTGGGCGAGCAACAAACTGGTGATCACTTCTTTCGCGAACGTTTTGACGAATTTGCAATAAAACAAATAGAATGTCTGGATGCAGCACTTGAAAGTAAACATAAAAAATATACTTTCGACAGAAATTAGTCACTAGGTACACGAATTAAACCAATACTGAAGTTTGACCATTTTCGCATTATTTTCTGCCGCACCCTGTATCTAACAACAATTTGTTTACCTATAGGTATGGTTTAACAACATAAGGAATCGTTTAAGAATTAAGAGAATACTGAGACCTGTTATCTTCAGAAACAAAGGAACCTGTTCTGAAGTTGACTGATGATAATTTTGAAAACCTCGCTCCACAACGCTTGAACAGTTTCAAATCAGCTCCTTATTAGTAGGTGCAATTACAGTAGTTCTAATCAGTGAAGGAGGAGCAACTAAATAAAGTTATGTTACTTTTACTACGTTTTGTCAACCATTTCGAGTTCAGTTATCTTTCTTAAGTCCTTTAAAAAAATTTACTCGATGTCCATTTTTATCAATGACACCCTCAAGATGACACTTAGAACACGCTAGAACACGCCTTTCGAACGTAAACCTCCGACATCTACTGCCGTGTATGCGTTATGGGTGGTTAGGATGAGAAGTTTTGATTGCTTGTGCTTCAACATTCGCCCAAATCGAATAATCCAACGGGTTAAGGTCCAGGCTGCCAGTGAGTCGCAATTCTTTTGGAATAACGTTTACATTAAAAAAATGGACTTTTTCGGATGGTGATAAAAAAAAGCTAAGACAGATAATTGCTTTTGATAAATTTCCCATGGAAGGTAATAATTTAAGTTTACTTGCAAAAAAAATCTACGCCCTTGGAAGCGGCCTTCCGGCAGTTAACCGGAACATTCGCCATGGCGGACGAAAACATGCGTGTAGGCATGTTTTTGAGTTCTTTCTTCGTTTTATTTATCAACTCCTCCTCAGTTTTCGCATCAAAATTGTTGGAGTAGATCTTACGTTTCAGGTTGTCCCAGAAATTGTCGATGGGACGCAGCTGTGGAACGTTGGGCGGGTTCGCCGACTTGGGTACCACATCGATATTCAGCCGCTCCATCTCCTCCAACGATCGCTTCGATTAGTGGGCCAATGCCAGATCCGGCCAGAACACCGCGTCTTCGCCCTTATGGTATTTCTTGATGAACGACGCAAATTCCGGCAGGCATTTCGTACCATAAATGTCCCCGTTCACGGCCAGTCCGGAGCGAAAGAAGAGCGGCTTTGAGTGGCTTTCTCGATGATTGTCAACCACAGCAGCACCTTCTTGGGGAACTTGGTGTGTGAAATGAACTTTACCTCGGAGCTCACTTCCTTCGTGGGGGAAGTAAAATACGAAGTGCCCTGTCAGTCGTTGCCATCAAGGGTGAGATAGTTCTCGGCGTCCATCATCACCGCCACGTCGCGATTCGCCGGGAAAATCGAGTTGACCATCTTATTCAGCCGCTGCCGCTGCGTCATTGCCTGCAACTCCGAAACCAGTGGACGTGACTTCCGCTTCCTGACATGTATGTTCATGTTCGTCAGGTACTTTTGCACTGATTGGCTGGTTGAACCGACCTCCCGATCACGCGCACGCAGCGATGTAGCCACGTTTCCCTCGGTCTTCCTCTTCAGCATCCTTTGGAGCTTCTTGTCGCTCAGGGTCGTCGGCCGTCCGGAACCGGGCTTTCTTTCGATGCTCTGATTGTTGTCTAATAGTGCCAAGATGTTTTAGATGCCGGAACGGGCGTATCCGGCGTCCACAAAGTGCCGCACGATGTCCGTTTTCGACGCGGCGAGGTGCCGTTCTTTGAACGCGCACACTTCTGAACGGAGTTGCTTCACTGGTTTTGCCATCACGGTTAGAGTTCGACTGATAGAGCTGTCAAATTTGGATTACTATGATTGATGCTACATGGGTAGTTTCGTCAGTGCGGGTGAAGGTAAACCCATGAAAAATCGGCAGTTTTTGTCCATTTTTTTAATGCAAACGTTAACCTCATGTTTTCTATCCACCATCGTTGGGTCAGTTTTGACGTGTGACATGGCGCTCCAACCTGTTGTAGGACAACGTATTGTTCCTCAGAGAAGTTGGTTTTCTCCCAAGCACTTGGTCCTTCAAAATACACATACACACTTCGGTATTGATTTTGACTCCAGCATCATTAAAAACAGGCGGAATTTTCAATCCCTTGGACGCCACCAGCCAGATGGTAGGTTCGGAACTTAAACTTCACTTTCTCCAGAACATCCTCAATTTTCTTCGGTAAAATGAACCAGCGTGTGCGGTTGTTGCTCCACTTCCTGGCTGCTGCTGCTTAGGACAATCCTGTAGATACTTTTTGATGCGATAAACATCCTCCCACCTTGACAATTTATTCTAATCACTTCGTTGGCGTAAATTTTCATAAATTTGCGATTAAACAATTCTGATGTTCTGATGCAGCACTTGAAAGTAAATATAAACAAATACACTGTCGGTAGAAATAAATCATTAGTTATACAAATTAACCCAATAATAAAGTTTAAACGTTTTCGCATTTTTTCCCTGGCACCCTGTACGCCAAGCGATTGAAAAAATCTTCTAGAAGGAGGGGAAAATTTCGAAATGTACACCCACTTTAGGTTTGCTGATACTCGATTGATCTGGTAATCTTGCATAGTGAGCTAAGACAACTCTCAGTTTCCCATCCATATTTCAAAGCAAACTTTCAGGGGAGTTGTTTGTAGTCAATTGTGTTGAGGTGAAAGTCGCTTGAATACAAAAATGGCCGCGATCATGGCAGATTTGCATGACCACTTTGAAATTTTGTAAACACAAATCTAAGAAACTACAAAAGTTTCACATGCCAAACTTTAATAGAATTCTGCAGCATTACAGTGTATGTACACTGCACAGATAAGTTGATAAGATCTTAGTAGTTGCATAGATGTGTGGCCATGCTGATTAATTTGATAACTTTGAAACACAAAATACAAAAATTGAAGCATTTGAAAACACACCCTGACTAATCGTTCCTCTATGTTCAAAATTTTCGAGCCCCAAGAGTTGTACACGCTGCTCTTCAGGGTTCGATTGCTCTTTTGAGTCTTTTCCTACACTTTTTTATACAGATTGTCTACATTTTGTTCAATTGAATGATCAGTTAATCCACCATGAAAACGATAGATTAATGCTAGAATACTTCTGATGAAACATTATCATGTAGCATAGCATAGCATGTACAATTGCACAATATCGTAGGTGGCGAAGACTAAATCTACTTTTAAGAGAACTATCAAATCTAGCTCCGTTGTCATTCGGTGAGAAACCTGGGGGATGATTTCGAACCCTTAGATACTAGAACTTCGGAGTGAAAATTCAATTAGTCAAATCTTATTCAGCGGCCATTATGAAATTGGTTGTTATAGATGTCCATAACTGTTCAGAAGCCAGTTCTACAACCGTACTTAAATCGTTGCCACAATCATTCTCTAGGCTTGCCAAAAAGAGGCAATCAATACAAAAAAATACTAATATTTCTTCATCTTCCCTCTCCTCCCTCGTCCAGGTTGTACTCGTATTCATCCTTAGCATCGCATCCCTCATCATCTACTTTATAGACGCGTCGAGCGAAGAAGTCGAACGATGTCAAAAGTGGAGCAACAACATCACCCAGCAAATTGATCTAGCATTCAACATATTTTTTATGGTTTACTTTTTTATACGAGTAAGTGTTTTTTCGACGCCAGTGGACCCATGCCGATATTTACTGATTGCTTCCGTACGTTTTCACATTGCAGTTTATAGCAGCGTCCGATAAGCTTTGGTTTATGTTAGAGATGTACAGTTTTGTAGATTATTTTACGATACCCCCGTCCTTTGTGTCAATATATTTAGATCGGACATGGATCGGTAAGTTGCGATAATTTTTCTCCTCGAGACTACCATCGGATGCTAATCTTCTCTTATTTCGTTTTAGGTCTCCGTTTCCTACGAGCGCTACGTCTTATGACTGTCCCGGATATATTACAATATTTGAATATACTTAAAACATCTAGTTCAATACGTTTGGCACAATTAGTATCAATTTTTATATCAGTGTGGTTAACAGCTGCTGGAATTATTCATTTGGTGAGTATCGACCTCGGTGTAGTGAATTTCTGGCTAAGCAAAAAAAAAAGAGAAAAGATTCGAAAATCAAACCAAAGAGCCCCTGTCCAAATTAGAATGCGTAGAAGAACTAGGTCCCCATTTGTATTCGAACGTAGAGTTTTAATCAGAAGTCACAGTCAGTAAAATTCCAACGCTGAAATGCCAATCACTAAGACGGCATAGTGCTCCGTTCATTATGCCGTAAAATTATGCCAAGCGCCTTGAAAGCTGTCTTTAAGCATATACCAGCCAGTGTTTGGTTGGTAGAATATCATGTAATACCTGAACGCCCTGATGCTTACCGCGTATGTAAGTACACAAAGTTCTGATTGAACAATTATGCTAAATTTTAGCATAAATCTTTCGTCTTCGGAAGTTGTGCTAGAGAACTCTCTGCCCCAACGGCGGAGTAGCGCAACTGTCCGTTGATCTCAATGCCAGAGTAAAACTCAGTACGATTGTGCTGAATTTTAGCATAATTTCGTGAGTTCAATCTAAATTCAATATGAGCACTTATAAGAAAGTAACATGTTGGTGGTGAGTATCGTTCCTATAACTACTATTTTACGACTACTGGTAGCTGACTTTTTGATACAAGCATACTTTTTGGCAACGTAATAATCACAGGGCTTGTTAGAAGGCAAATTAGCTAAGGATACATTATTCAATTTGTTTCTTTTTCTAAATCCAAACCCAACCCCCCCAGTTTGTTGTTTCCCCTTTTGTTCAATACCATCATGATTTATTGTCTACCAAACAATTGGTTGTAATCGAGATATTCCTTTGATTTGCTTTTGATGCTGAGTAGAGTATTTTTACACGCAGATTGCGCAGCATTGTTCTGAAAATGATTGCGAATTATCTTTATCTAGTGAGATCCAATTATCAACATCAATATACTTTAAAGCTATTCAGTATTAGGTATTTACTTTGAGACTGCACCTCAACTTAATTTTCAATCAGCATTTTTCAGGCTATTCCTTTTTTTATGTTTCTACCCAACAAATGCAAAACAGTTTGGCTTTATTTTTATCGGTAAACCGATTTCCATTTTCAGCTGCATGAACTTTGAACGCTTTGAATTACCCTTCTTTTTCATTCTCACAAATCGTTTTCCGTTGAATTACAATTACAATAAACTTATCCAACGTGACTCAATATCATCAAACAAAACTAGAGGTGTACCTGATTGCATGATTGGTTACTGATAAGCTGAACGTTTATAAGCGTCCCTATTTATGTCTAAAACGTGTTTTCCATGGGAATTTTCGCAAAAAAAAATGCGAAAAAAAACATCACAAGCTTACTGTGAGACATAAAGCTTAAATCGTTCATTTCTTGTGACTGGAAACTTGGCCCGACCAGGTATTGCAATTTGTTCGCGAGATATCGAGGGATTTTTTTTGTACACGACTGTCTTTTGATCTATACTATAGAACGCTTCGAAAATTTTATCGAGCGAGGAAAGAATATTTCATTGTTAAATCATTGTTACCCTATTACTGGAGTTATGCTTTTTCCTGTGCCAATATATTTTTTTAAATTCATCTAATTGTACTCCTTTCGCTACTTATCCATAGAAGGTTCAAATTCCAAATCCGCTTCAAAACTGAAAACTGCTGTTTCAAGGCCTCGTTTGCTCTTTTCTCTATATTTAACAGTCGCCGCCTTGGCCCGCCTGTCCAGGGTTGTTAATCAATGATTTTCGATAAACGCACCGGTTATGACTGCTATGGAAAAATCACATCGCAGCTGTAAACGCAGATTTCATCGAAAGTTATCGATTACCAGCCCTGCTCGCGTCCATTTCCACACCCTTATAGTGCGTTGTTAAGTTCTTATTGCTTCTGGGCTTTCTGCTTTGGGCTATACCTCATTCGGTGTCCCTTCATATTGAATGGACAAGACATATTTTGTATAGATCATTGCACGGAATGTATTAACCTCACTTTTTTGACAGTTTAGGGAGCTTGTTTACAAGGTGTTAGAATTCGAACCGCTCAAGCAAAAATTTTCATTCCCTTTTTCCAGATTCTGTACGATTTGATTCGGGAAATTATGTAAAAATAAGCACTGGTGTCTGTTTTCTAGCTGTTTTACTTCAATCGTAATAAATTTAGAGCACAAAATCTCAAACCGATCTTACCGAAAATATTCTAAGTTCACGTAAACAAGCTCCCTGAACTGTCAAAACTGCATTGATGACGTTATCGTGCAATGATCTATTGTTAATTAATTATTGTCATTGAGGGCTGGGCTAATAGAAATCACAATGGCCGCCATCATGGCCGGTTTGCCGAACTTGAATGGCATTTTGACTGTTTCCGGCACGAAATGTCTATGGTGTCTATGGAGATTCGTGCAAACAGACATACGAAATGGGGATGCAAATCTGCGATGATAGCGGCCGTTTGATTATTCTCATCTGAACGGTGAGAATTATCAGCGATTATCGATTTGTTACCCTGACCCATTTTGTGAATATTTTTTCTTCCTATACCTTTCGATTCCTAAAGTATGGCTCATGCTTAAGTCATGGTAATATATGCATGAGAATTCCGGCATCTCTGATTGAAATGGAATCAATCCATGATGGGTATTTCATGCAATAGCAAGGGTCGTTCACCACGTTTATCTTCATACATGAATTCTACAGGACTTTTCTTAGGAATTACACTCTACTTCCCACATTTCTCTAGCACCAATCATAGATCGTGGTCCGGAATGTCTGACAATGATACCCAGGCATATGACATATTATGTTTCTTCATGTTTCTCATAAAGGTATCATAGAATTTGCCCAAACTTTTGCAACCGGTAAGTTGCTTCCATTCATATCCAGTGTATCCAAATAACCATTTGGCATCAAAACAGTAACCTCGACTCTACCACTCAACATCCAGCCCATTCACTCTCGAGTGAACGGTATAGTCTGTTAAGTAAGATCGTATACGTAGACGAATTTCTCGTGTTACCTGCTTCAATGTAAACACTTTTTTTCCAAGAAGATTATGCTTGATAATGCCCATACATTAACAATCGGATTTACATCGGAAGACTGCAACGGCCATTCAAATGTAACGATATCAGACTCCTCTTTCCATGCGGTGCAAAGCTCGCTGCGGTGTTTGGAATCGTTGTCTCCCTGCAGGATCGAGTCCTCGTTATTCTTGATGAACCATCGTTCAGCATTTGGTAATTTATTATATATTTCGAGCATTTTCTGAAAATTCAGGTTGTTGGTAAACAGATACAAAGTTCCGAAACCCAGAACTTGAGAAGTAGATGCGCTTTTACTGGGTGTTTAACGGTCCACTGCAGGTGGAGGTTGACCAGGCTCGTGGGATGATAATATATCCCCAAACAGAAGCTTCGTCCATAAAAATAACGTTACTCCAATCGCGGTCGATATGGTCCTTCGCCAAGCGAGTAGTTTGGTCACGTGATTTTCACCTACCAAAGGTTTCTTCACTGTACTGCGCCATTTGATATCGTAAGCATGGAGGTGGGTTCGGAGAACTACGTACGATAGATCTATACCTTTCTGCCAGGCTAAGCCAGGCTTCCGCGAAAACAAGCTAACGATCTGTTTTTCGTCTTTACGGTCCACTTTTCCTATCGAGCCGCGTTCCGGCAGGTCATCGACAGTATTTGTCTCTTTATATCGCCGCCCCCACTACTGACGAATGTCTTCAACTTTCTCATGTACTTAGCAACCAATGCATAAGCCATTTTTGAACCTTTCGGATGCGTACACACTACCAAAATGTCATGTAAATTTCTGTTCCCTGAGACCGACTCATGCAAGCGGTTTTTAGCACATAAGAATGAGTTGAAAGAGATGAGAAAATAAATTTAATCAAACACATCTTTCATCGGATTGTGTATGTGTCAGTTTCAGGAGATATATTTTTACACGAAATCTTTCTTTACATTCCCCGACATTTTACAAACATGAATTACGTCTTGTGTAAAATTCATAATTTCAAAATTTCCATAAGATTTTGTACAGTCTCCTTGTCCACTTTATTCGCCGCAGAACGCCAGTTTGCCTTGAACTGTTTCTCGCTCACAAAGCTTTTTGAGTCTTCTTAAGGTTCCGCTTGACGATGGCCCAATATTGTTCGATTGGGCGGAGCTCTGGCGTGTTGAGAGGGTTCTTGTCCTTGGGCACCACTTGAACGTTGTTGGCAGCATACCACTCCATGGCCTTTTTTTTCGGCAAGATGCCAAATCCGGCCAAAATAGAACGGAACAACTGTGTCGCTTCAGGAAAGGCAGTAGACGTTTTTGTAGGCACTCGCTCAGATAAATTTCCTGGATGACGGTTCCGCAATGTAAATGTTGCTCTTCAAGCCACAGGTACAGATGGCCTGCCACACCTTCTTCGTGAACATTGACAGTTTAATGTGCTTGAAAATATCTGCCACCTTTCCCCGCCGGTTGCCGTATAAAATTCCTGTCCAGGAAGCTGTTTAAAGTCTGCCTTGACGTAAGTTTCATCGTCCTGTACCACGCAATCAAACTTCGTCAGCATCATCGTGTACAACTTTCGCGATCGTGCTTTGGCCGACGTGTTTTGTTTATCGTCGTGATTTGGAGTCACCACTTTCTTGTAAGTCGACAGTCCAGCTCGTTTTTTAGCTTTATCCACGGTTGAAGGCGCCACTCCCAGCTTCTTTGCGACATCTCGGACGGAGAGGTTGGGGCTCCGCTCGAAACAGCGGGCAACTCTTTTTGTTGTCGCTGTGGCCTCCGGCATTCGATTTCCCCCCGATCCAGCTTTCCTGACTGTCGACAAACGTTCATCGAACACTTTTAATACATTGGTAACAGATGATTTAGCCACACTCAACAATTTTGCCAACTTGGCGTGAGAGTAGTTTGGATATTCGTCATGCACGTGCAAAATTTTGATGCGTTGCCTTTCTTCCTTCGACGACATTTTGATAACTGCAGTGCAAATCTCAAAATCAAAATAGAGGCATAATGCTACTCGCACACATCTTCAAAATGAGGAGTGTGCAAACATTATTAATGCACGATGAAACGAAATGCGTCAAGTTTAAGTCGACCAAATTTTGATCGAAACACCCTTTAGTTAGAGGGTTTGGTAATCTATTGGCATACTTAGTTTTGACCATTTTGTCAAAAAAAGCCCCTTAGCATCATGTTGATCATACCCTCTCCGTTGAGAGCTTCAGATGCAAGTGCCATTTTTGCATTAGTATGATTGTATAGCAAGAACAATTAAATTCTATGTACAGGGAGACAATAAATTTTCCTTCAAGACCTGGCCTCGTCTCGAATCCTCCAGCAGAGGTTCTTTGCCATCATCAATCAAACATCACAGCAATGAATTGTTAATAGTCTTTTTTAGGTTTACTTAGATCATCTTGCAGTCTTCGAAAATAGGGTATATAATTTCCTGTAAAAATCTCAGACTTGACGGTACTCGGACACTAACTACGCCACCTAGCGGTAAAATACAGAAACTGGTCTTTCTGCATACATTTTGATTATTTTTCCCATATAAACTTCAAACCCCTTGGGAAATGGGTTCAACTGGCTCAAACTTGAATCAGTGGCTCAGAATGGCATGGGGAAGAAGTGGCTCTGTGATGCGCAGAAAACTACCATAATCCTGGGCACCCTTAATTGTTTTAAATTCCACAAAGCGGTGAAGAGATCATTAGGCCGACTGCTACACTCAGCGAAATAAACTTTCGATATTCATAAGATTGCATTATGAATATTTGCTATAAGAAATCAGTATGAACTTCATAAATTTGCCTTATGAAGTATAATGATGTTGAAAAAATAACCTGGAGCAACCTGGTTTCGAACATTGAACGTTGGGGTTATGGTATATATCAACACTTGTATATAGGAAATTTTAAGCTTTCCGTACAAGAAAAAAAAGGAAATTTTAAGCTATGCGTACTAGAACAACGGCGTGTGAAACGAAATCCAATCATAAGTCAGCCTTATAAAATTCCATCGTTCATAAGTTGAACCTTACGAAATTCTTAAGTTTATTCGCCTTAGTGTAATAGCAGGGGCTGGATATTAAAATAGAAAGTGGATTTTAGGTGGATGGTGTTAAGCTCAGGAAGTACCAGCACATCGGCCCAAGCTCGGCCCCTAGCATAAAGATTCGCCCCTTAATAACGTAACTCTCACGAACACATACTCAAATATTCGATCAAAATCATCCAGCGAACCAAAACAAACCAAAACAACAGGGGCTCTACAACAGTGAACTAATTTCAAATTGTTATTTTTATATTGATTGTTGATATTGGACAGAACGCCATTTGGCCAAAACGCTCACAAAGCTGATTGAGTGTCTGATAATTCATTTATTTGTTTCTGTTTGCTTGGAATCGCTTTCTGGTCTAATTTCAAAGATGGAGAAAACGTAAACGAAAGATATTAGAGGATTGAAAGTTTTGAAAATAGAAAGAACAGCTCATGATTCAAACAAGGATAAATCTCCCATGGAAGATATCAAGTAAATTCTCACATTTCGAGTTTTTTAAATAGAAAGAACTAGTTTGAAAGAATGAAAAATCTCCCATGATCTGCTTTAAATCCCAAGAAAATTCAAAAATCCAAGTTCCAACTTTAACTGTTAGCAGATAACAACATTCTAAATGAGAAAGAATGGTTTATAATTTAAAGAAGAAGAAATCTCCCATAAAAGTTGGTTCAACGGCAAACAATATTCCAAAAAAACTGAATTTAATATTTTACAAGGTATATTGAAAGTTTTGAAATAAGTTTTCATGTCTAGAAGATTGTTAGTTGACATGTAAGCAGATTGGAAGTATTGAACATAGAAAGAACTGCTCATGGTTTAAAGAAGGAATAATCTCCCATGAAACTTCATTAGCAATGATTTCACGAAATTTCAAGTTTTTCTACTAAATTCGGCCCAATGGCCTACTGACCCATTGGGCCTACTGAACCATTTGGCCTAATCACATTCGATACCATTACACTCCACGAAGTTATGTTTGGTTTTGATACGGCTGAGTTATAGCGATGATTGACGGGAATGGATCACTACTACATTGTACAAGAAATTGTCCCAAATCTATTGACCTGTAACTATCCCACAGGGCGCCATGCACCAATCAATAAACCATGAACGCTGCTTGTCTCTTCATCGTGTTGTGCCCAGTTCACAAGAGTTTCCAAATTGTCATAATTGACACGATAGTAGACTGCAGTAGTGTGCCTGTAGTATACAGTGACGATAACGTCAAAACTGGCACAGCGATCTACAATCAATTTCATACTAGTTCTCGTTCCAATCGAGCAAGACATTTGTCAAATCAGCACAGTTTGAAAGAAGCATTTAATTTCCTGTGTTAATGCTAGAGTGCTAGACTTGGCATAAATTCATGGGATATTCTTGTTAATGGCGATATCACCTAAATCAGGTCTGTTGTATGACAGATTGCAGACATTACGAACTATCGAAATTTTAAGGTTAAAGATAAAAAATCAGCTGATCGAAGTTGAATCATGGAATGCTTAATAGACACGAGCATGAGTAGTTCGGATCTCAAAAGTATAAATTCTGGAGTGTTGAAATTAATATAGGAACTTCTTATTTATGTCGAATACATCTGGAATCAATATAAACAAATGCGATTTTAAGTTGCCCGTTTGCTAACATTGTTGGAGTATCCTTGGTATAGTGCAAAGTCAGGTTTTGTACTATTAAAATAATGTTTATTATCATGCATGAGAGTCTTTTTTATTTCTAAATGTTAAATTACTTTCAGTTTACCCTCAAGTTCATAGTAAATGTGTAGTGATAATAATTTCCAGCTAGCATTGCAAATAAACGTCAGAAAATCGCTCTAGTAGACTCGGCTGAGATGTTTGATACGACTTTGATTTATTTCAAATTTTGATTGACCAAATCATGCAAAATTAAGCTGAGAAAAATGTGCTAGTTTCAGAGATGTACTGTTTTCAAAATTGGTTAGTTTGTGCTTTTTAACTGAGTTACAGAGCAAATAAAGCGATTTACAATTTTGATACATTGAAAAAACTTGTGAATTTTAGTGATACTGGAAACTTTGTGCAAACAAATATATCCTCAACCATTTCTAAAGAACATTTCGACAGAAACCCAAACTTGAAACTTGGACAACGCTCGTCACTCCATCTATTGTCGCCTTAACTAATCAGTTTATTCGTAATCGTGCATAAGCTCCCCAAGCTGATTTGAACCGCCAAATTACTGCTCCAATCCTTTCAGTTTCTTCCAATGATCTGAAATCTTGGTAATTACGCAGTTAAATCATTCTGGTTCCATTGTGCCCAGTGGTTTCACAACAAGCCGTTTTGAAAAAATTGAAATCGTTCCACTGATTTGTTAAACGGTGTAGAATATGATAAATTGTTATCATGTAGAGATAACAATTTGAGATTTGGGACTAAATTGGCTATCATCGGGAACTGTTTTGGGCTAAAACCCATCAAGTGACACTTCAACTCACACAAGACAATCAAAACACATATCTTTGTGGAATCATATCAGACACATCCGGACAGGATTCGAAAACATCTTGATTATTTTTTAATTCCCTTCAAGGATTCACACGACAAATAACATCAATATATAAGAAATTTCGGATCACACCTATAGGTGGATTGTTTCTATTTTTTTTTCAAGTCCTCTTTTCGCTATAGTTGCGTGTCCATAGCAGGTTTGTAAATCTCCTGATTTTTATATTACTTAATTTTGATAACCATACTTACTCTGGTTTCGTTGAAGAACGAAGAGTACTGCTTCACAACAAATCATTGTTTTGTTTTGAGTTTATGTCTTTTCTCAAAACAGTTTTTGTCCATTGGAATTCACAATTTTTCCTAAAAGTTATTTCTTAGTTGAACAAAGTCTTCTCATCTTCGATGCAGACTCTTATTTGGAATACAATTTTGGCGTATCCCTTTCAGCTGGGCCGGCTCGAAATTTCAATCGCCTCTGCCACCGCATGCCAGTGCCATATGAAAAAAAAGGGATTGAGAATATAGCAGTAGCAGTTAGAATGTGCTATTTCTATGGAAAATTCATAACCAAGCATTAAAAATACCAGCAAACCATCATTAAAAATATACGCACAATATGTCGCAGAAAATATTACAGTTTGCATGCTTTAATGAATCGCTAAAAATGTGGATACTCAAAACGCATAGCTGTTACTTTGTCTCTGAACGATTATAATTCAGAACTAACTCAAATTAATCTAAAATCCAACTCTTGACCAGAAACTTGAATGAGCCGTAATTTAAGCCACAGGCGCACATGCAGGAATGTTTTTGACTCCGTAACGTATAAAGGTTGTCCACGTTAAAATTGCAACAAACAAAGCGATTTAGCAAACATCCGTCTTTCCACCAATAGTCTTGAAATTTTTGGAGTATCAAATAAAAGATCTTTCCTAAGTTTTGCCATGTTCACTTTATTCAAATTGTGCTCCAAATTCAAATGCCCTTACTTTTCTCTCAAGGCCCTCCATGAGGTTTTGTACAACATTAGAACCGACACGTTTTTATACACTGCTCTTTGATCCACAGAAGAACATACTTACTTTAAATCCCGATGTAGATTACTGCGTGGTTTACTTTGAATGAACACCGGGTTCATTTTTTTGCCATCGGAAGCCACCAATCCAAACACCATAACGCTAGTAGGATGCTCGTTTTTATGCTCGTCGGCCATGTCTTTTACCGGGAGAGAACTAATATAGCGATCGGTACGATCGGATCAGCGGTAAACATGCTCTCGTCGGTGAACAGGATTACCGGACTTTTTCGGTTGAAGAAACTCAAGATTTTCTTACATCGCTCAACTCGTAGCTCCCGGATACGGTAGGTAATCATGTGTTTTTTTTTCACGCCCTCGACTTCGCCCCGCAATCCATTACGATCTTCCGTGCCTTTAAGTCGCTGATCCCATGTTCCTTCGCCGTTTTCCTCATTGAACGCACTGAACTCGCGCGAATCTTCCTTTTGATGGCAGCGATAACCCTCGGAATCTGAACTGACCTCGGATGACCTCTGACCACCGTCTAAGACCCGTTTCACCGGAAAACTCCCACGGCGAAACTCCCATCCTTATTACGTCAGTTGCACCGATTTGACATTTAAGTTAAGATAAAGCGTTGCAAAATTCAACAGGTGCGCATTTTCTGTCAAGTTCTGTTTATTTCGATTTGCAGCGAATTTAAATTGATTCAGTTGGTTTCAGGAATTGAAAATGATTTCAGCAAATAAATTTGATCGAATCCATGAGAGACACCCCTTGCTTTTTGCAACATTTGCGCGTGGGACAAATCACGAATACGCTGCCACTTCGTCATGGTGCAACTGTCAAACTAAAAAATCGGTTTCTTTTACACGCAGCCTACTATGATAATAATTATAGCTTACGTGAATGCAAAGAAAACCAAAGCATTGTATGCACAGATGAAACGGGAACCTTATTTGTACAATGGTGTAAACATTACCACGCATACGGTAGAACTATGACCTGGAATATGCTGAAAGTCCGCTTTTATGTAGGTTTCATCAACCATTACGGAATAGGGGTTTTCGACAGCATTTGCGTGCCCGTGATTTTGCTGCCACATTCTGCTGGTCGTTACGATTTGGAGCCTTCTTGATTTTGAACGTACGTAGTCCAGCCCGATTTTTGACATTTTGCACAATACTATTGGTCGAGGTTAGCTTTTTTGTAATATCCCGGACGTGTTATCGTGTTAAGCGCTTCTGCGAGGAAGTTTTTGTCCACTTTCTTTTTCCGATCGGTGGTCCGATGTTCTCTTTGACGTTTGATGACACGGGAAACAGTAAAATTCACAATTCTTAACTTTTTTTTCTATAGCGCTATGCGAAAAATTTGGATTTTTGAAACGCGCGCGCAAAATATTGTACCGAATCCTTTGCTTTTCCGTCTATTTCAAAAACTTTTCCGCCCTTTTTTATTATATAAAGAACACACAATGAACTAAAACTACCCTCAGTGTCAAATATTTTACCCTAAAGGTAAAAAAGTTATAGCTTTTTGCGTGTGTTGCAATTTTAACGTGGACAACCTTTATGTATATTATTGTATTGGTTTTGGCTGGTTTACATCGACAAAATCAATAAATGCAACAATTCGTCGCACTGGTAGTCAGCAGGAAAAATCTGGTAACGAACCAGATCAAATGGCTGAAAAGCACCCAGATAAAGTTTTTTTTTAAATCTACGAAAAAATAAATGAACTTAAACATTCACAAATCGGTAAGGTGAGTATGTTTCCCGTCACGAATCCAAAAAACACATACCTATACCAAATCGGAGGTAGAATTGAAACAATATGTCATTCCTTGATCTTCCTTGCTAACTTGTACCTCACTTTTGTTTTTAAATCTATTGTCACATTGAACAATAAGTTATCAAAAAAAGTAAATATAGCTACACGTTCCCGTTTTTGCGGGTGAAATTGTCCTATACTGGTTTTGCCACCTTTCATTGGTACATCAATCCAACTTTCATAAGAATGCATTTTTTTTTGCTGATTTTGAAATATGAAAGAAAGATAGGCGGACAAGCTCAAGTTTGACAACAATTATTTATGTTTTGAAAATAAAATTTTGTTTCTTTATTTTATCGCTGCAATTGTTAACCCTCTCCAAGTATTCGTCCTGCTATTTGGATATTTAAAGAGTGAAATTGGAAACGGTTAACAAAAAGAGTCGACACTGATTTTTCATAAGGGTCAATATCGCAAACGTAAACAATAACTTCTGAAAATTTCTTATGAAATTTCTTTTATATAGACGAATCCAACTTGAAAAAAGAGGAAGACACCGAGTGGTGATAAATCTGACAGCTCCTATGATAAATGTGACAGCTCCCATGTTAAAGTATAGGACGAAAATTTTAAAATGCTTTCTAAAAAATTCAAATGAAATTTTAATTAAAAGCGGTATGTTGTGTGATGGAAGAAAAATCCAATGCACAATAGGGGCATTATTTTTATTTTGCTGAAAATGTCTTTCTTGAGTAGTTTTGGATTTTTCTTCCATCATACAACGAACCGCTTTTAATTAGAATTTCATTTGAATTTTTTAGAAGCATTTTAAAATTTTCGTCCTATACTTTAACATGGGAGCTGTCACATTTATCACCACTCGGTTTCTTCTTCTTTTTTCAACCTAGATTCGTCCATAATGATGGCACTGTTTTGCTTTATGCAAGTTCATAATTTCAGAGAAATTTCACGAACAAAGGTTCTAGTTTAAGTTTGCATCTGGGGCTCTTAGGCCAGTGTCGAAACACGATAAGCATTCCCAATTTTGTAAGCCTTTTGCCGCAGCATTTTTACAAGCCTTTATCAGTAGAAATCCGTTCATGCATTTAGAAAGTTTGAATTTATCCGTTTCCGTAATTTTCATATAACTATCTTACATTCCATAGGCACATCAATTACCACAGCAACTTGAAATGTCACGCAGGTTACGATCGAAAACAAAAAGTATCAACTAATGTATGTTCTTCTTCTTTTTTACTTTCTTCTCTGATCGCACAAACTCGACATCATCGTCATCATCGCCATCGTCGTGGGCCATGAAACAACCGCAGCTGGAGAATTCTGGCGATCCGTTAGAGTTTAATAACCCGCAACAGTTGTCATACTGGACGTGTGTATATTTTCTCATAGTTACTATGTCAACAGTAGGTTACGGCGATGTTTACTGCGAAACCGTGCTCGGCAGAACGTTTTTAGTATTCTTTTTACTAGTCGGTTTGGTAAGTAGAAACTTTCCATTGTTATTTTCACTTTTTCCTTTGGTTTTCTCGGCCTATATACATATAAAAACTGTTAGAATATTTTTAATTTTTCCATTACTATCAGTACGCTATTATTCGACTCAACAAAGCAATATTTAGGAATAATGTATCATAAATACTATCAAATCAAACGTTGACAGCCAAAAAACACACCGCTGTCACTTTTCGAAGAAAAGTGTTTTTATAGATTAAAAAAAAAACAAATCGGCCACCATCTGCTATAATTTTAGAAGTCTATGAATCTTTTACCGCTACCAAAATTGGCAACGATCGAATGCGTATTTGAAAATAAACATTGCTTCGCAAATTTCCTACCGCTTCACATTTACTTATTGGTTCTGTTTGTATACGTTAAAGATGGCTAAATAGCAACTAAGCCAAAGCCGAATCAAAGATCTAACTAGCGTTCAATCAGCCACACCAGCTGCATATGACAATGCTTCGAATGGATTTCATAAGTGGCAAATTATGATTGTTACCTCGACATGATTGACACCCGTTCGAAAATCAGCTTCTGCTCGAAACTCAAAGAGTCCTTCGATGTTTCGTGCTATTTTGTTTTATTTTTGTATATTTTATTATATTTGCTAAACTTCAAGCGTCCGTTGAATAATTGCCACTTCGGCCGAAGATAACCTGGTACCAGTTGACAACCAAGCAGACCGACGCAGAACGGCGTGTACATTTGTCTGCGTTTTATTCGCACTCTCCCTGTCTGTTTCTCCTTCTGTATCTTTCCGCACATTATCCTGATACGAGGAAACGCTATAATTATTTTATCAAGCCTCAAGATTAATAAAAAAAACAGTATTAAAACACTTGCTTTAGCTAACCATAAGTCAACTCCAGTAACGATAAATTTCTGTTTGATTAATTATTTCCGTTCACTTTATTTTTCAGTTGTTCATATTTTCTAATAAAATTTTTTTGTTGGCTTTGTGAGACAAACTATTGCCATAGTTTTGAAATTTCATGCTTATATGATTTGCTTTTAATTATAAGTTTTCACCGTTTTCGATGAAAATATGTATACTTTTCGTAGTTAATTGTCAGCCAATTAATGCTTCGGAGGGCAAATTTTAGAAACTTTTTCTTGTTGGGGCAACATTTTTATTTTTCCTTTTTCTACTCAGAAAACTCAACTATTGTTGGATATTGCTCTTAGGTGCAGGTTACTGACTAAGATTTTTGCAGCTGAAATTTTTGAAGAAAATAAACAGCGCTATAAATTTCACAACCTATCGGCTGATCGGCCATCGTTGGAAGGAAATCGAAATGTCGATAAATTTGCTACGCAATTTGAATTGTGTATTACAACTAGATGGAAACTGGATTACCTATTAGTATGTTTGCAATAAAAGAACCTTGGATAAATAAGGGAATGTCAACAATGAAATGGAATAGAAATGGAAATGGAAACATAAACAAATTAATAATTATGATTTTAATACTGTCTCTGTTTGGATAATAAGATCTTTCATGGTTGAGATCTACTCCGACGATAATGCCGCTTGTAATTGATTACCATTAGTTCAAATAGTAAAACACTCATTCAATTATATCAATCTGATAGCACAAGGCGAAAGACAACTGGCAGCTCTTCTTTTTTCTTTAAATTTTATATCAAAGATTGAAAGTTTCTTGTATTGATTCATGATTAAGTGGTATGAATTCAGCCATTTTTCGCGCACGGACTGACGTTTGTTCGTGAGATAAGAATTAAAATGGGATTTATCTACGGAGCTACCATTCACACCAATCGCGTTATCTACTACTCCAATATCGAAATAGTTGATTATCGGAATTGGGACTGAACTTCAAGTTAGTGCTAACCTCGAATTGAGGTAGTTTATAAACTCACACCCACTAAATGATGTTTTTGGTTTTGTTTTTGTTTTCAACTTTATTTGGGTGACTTTCAGCCATCTGGGATTCCTTACACTGGTTTTGGCAATCAGGTTTTGTTTCAGTGTCCTGATATGTTTACTGTCATGTTATGACCGAAATACTTCTCACATACAGATTCGCCGATTTTTTTCGCCAAATTACGCCCGGAGATCCCGGGACTCTTTTAGACTACCCTGATTATCTTCACTCGTAGTTTCCGGTCGTATGTTCCACTTCCACGCTTGTTTAATTTTGCTGGATCCAACGTAAGTACGGTATTTACAGTCAATTTTGGAAATTTGAGAACCTTTCGAACATTCCTCCTGTGCAGAATTTTCTCACGTCTTACGCGTTCCAGCTTCGATCACCTTTAAAAATGTGTATGAATCTTGATAAACGAAAATCCGGGTCAAAACGCTGTGATTAGTTTATCGCTATGACAACTAGAGGCACAACAGTAATTGAAAAGAAGTGGCCAAATACTAACTAAAACAGACTTTAAACGAATTTTCTGAAATCACTCTTGACTTTGGATCGTTTTATAATGTTACTCTTGGTTTTGGATCGTTTTTAATGCTAGTTTTCTTAAATTGCTTGAAAGAACCTTTAATTGACCTAGCAAAAAACTTGTGTGACACCTACAATTTGTTTAATTTTGTATTTTCGCCGTTTTTGCGAGAAAAAAATTGATTCGAATAAAATGAATATACACACTTAGAAAATTTTACAGTATTCGGTAATTTTTTACCGAACTTTCAACAGCTGAACGTTCGGTAATCCGATTTATCGGATTTCGGTGAAATTTTGCAGTATTCCGGTAAAAAAAATTACCGGGTCTTGTCATATTTTACCGAAATCTGTTAAATCGGATTACCGAACGTTCAGCTGTTGAAAGTTCGGTAAAAAATTACCGAATACTGTAAAATTTTATAAGTGTGTAGATGCTTTAAGTTAGTCTTGAAAAACTTCTTTTAATACAATTCATACTTTTCAAGCACCTAGGAATGCAGTGACATTATGTTGTGGGTACGCGACGCTGGCGCATCGCTGGACAAATTGACTTGTTCTAAACGAATGGAACAGAGTTAAACATGATTTGAGGCTTCTCTAGAACACACTTAATGACACCCAGATAATTTATAAACGTTTTTGCAATTTTGTCAACTTTTGAAATCTTTTAGTGTGCGATTCAAAATTTGTCCGATAAACATGTGTCTACATTTACAAGTGTTTGTGACAGTGTGTATTTTGTAGGTGGTTGTGATATAGGGGGAAAGAAAGCCTGAAGATATACCTCAAAAAAAAATTAATATATATATGGCGATACCTCACACACACGGCACACACGATTATTTTGAAAAGTAACGTTACAGAGGAAGAAAATGGGTTAAAATAATATATTCTATTTTAATTATGATTACCACGATACTTATTCATACCTTCGATACTCTAAAAAAAGTATTTTAGATTTTTTGAATTTTTATCACTGAACGCATGGAAAGCAGCTTCAAATGATTGTGAACTGTGCTCCCTTTGCTACCACATAGTCGAAACTTTTTCGTTGATATTGATAAAACGAATAACTTTTCGACAAAAAATACACACGGTCTTACGGTAGTGACTTAGTAGTGAGAAAAGCACCTAACTTGCATTGCGAAAATCATCGTCATGAGTTAGAGAATCTCAGTAGATCTTGAAGGGACATTAGATAACTTTAATTTACTAGAGCTTAGAAATTTTCAGATCAACTTTTAATAATATTTAGCTTGGAGTGAAAAGATTCAACGTAACACTGAGCCTACCAACCTTAACGTAGGTTTCTCGTGGATTGAGGATTGTTCAATGCAGATGACTGACTAACGGCTACGTGTTTGCTATAAAAGTATTTTTTTTAATTCTTACAAAACAATAGCTGTTTTTAGGGTCTTGAAAATGACCTACAGGGTGTGCCATAAAAACTGCAATAATATAAATTCTTTGTTAAAAAATCATCAATGTTTTCACTAAATTAATGTTTGTGTACAATCATGAGGATCCCAGCTATTCTTTGATATGAATAAAGCTTTAGACTTGGCTTCGAAAAAGTTGTTTAAATTTCGTCAAAAGAAACTGTTTCCAGTATAAAGGGTATTCCGATCAAAATTTGGTCAAACAGTAATGTGTGTGAGTCGATCAAAGTTTTTATTAATAAGTCAAATTCTGTTTCTTTATCATGTTCAGTTGTTACAGAATACAGGAGAAATATTCAGCTAAGCTTCCTTTTTACCGAATGCGAATTGCCGGGTCTTTCGTTTAACACCTGCTATAAGATTTTGTACAGTCTCCTTGTCCACTTTATTCGCCGCAGAACGCCAGTTTGCCTTGAACTGTTTTTCGCTCACAACAGCTTTTTGAGTCTTCTTAAGGTTCAGCTTGACGATGGCCCAATATTGTTCGATTCCCAACCCATCTCATTCACCAACTCAAATATCACAACCTTCCATGAATAACACCTCTCAAACTTCCAACCCAACTACACACATATTTTTCCTTTTTATATTATTTTTACTACAGACTAAATATATATTAAAATAAATATAAATAAAAAAAAAAAAAAAAAAAAAATTTGAATTTATCAACAAAAAAAAAAACTAAAAACAAATTTCTTTTTCCATACCACATATTTTAAAAACCTAATTTCCCCTAAACATACAAAAAAGAAAAAAAAAAAAACATACACCACGTTTTTTAAAAACCACCCACCCCCACTTAATTTTCCAAATTTGATCACCACCTTTACCTGGCCCCCTGTTATCTTTTTCCCCCCCCCCCCAGTTTTTTTTCAACCCCCCAGAATATTTCTCTTAATACTATAAAAGAAATTGTCGCAGAGAACCACCAGAGGTGGTTAATTTTTGAACCACAGGTTCTTTGGGAATCCATAGTAGTAGTCGTGCCAACGTCGAGGCTCCTTCGAATTTAACTGTTGATACTGTAGCTTTCCGAATAAGAATACGAGGTAGACGTATTCATTCGCTTCCTCGAAATCAACTTTTTCGATTAGAACACTAATATTTTGCAGAGTTCTGTTGCGCTCAGTACCTCCTATCAGCATGTGGTTTGTTTTGACGTACTCAGCACGAATTCGTTTTAGGCTGATTTACTGCTCCTCAAAGTTCGATCGCCGATGTCCATGTTATCCGCAAAACAAGTTAACTGAAATCGTGAAAAAGTCGTCCCATGGGTGTAAAACCCGATCTTCCATTGATCTATGTGGTCAATATTAACGTATGTATACTATCATGAAAACGATGAACAGGTGGTGTTTCGGGATCTGGTATTCATGAATTTTTCTGGAGTATTTACAGTATTATAAAGATCTGATTCGTTGTTGAACGTAAATTTATAAAACTGGCTTGATAACTCCCCCCTAAGTTATCTGTTATTGGTTATAGATCGTGATCTGGTGAAAGTTCTCACACTCAATCTTGTCACGGCCACTTCTTGAATATGAGGCGTATCACTCGTTGCTTCAATTTCGTCGGAAGCAGTTTGATTACACAGATCAGTCGGTGCAGACAACTACGATTCTTAATTTCTCTCATATTCTCTTTACTAGCAGCCTTGATATTCAAGAGCTGTTGAATGGCCTTCTTAACTTACCTCAACGTGGAAGCTGGTTGATTTTCATTGTTCGCTGGTCTGATGGAGTCTTCGCAATCTGAGTTCCCTACACCATCGAAGTGTTCATCGTTGTGCTGTTGCTATCTTTCAATTACCTCAAGTTTGCAAAGATACTTTAATTTCTTGTGTGATATTAAAACTTGTTATCATTTTGATTTGAATCTTTGCTAGTGAAGGTACTACGGTCTACAGAGTTGCTGGGAATCTTCCATTGTCTACACCGCAAAAATCTGTCGACTACAATAGGCTGAGGGGGATTTTGTTTTTGCACGGGAAGGAAAATCTGCAACCAGACTCCTGGAGAACTCAGGCTGTGGGGTTGAGGGTGCCATGCCGTCGACCCACAACAAAACCCTCCCGTGCCTTTAGCCTCGGTTCCCCCCGGAACTACCTTTCGGTATCGCTTCGGGGAGGGGTTGTTGTGCTTATCCCTTCTGACCTGCCGCTGGTCATTGCGTCATCTGTCTTGGAGCTCTCGGACAATCTGGGAGGCCTCTGTGCTTCATAATACATCCTCTGGACAAGATGTGTTCATCTGCTCACGGCCATCATGCCGTTTCTGGCGCCGTCGAAGCGAGGACATGAGCAAAACACTCTTAATTCCACATTTACTGTCTAAAGCAACCAGGATCAAGACAGGATCTGCGTCAAATGGAAGTTAACTTCAGACGTTAACTTCATAATCGACGTGTCTGATAAAGGAAAGTTTGTCGTCAATCATGACCTCCAAGTATCTTACGGAAAGCTTTGAGGCGATAGTGCAGTTACCCGCGCTAATCACGCCTGTTGCTCCAATTTCTTGTTATTGACCACATAATCTCCGTTTTCCCCGTAATTCCTCTACTAGGTCAATTAAAGTGAGTGGCCGTTAGCTCCACCTCTTCTATGGAACTTTTACCACAACACTTTGTGATACATTGTGTTCCAAAACACCAGGCCCAGGATAGAGCCTTGCGGAGTGGCGAACCAGCCCAGGAGGCTGAAAGCCACTCTAATAAAGATACAAAAAAAGCCTTGCGGAACTCCTGAGGTGATTTGCCTGTGGGGTATGTAGGGTGCCTTCCCAAATAGTACACTTGTTCCCATTCGGTTGAGATAACATAAATATGACTTGCTAAGTCATAATCAAGTTACTACAACTAATTATGATCGCAGTGTGCTACTTGGGTTATGCTCAATAGACGATGTATCTGTCACCAACGGTGGGGTCTCCTAGTAGTGGCTTTACCCTAGTAACACACTTGTTGCAAATTAGTCAAAGTAGCTGCGATGTGATTCAATTAAGTTACATTGAGGTTGCTCCAATCAATTATGACTAAGATGTGTTGCTTGGGTAATCGCCAAGTCGTCATTTACTACACTCGCTATGGACACCTAGCCATACAAGGCAACACGCAATTGTCATAAATAGTTGCAGCAGCTTGATTATGGCTAGAGTCACATTCGAGTTACATTAAGCGAATTGTATCAAGTGTGCTGCTAGGAATACTCCACCAATAGGAAAGTAATTGAGGAAGATCGCAGGGCTCCGCTCCTATAAAGGATCTAGGATTCTACCCCTGCTCCATAACTCCGTTCCATAGTAGAGTAACTAGGGAGGATCATAAATTTGCTTTGTTTGTCAATGTACAGCAATGAGCTTCAGATGAGCAACTGTTTAGGGCCCGAAAAATGACCAAATCACCGAGCAGTGTTATCTTGCGCATTGTTGTTGCGCTTTGTTCAGTTGTGAAAAGAATTGATTATCAAATATAATATAATATTATTTTGTATTAAAATGTCGTTAATACTTTTGATATTTTAATTTGTACTGGTCTGTTCTATTAAATTGTCAAAAAAAAGACAGCGTTACAGAAAGATATCAAGTTAAGATAAAATTAACAATTACTGTCAACATGTTTTATTAATAAAATCAAATGGATGTTGAGGGGAAAAAATTATACGTACAATAAATAAAGAACTACATTTCTGTACATTCCCAGCATATCCAAGGTTCTTCGCCATCCGCTAGTTGGTGCAACTTTTGATCTATCCGGTCAGCACCCTTCAGAACATCAGTTGATGCTTTCGCAAAACTTTAGCATGTAGAAATGAAAACGCGTAATGTTTCTTTCTGTTCGTTATTTCTTCACCCATGCATGTTTGTGTTTATGCTGGCTGCCGCATATTTTCCTATTTTCGTTGTTTTTTTTCCATAACATTAGTTTCGGTTCACACCTCCAGTTTAAGCAATTATTTTACTTATGTAAATACAGCTCACTTCGGTGACACGACGGTATGTTGCAATAAACTGTTTACTAGCTTCAAGCTTTAAGAAACAAAACAAATCAAATGCAAAACACCAGACATTAGATTGTAAGCATTTCAGATTCAACTATCTGAAGTGAAAACGAACTGAAAAGTGATCAAAACCCCCTTCAAATTTCTAGGCAATGTTTGCCAGCAGTATACCCGAAATTATTGAACTCGTTGGTAGCGGTTCTAAATACGGCGGAGAACTAAAACGCGAGCAAGGAAAGAGGTAGATCCGTCAATGTTTCTCTTCTCTAAACTAGTCCAATCTCAAGTTCCAAATGTTACTCACTTATAATTAGAATAATAATACCTTTTGGCCCGCCGATTTTTCATTGGTTGCTTTCTTTTCGATTATATATTTGGTTCCAAGAACAAGCTAAAGTTTCGTTGATCCTACTCAATACTATGTTTCATTTTCGATAATAAAATCCTTTGTTAACAATTTCGTACACAATCAACCTATTTGTTGCCATTAACTTCTAGTTCTTCGTTACCAAATAATCCCAGGATTCCTTTGATCTTTTTATTTATCACACAACCTCAAATATAATTTACTACATTATATGTAGCCAGATGCTTCGTTCTAATCCACATTGCAGATAAAAGCAAAACATTCCTTCCCCGATGGTACTACCGAGCACAAAAGTGCCATATGTTAGTGGTTTCGTTTCATTACTACACCCATTTGGTTCAGTACAGTCTAGGAATAACTTCCCCAGCCTTAGTCGAAAGATAGATTCTAGCATAGATTGAGCCCATGAATTTCAGGCAATTTTAACTCTACCCTGCGTGATAGCACAAATTATCCTAAGACCGTTACTCCTACAGAGCACGGCGTCAGACCGCCAAACCCACAATCCTCACGTGAGTCGCGAAATTTATGAACATCTATCAAGAGAGAGAGATAGAGAGAGAGACACGCTATTCACGAGTTAATTTAACTGCGGATGGTCCTCAGAGAATCGACGCTTTGCTAAAGTTGCGAGTGCTGATGTCAATGACGAGGACGAAAACGACGGTGACAACGATGACGACGACGGCGACGAGGACGACATGACGTATGATTAAATAGCAAAGTTAAATGTAAATTTTCCCAGTCGCATTGGGCAGAGATCAAATAAAGGTCTACCCGTCACGCGATGCAAGTCGGCGATGTAGCATGTTTTGAGTAATTTTCAGCAAGAGCAAACGAAAATCGCGTCCACCTGAATTAGTGATAGACTTTTGTAAGCATTATTACAATTATATCATTGTCACACCTTTCGTAGAATTGCATTCTTATTGATATAGATTTCATTATGATATACATTCAACTTATAATTTATCGGAAAAAAAAGAGAGAGCTGCGTTTATTCTCATGTTGTTAGTTTTTGGCACGTCAGGAATTTAAACATATGAAAGATACTCAAGATCAGAAATTAAATGAAGCAAGATTCTATTTGATTCCATCATTTAATTATTTTTAACATAGAGCATAATCTTGTTCGGATCTATCGTTGTTTTTGTTTTAATCAGCTGCGCTCACTAACCACAGGACACACACCCATTACAACAAAACAAGATCATACAGATACAGTGAAACAGTCAGTCAGTAACAAAACGATTTACAAAGTAGTGCACAACAGTTTAGATGCAATCGTTTGTCAATTGTCGTTGTTTTCATTTTTTTCTTATTTGTCTAATCGATGTTTAGAAGTTAGATAATTAGAGCGTTATCTTCCTTTTTCGTGCGTTGCTTCGTTCAGTAGAGCAATGGCAGTACCGTTGTTGGTGGGCAAATATTTTGTTGCATATTGTTTGACTTTAGTAAGGTCGCCTGATGACGTTTTCAATAAACAGAAGTTCAATGGATTAATTCTTGCGATGTATTTTTTATTAAATTAATCCAAAGTGAAGTGCTAAAAACATAAAGCGATGCTGAAGAGAAGTTTGGATGAGCATTACTTGTGATCCTCAGAGTAAAGCTGCGTTCACACTAAGGCAACTCGTGGCAACATCAATAGGAAACATCAGTCCCAGGCGACTTGTGGTCTTGGTTTGGAAGCAATGATGCTTTGGGTGTATGCAAAAAGGAACGGTTAATGTTTTCAACCATTATAGCGAGGCCCCAAGTCACATAAGACTACCGTTGCTCATCAATGTTGCCTCGAGTTGCTTCAGTTTAAGTGCATAGTCAAAGATAAGCGGAAGTAATAATCTTGGGGTAATCGTTCAGCGATAGCTGTGAAAATGTGAGCCAAACGATTATGTGTTGCCCGTGCGGCAAGTGTTACCAAATTACCGGACTGAATTTCCGTACATGTCTTACCCTGAGGATTTCCAAGTAGTGCGTATATTTACATGGTATGAATTTTATCACAGTCTATTTTAAAGGAACCAAATTGTAGTTAAACAAGATAATCAAAGATTCTGAAATGGCATAGATTTTAGTTCTCTATATTCTTAATGGGATAATTCATCGACTTGCGATAAAAATTTTGGCTACTGGAATTAAACGAGCGTATTTTTTTTTTCTTCAGATAAACGATTTGTAGCTCCTTAATTAAAATTCCTTTGATGCTGTTACTTGGTTCTGATTTATATCAGATGCTCGATAAGTTATCAGGAATTTCAAACTCACTCAGCTGAAATAATCGAGAGTTGAAAGGAATCGGGACAAACCTTACATTTTATTGAATTTTAATTACTATATTGATCTAATATGTTTGTTAACATTCGGTTAACATTAAATTTAAGTAGTTGTAGTGCTTAAGTAAGCATTAGAATTAGATCTCATCTCATGTAGGCTTTTTGAAGAGGCTGGAGTTTTGAATTTTTTGGTGTTAGAAATTGCCGTTCATATGAGCTTCTGTTTTCGGGATTTTCAAATAGTATCTTTACCAGCAATATAATTTCATGGATATCTTTAAAATCTTCAGATAATATTATAATTGAGTGGAGTTGGTTCTTCGTTATTATAAGCAGAACTCGTACATAAAATTTAGTTGTAGAATACACTAGCACCTAGAAAAAATGGGATATGACTATTGGAAGATGTTCTGAATCAACTATTGCATGCAGTTCCCAGAATTCCAAGATAAAACAGGAAAAGGAAATGATGAATTTCAACAAATGGTTATATTTTCCCCTCATTCAAATACAAGCCAAAGCAAGCCTGATCAACAAAATTGTTTGCTACCTTCCATACAGTAAACCTAATTTAGGCGATATATGTCTTTAAATTACATGAAATATCCCATGAGTTTATGCCAAATCTGAATTCCATATAAGTGAATTAGGTAACGCAGAATATTACATGTTTCTTGTTTCAGTGAGCTTGAGATGATGTTTTCCATGGAACTGACTGGCAATTTTCAAGGAAACCGAATATTATATTCTAAGAGCATAAAAATGAAATTTTAGAGAAAAAAAAACTATGAGTCTCTGTGAGATCTTATAGAGAAAGTCAAAGCAGCTTTAAAAAGAAAATTCTATCGATGTTTTTCAAGGTCTTGTGGAATGCTAGATTTGCTATAACCTCATGGGATTTTTCATGTAAATTTAGCCATCGTTTAAATCAGGTCTGTTGTCGGTAGATTGCAAATATTTTTTTGTTTACGCTTTCTTTGGCTTGCTATTGAACGAAGGGAAATTTTAAGCGTCTGTTTAAATTCATAATGTTTTCTGTTTGGACTGTGATTTTATAACTGTATTTTATATTAAAAATCCGAATAAGGAAATTTTTCCAGGAATTAGAACATTGAGTGCCAAACAACTTTCAACTGGCAAATTTTGTTCTGTAGAAATGCTTTTTCTGAAAATGTCAAATATCAAACTAGGGAAACTGCCCCCATATTAATCTCATTGTTCCTATATTCATCCTACGATGAATCAAACAATTGGGCAGTTGAAGGATCGGTTTCGTTTTCTAATAATGTTTGCTTACGTTAAATAACTACAAAAAACATTACTAACTAATCCTGTCACGTGTATATCGTTTTATTTCAAGTAGGATGAATTGCAAAGTGATGAGATTAATATAGGTACATCTTCCCTACCTAAATGTCTAGGAAATTTGCTCACAATTTTCGCACATTAATGCTTATTTACTTTGCATGATAGGTGGTGTGACAGTTCAATACGGCTTCACTGTTTGCGTGACTCTCATTCCAGGCTCTAGTTTGAGCAAGGAATTCGAACGAGTTCACGATACACTTTTTTTGGTTGGCGATGTCAACTCTTAGACGGAGTGGCTTCATTGTAAGCTAAAAATGTTGATGCTTTGATGCTACGTACTTAATTTTTGTTGATGCTACGTACTTAATTTTTTATTCAGTTGTCGGCTAGGCCGATGTTGGTAAAAGATTGTTTGCTAATTTCTCAGCCAAATTAACATATGATTTAAGCGGTACTCTAAGGTACTGATACATCAGACAAATTTTAATTAGCGAGCACTCGGCTGTGCGGATCTCAAAAGATACGATAATAGCCGAGCTCAACTGCGTGTTGTTGCTATTATTCATTTACGCATACTTTAACCTATTAGTCATTCGTCCCTAACAACTGAGTTAGTAGAACACTACAACTGAGTAAGTAAATCGATTGGAGGTTATGTTAGTCAAACATTTATAAGCGTGTGTTGGCCACATAAGACATAGTGCTTTAAAAATTGATCAGTACTATTCACGTGTCTGTACAAAAACCACTTACAAGTGTCGGTTTTGAAAAACGTAACTGAACTAACGCATATATTAAATAAAATGAACTGACTTCAGATGGCGAAGGAAAAAACAAACAACAAAATATAATTCAATAGAACAAGCATTCCTTAAATCCTACGTTGCTTAAGCGTTCTACGAAAATGCATCAATTGCTCCTCCGTTTTGGCCAAACATTAGTTGGAGTAGATCCTCCATTTGAGATTCGTCCAAACAAAATTTATAAACGAACTAAACTGAGTGTGTAACAGCTCGGAATTTCATTCAATCAATTTTTTTTAAATTTCGGAACACTTAATTTTGAATGTCAACATGTTTGATTCAGAGGTGATAAATATCATGGAATGGAAGTTTTTGACAGTAGCCGACTTATTAGGCCTTATTCCATGGCCTTATGTTATGCGTCTTATTCTACAGCTGGATGCAACATGGCTGCTATCCAGGCCCTTGTTCATGACTGAAAAAAAGGGTACAATGTTGGGTAATCGGTAACTCAGGAATTTTCGAACATAGAAAATATCATTGCATTTCAGTTAGATGGATCGTTGTGTGTATTTTAGAAATTAACTCTACAGGATTTCAAAAGATTACACCCTGCCCCCAGGAATTAGGTACCGACGTTCAGTTTCGTATTGCTCGTATAAAAATTGTGTTTTTTTCCTATATTTTGGTGAGTGTCAACCTTCTGGTTACGTTTATCACCGTGTGGTTGTTTTCAAGCTGAAAAAAATTGAATTGAATACTTTTTTTTAAAATAGTTTCTTCGTTAAGTTTCATGACATAGACAAACGATTGTATTGTTACGACACTACTTTCATACAGCACAAAGAAGGATAAAATCGTGTAATTAGAGAAATAGGGGTTCTATCTACATGTGAAAATGTATTTCTGAGGTCCACGCTGTAATATCTAAGTGATGTTAATATAATCTTACCAGGATATATTGATATGCGTAAATATGTAAATCATTTAACAAATAAAACTGTAGATATAAGAACACATAACTCATAACCAGCTTTTCTTTTATATCCATAAAAAAACAGTCATCAGAACATTTATTACATACACATTCACATACACAGAGTGGAAAATGGACTCAAACCTTCTGCGACCTAGCCAAAGCTTGGAATACCATAAAACAAATGTACAGTCCTCTGAAAAATGTCGTCCAAAGATACTCCATGCTTGCAACAAGGCTTCAGAAGGGCGGCATCCGTTTCCACCCCCTACATTCCCGAGCAGCTGGAAATACTGTTGTGTAAATATTTCAATGAGCTCTTCCGACTCACTTTTTTCTCATTGTTTAAGAATATTTAATTTAATTTTTGTTCCTAAGAAATTAATAATAGTTATAGATCCGATTATACTACGTGCCCTTTCTTTTTCATGGATGCAATTTCAAGCGAACCGCAAACGCGTGTTGTCAATATATTCACAACGATAATGATGCGAATGCTCTGTTGTTTCAAGTTTTTTCTTAACATGTTTTGCCTGTAGGTTTCGTTTTTCTTTTCTACATCCAGTTTTCGAACCGTTTTTTTCAAACCCCTACATATAACCCACCTAGATACGTTGTCTCGAGTTTTTAATTCAGGAGATTTTGAATAATGAATCTTTTTTGCGCTGACTTTGTTTTTCCGTTTCTCGTTTTAGATGTGTTTTGTTTTTATTTCGGTTATCGGATTTTGGTTTGAATCTGTTTTGAGTACTCTTTCTGTCCATCGCAGTAGTTATTTAAAAGTCTGTCTTACAAACTTCCCATTTAAGTGCAAACTAGTTATTTATATCTTTTGATTAACACCCAGGAAGAGTTGATAAAATAATTATAAGAAGCAGATACATTAACGAAAAACCGACAAAGAATGATTGTACCACAGCGACGATTCGTAAACAGTTCGAATGATTTTTTGCCAGTTTCTGAGCAGATGGGCACATCATTTTTGGTTCTGTCATACGAAACAAAAAAAAAAGTAAGATTAGTCCAGCCCTGGAAGTGCAAACAGAAAGAGACTTTGCCCCAGCTGGACCGTAAACAAAGGAACTAAACATCCTAAATATCTCATAGTTTAATAGCAAATGACACCAACCACCAAATGTCCAATCACGCAAATCCCAATCTATATTCAAATGTTTTCTGCTTGGCAATGCTCTTCCTCCTTCTACCTCACTTTAGGCGGTGTTTGCCAGTTGGATTCCGGAGATCACAGAATTAGCGGCGCAACGAAATAAGTATGGCGGCAAATACACGAAGGACGCTCGAAGAAGGTACACGGGCGTACCTATTGTTTCCAGCTTTTGTTTTCTTTTCCGTTTTCGTTCTTCTTTTTGGATTTCACACCTTTTGTTTCACGTTATGTTCGATTCGTATCAGATTGGTTTTGAGATTTCATTCATGTTTATTTTTGTTTCGAATTTGTAATACTCTGTTGTTACAGATATTATTATTTACTTTTTATTATGGTTTATGAACTGATTAGTTCCACAGTTACAAGCTGTTGTTTTCGTTGAGTTTTTGGTTCTTTTTTTCTGTTTCAAATACCATAGCATTTACCAGTTGTACTGTCTAGTTTAATCATTCCAAAAGTTGATTTAAAAGAAAAAAACACTCACAGCCACACTCCTTTCTTATGGTTTCGATTGTTTGATTGAATTGGAATTGGGTCAGCAATAGTATCCCAATGATACCCCTTTAGTAAGAGCTATCCTGGTTTTCTCGCCTAGTTTGATGAACAAAAGTATTTAGTGTATGAAGGATTGTATTCCAAGCATTGATCTGAAGTAGGTTGAAAAACGTGATATTTTATGTGCAGTATCTTCGGTACATTTTGACTTGTAGATTTTATATTTCTAGATAATTTATAAGATATCTAGGTCTTCGTGAGCATCTATAGTTGTTTTTTACTATAGAATACTCAATGTACAACCCACAAGCTTATGCTACATATTATTTAAGCTATACTAATTTTATAACTAAACCCCATGTGGTTTATGCACAGATTCCTTGATCGTGAATACTCTAAATAACGTTTAAGTGTAGAAGTTACACCCTACAGAAGCAAGCGTTTGATTGAGCAAATCTGTAAAAAAGATAATGAAATGACGGTTTGTTTCAAAAATATGTTGTTGATCACATTAAAAGATCGGTGAAAACTAATACTTATGTTACACCTTGATTTCAGCACCTTCAACTTGATTGCTTGGTAACGAGTGAGTCATAAGAAAGAAAAGCTGAAATTTCATTGTGATGTAAATATTAGAGCATGTAAAATTGTATTTTATTCCACACGAAATAGCAATTTGCATAAAACAGTTGTAACAAAGACGAGCTTTTGTATACAACAATATCGGCAAAGTATGGAATGTCCCTAAACTTTACACGATTTATAATGTTAATTTGTAAGTTTTGTGACGCTCCATTTATGATATTGGACAGAAATTTGCACTACTTTTTTGACTAAATGAAAACACGTTTGGTAAATAAGTGTTGTTTTCAAATTCAATTCCTTAATGCATTTTCACAAGTTCATACAATGTGCGTTTGAAGTGTGAAACAATTAGACAGCTAGTGGCCTTTCATCTTCAATCTTTCTCAAGATTCCCGGAACCCTCACCATCATGGTCTGGACCCACTTACCATCGAGGCCCACTTTGGCACATCTGATGATACGAGATTTGAGTTGTTGAGCTGTGGAGGCTTCCCAACCATTTTCGTAAACCGACTGGGGCAGTAAGGCCCACTACGACTTGATTGGCCGCGCCTGGGGTACGTTTGGGGGATTGTCTTCCTTACGTACAAACGGTATGATATGAGCGGCTTTTGCGTAATGGCTAGGTCCGGCCAGAACACAATATCTTCATCCTTATGGTGTTTTTTTACAAAAGCAACCATTTTTGGCAAACAGTGTAGACTTCCGCATTGACCGTCATACACATGGTGCCTACTTGTCTGTGCGTAAAGGTTAGATATGCCAGCGGTCGAAATGGTTGCCCACACCAATATCTTGGGCTCCAACTTGGCTTTTCTGGCATATCTTACCTTATCGGGTGTAGTTTTCAACACGTTTGTATAAAACACCATGTTCCCAGCGGTCGAACTGTTCGAGAACGTAAAATGCTTCTCACCGTCCATAACGATGGTGACGCCCGACTTAAAGTACTTACGGCACTGCCCCGGGATTTCCTGTAGCTGCTTTTCCGTGTTCTTCGGTCTGGATACTCACTTGTAACGTTTCACACCCTCCGCCTTAAGGATTCTGACCACCGTGCTCTGCGACGTGTCGTACTTCTTGGCCGGCTCCCAGATGCCAATCTTGTTCTTCGCGGCAGCTTCAAATTTCGTCCGCCTGGCGGCGCTTGTTCCTCTCCGTTGGCCCGGTTTTTTTTTTAATGTTGGCCATTGGCCCTGCAGCGTAGAACCGATCGATCATGTTATAAATCGTGGATTTCAGTCGAAAAGTGCCTCGCCACCTCCGATTTCTAATACTGTCCAAGCATCCGAAAGACACGCTTTCGGAGAAAACTTTGTTCCGCGACCGTAAATAAACAAAAACACACTGAGCACGAACAACGCGACAAGAGGAGAACAAAAACCACACACAGCTGTTTGTATCTCTCCAGCGCATGTGGCGGAAAATGTGACATGAAATTAGTCCCGCTACTTATGACTGACCCGTTAGGAGTCTAGGATTATCTTCTCTTGGACCTTTTCCATTTTCAATGGCTTGTTAAGTCATTGGGCAACAGCAGGGGTTTTGCGTTTTTAAACCGAAAATTTTCCGCCTAGACTTCCTGGAAGTGTGGGTCTTTCGAGCGTATTGATCTATTACCGGACTACTTTCGTTAACTTTGTCATTGCAGTCCATTTTTTTATCGCATTCAAGGCTAGTGATAACATTAAAAAAATACATTCACACCGTCTTCAACTCGAGGTTGTACAGGCTGAACATTGAACATAGAGCGAATTACAACGGACAACTTAACCTAATACCCAATGGACCAGTATGGACATTTTCGTTTTGCGAAAAGTTCCGCAGGCTGGAGCGGGAATCGAAGCCTCACTTCATGACAATCGCCTGAACGAGTGACGCGGCTAACCGCTTGACCACGAAGCCCACAATAAACTTCCAAATTTAAACCTACCGGCGTGTAACATGTTCTCGTAGAATTCCCGTGTATCGATAGCGTAGTACTCCACATTCTCATCCGTACCAGATTATCCTACCTTTTTATTAACTTCTTGCATTCACTGTTGAACCAGCTGTGCTTTCTGTTCGACGCAGTGCTGCCAATGCAACGGTGATTCAAATAATCCTGCAGCTATCTTTTAGAATAGTTGCACCAAGCTTGTCTTTCATCGGTTGAGCTGCTCCATCTTCAAGGCTTTGTAAATGTCGAATCCAAACCTTATTATTCATCGCTGTTCGACCCGATCACCGGCTTCTACACAGAAAAAAAAGCGTTCCCGAAAATGAAAACGGACCGTGCATTTGTTCACGTTTTCTGGATTTTTCCCTTTAAGCGCTATTTAGTTCATGATTACGTGATTCAGTTCACGGAGTATTTGAGCTTGTTCTCGAATTCATGACTGCAGTTCACGGATCTGGGCACGGATTTTTTTTCCGTGTAAATAACCTTTCGTCCGACCTGATCGTCCATGACGCGAATGGCGATTTTAATGTCCTATAGCGAGCGGCCTTTGTGCACCTCCCGAAACTGTGCGTCGAATGTTTTTTTTTTTAGTTTGAGTGGTTTGTTGAAGGAACTGCCCTTAATCCTCGCCTTGCAAACCCTTGAATTGCACTCAATCAAGTGTATCCAGCTCAATGAAGCCGGTCTATAGCTCGTAGTTCATTTCACAACTTTCACGATTTTTAGTTCCTTTTATCGCGTCCTCGTGTCGCCTACGTCTTCGCTCCTTGTTTCGATTCGTAATTTCATGTTAGTTTTCTGCAAAGAATTTTTTTTTTTTTGAAGATGGCTCATTGCAACATTTCCAAATCGATGAAACATCGTTACAGTCCTGTATCAAGTCCCACATAAGCACTTGAACGATGAGAGGCCGCTCATAACCTAACAGATATTTGGTGAGAGAAATCCCTTCTTCCTTGCCTTCCTTCAAGCAAGTTTGGTTTGGTTTCTTGATATTTCCTATTATTTCTTGTACTCCAACTGACTAGGAAACTTATTGGAAACTCATTCACACCTTCAGGTAAAGATCAGTAATTTAGCAGCAATTGAATTTGTAAGATTTTCCGACATGTTTTGAACCTGGTTGGAAGATTTATGATACATACTCATAAATGTTTATAATTAAACATTACTTTTTCTTTTCATGAAAGATCGAGAATTTGACTTCAAACAGCTTGAACAGATAAAATAATATGATTCGCTAGATGAAGATATAATTGCGATATCTTATTTGTTTGTTTGTTCGTTCGCCAACATTATGTGTACATATATTGGTGCCGTTTTGTGAGTTCTGTGGAAATTTTAAACTACATGCTTGAAAATATAGGCGACAGAATATATTTTTAGATCTTTTGTGATCTATTTTTAAATATGTTTGAGGTAATGAGATCGTCATATTGTCTAGAGGCATAGGTCGTTTTACTTATTAGGTCAACCACTACTGGAGTCCAAATAAATGTATCGATTAAGATGCTGTAGGTGCTTCAAACCGTTCTCGAGATGAGATCATCTCAGTGTGAACGCTGTTAATTACAACATCTACCTTCTTGAATTCGAGGGACTTGTTGAATATCCCGGCAGATATGTCACCTTCGCTGACACTTTCTGATGAAGTAATTAAATGAAGTAAATTTTTTATACTCTGAGTTCCTCCTGAATTGTTTACTAGTAAAATTTACTATTAAAAATCAGCTGTGTCAGCGGTATACATACAACTAACTATACAAATAACATTGATTTTCCGAACCGATCAAACCTTACTGGGTGAGAAAACCCGTATAGCTCTGCCAGTACTAAACCACCCGTAAATAGTTCCCAGTCTAAACAAATTATCACACTTCTCCACACTCGAAACCAGTAAACAGCAAATTTATTTTGATTTATTTCATCAGATAATGAAAAAGCCTACGCGAAAGCAATCTTACGAACCTTACCGTACATGCATTCTGGGGCCAGAGACGCCCAATCAGAAGCTTCTTCCATTTCATCAGTTAAAAAACAGAGACAAAAAAAATCGTATTGTGTCGGCAAAATCCAGCATTTCACCAAAATTAGTTGTTGTTGTCTTTCTACCATTCGGAAACTTTACAGACCATCCACAGTACTTGCATTGTGTTAACAAAATTAACAGAAACAGCAAATTGAAACCACGTTTGTAGTTCACATACCTCGCATATCGATTTCGCGCGCATACGATTTATGATTTCTTTTCTTCAATTATTTGATTTGATCAAAGCAATATATACATATTTCGATAAGGCATTGGTTTCTTGGCGGCATGTATCTCGGCTCAATTTTGTGGCTTGTCAATCTGTACTTATTGATCCAAGGCGGATGAAAACAGTTTGCTAGTTCTCACTTATTGACATTAGCGGAAGGCTTACAATGCTAGATTTTAATAAGCAAACAAGAAATGAGCGCTCAATTTGGACGAGGCATTTTGAGCTATTACATAGATAGTTTCAAACAAATAACAGGCTTAAAACAATAGCATTGAAAAACTGCAATTAGTATTTTGAAATCAAAACAAAAATCAAGAAGACTATGTTGAAATAACATCAAAATAAGTTTGATGATTTACCATTCCGTCCATACTCTCTTCGTTATCAAGCATTTTTGGTGTTGGTTTGACTTTGTTTCATTATTTTGGTTTTCGCTTTTATTTGATTGCCCTTGATTTCGAAAATAACAATTAAAAAGTGCATGCTTGCCACCTCAACAAACAATTACATCAGTTAAGTTCCGAACCATATAGTTGTCATACTTCTCAAAGTAAAAAAAGCTAATCCTGACGGATAAATAACTGCAGAGGACACCACCAATTTTGTTGAATCCCGTATTTCATAAATCCTCACAATCCCGTTTCATATCCTATCCCTCTAGAGCTACCGAATTTACGAAGGTTTTGTGTTTCCATTTAATTTTGTGCTGCCCCTTTTCATCGCTTTTCCCATGAGCAATCTTGAATCTGAGGCCTCGCCAAAATGCTTTCAGCACCTTTTGGCCGTTTCACACACTTTTTTTTTGGCTGGAAAAACGAAAAATTCTTCATCACCCTTGCGATATCGATTCAGATTGATTGAACTATCCGCAAATCACCTCCAAAAAATGTTTTGATATCCGACTTTATCTGTAATCCCGTTGTACTCACAGCTACCCGTGAGCCAGTAACACCAGTAATTCAAATGACGTATCTACATAGATTGAATCAAAAGTCCACAATGTCCCAAAACCAACCTCCAATTCTCGCAGCGTTGGTTCTATGCAAGATGCACCCAACATAACACCAACAAAAATTATCAGAGAGAAACGACAATGAAACGAAACGCGGTCACGTAATTTCAAAACCAAATTGCTTCGAAACTGTCGATTGGATTTTTCGAGTTGTCGATCGATGAGATCCGTTGAGATCTGAAAACAAACGTAAAAAAAAACAAAAAAATGCAAATGAAAAGCAAATCAAATCGAAAATGATATCGTAGAAAGTCACTTTCTAACCAATCGCAACCTCCTAGAACTTTTCATTTCCGTTTTGAAATTACCTAGATATTAATTTTTACTGCACAGTTTGATTGCATTCCTTTTTCATTTATGAGTTTTCTAAATAATTAATAAACTAGTTTAGCCAATTTGTAACAAAACAAAAAAAAACAACCGAACTATATCAAACATTATAAATATAGCACAATTCTTTCTTCTTCCGATTCTTTTTCGATACTTTTGTTCTTTTTTCCAATTCACCAATTATTTACATTCGATTTATCATTGTTATTACTTACTCACTTTCATCGATCAAGTTCTTCCTCTTTCTTTGTCATGATTTTTCAAATATTTCTTCTTCCTTTTCATTCAAATCTCTTTCCTTTTTGCGTTTTCCTACTTTCTGTTCCTTACCTTCATTTCTATCCTATAATTTCCTTATCTTTCGTCGTTATTTTCCTCCACCATACCATTTTTCAAACCAAATAAAAAATATGTATTCTTCACCTTTATATATTATACAAAACCAATACTTTTGATGTAGAACATTTAATTTTGCTTGCACAGCCTGTATGCCGCAGCCACGCATATTAGAGCAAAAATTGTTACTTTTTACAATTGCAATCTGTCAAGTTATAAACGAAAAAGAAAATAATGTTTACCAAACATTTCAAACCCTCCATTTCGATTTCAATTGTTTGCTAAATTTACGCTATTTGTACATGAAGTCAAAATGAGATCCAAAATTGAACGTTGCAGTTGAATACTACTAGAGCTTAAAACGTCCGTTTCTTTGTATCGATTACTGTTGGCCCAGTGTCCATTCGTGCTAGGTAACCGGCTCTGATTCCCACACACACAGAAAAAAAAAATAGGAGAAAAAAAGAAGGAGATGCTGGTAGTTGCTTATACTGGCCTACTCTTTCTCGTACGCAAGAAAGTCCCAAGAAATCGACGCCTGTGGAATTGTATTTCTACGAAATATTGATGATTGATGTAAAATGCAATGTAAATCAAAAACTAATTCAGAAGAAGGGCAAAATTCTACTGAATTATGTTTGTCACTGCATTGATTGCTGTATCTTTTGAATTGCTTTTGTGAGTCAACTAATTCAAGAAAAGAAAGATTGTTATTCTATGTTTTCCTTTCATTTGAAACGTCCACATACTCATTTTATTCACATGTATAATAAGTCAACTCATCGTTTCTGGTGTTTCGAGTATTTGTCAAAGGTTCAACGGTTATATAGTATCGAATTATAATTTTACCAATCAATTTTCATTGCTTACTCATTACTTTCTTTTTGCAACTTTAAAAAAAACTATACTTCATTGATGTATTTGTGTTCATTTGAAAACTACTAAATTGTCTAAAGATAAATGCTAATTTATGTGAATGATGTAACATGTACAACTGGAACAGTCAAGTAAGAGTAACATCCTTTTGAGTCCTTGCTAGAATTTGGCAAGATTCTCTGCCAAAAAGTCAACCCGACCAAAACTCCAAAAAACCTATGTATCAACCGTGAACTGATAGTATCATAATTGAGAAAAAAAAACTAATCAAAACTGATTGTGCTATTGTGCTATTGTTGGCATCGGAACTTGGTTTCGTGTAGCTGTTATTTTGATGCTGGACTTTACGTGGGAATATATGTGATTCTATCTTTCAATTCATTGGCGCTAGAACAGAAATAATTACAAAATAACAAAAGAAAAACAACTTCAACTAACAAAACAAGGAATTTTCGCGTAACACGGATGATTGAATTTCTTCATCGATTCTCTCTTATAAGAATAAACTAGCTGCAAAAGCATTTCTGACGTTACATTTTAAAAGGGCCTATCTTTGTTGATCTAGTATCTTCGTCGTTCTTTTCTTTGGTTTATGACGGCATTGATTTTTTTTTTAAATTTTTCAATAGCTTAAGTCGAGAGAAGACATTGTTAGTTTGTACGTTGAGCATTAAGTTCTATGGAGAATGCCTTTTTAGCCGCGTTGTTCATACAAGAGATAGTCGATAAAGAAAGTCTATCGACAAGGATAGGCTCTTTTCAAATGATACGCTAGATTTCTCTTTGTGTTAGTTAATGAAGGGTACGGGTTAAAAACGAATAAAAAACTTCCATCGACTTCCCTTCTTACAAAATAAGGTACAAGATACAGTTTGACTGCATTTTTTTACGTTAGGAAAAGTTTCTATCGCTAACTACCTAGTATCCTTTGGTGAAAAAGTGTAGTTAAACACGCTTCTTGTCAGCTTATTTTGAAAGAGCGGAAGTCGATGAAGTTTATTTTTCGCCCGTATTCCTGGGCTCTATCTTGAAGTTGCCAATGTCTTCTGTAGATTTGAGCTACAATTAAAGCAAAAAATCCAGGTGAGTGTGAGCTTTTTAGTGTACTAGAAAATGAGAAGAAAAATTAGTAGATTTCCATTTTAATTCCAACTACCTTTATTGCTTTCCTTGACAGATACGCGTATTTCGTTTACAATGGGCAGACTTTTTCAGAAGAAGTCTGCACATAATAGACGAAATACGCGTATCTGTCAAGATAAGCAATAAGGGCAGTTGGAAAAAAATGAAAATTTCATTAATTTCTCTTCTCATTTTCTAGCAAAAAATCATTGTTTTGTATCAACGACGTCTATATAAGGGTTGGCCCAACGCACTCCTTGCTTGTATTGGAAGCAAAAATAATGTGAACATTGCTGAGCTGACGAGTAATGACGTAACACATTTTAAGTTTCTATGGGTGTATACAGATTCAGATAATAAAATCGTTTTAAACCTTCATCAAATGCTGAATTGTGGAAATAATAATGATACAAACGCCATTTATTGTGCAGAAGCATTCCCTTCCGGTTCCCCCGGGTTTTCAACTATCAAAATTGAAAGTTTATCCTTCTAGGGTACTCTTACTTGAGTTGATAAGGAAATAATTATGAGAGTGAAGAACGAATGGAACCAGTTGGTCCAACAAACACGAGAATAAGTTCATATATTTTGAGGGGTTTCAAAACCTCATTGAACTTTACGAATCTGAATATATATTCAACTCACACTTAAAGTCAGTAAAGTGACTCTCCGCGAGCAGCTTCGTTGGCCATGTAATCGACGGCACTGGCTGATTTCGCAGAAAATACCTTCAGAAAGCCTTTACGAATCTGAATGTCAATCACAATTTTGAGAACTGAAGAGCTTCGTTATTCTCGTTCAATTCTTGATTTGTTTCCTCATTTTTTTTTAGATGTACACCGTGTCCAATATATTCTCATACAAAATAAAACTCCCTTTACGGTTTCAAATCGATAATCCACATTTTATTGATAACTTCACCCATTATATTGTAATGTAATAATGACTGAATCATAGCATACGTTTTGGAATAACACCGCCTTTAACCTTTCTCGACCAGCTCCAGACGTTTTTCGAGGGAAAAAACATCCATCGGCATTTCGTCCCAATGTCTGCTTGATTACGGTTTTAAATTGGTCCATATTAGACGCCCTGTGGTCATTTACCTTCGACAGCATGTATGACCAGCCCCCCTAATCCAAGGTAACTAGATCTGGTGAATTGGCTTGAATGGCCTCCTTGTGGTCTTTCTTGTCCAAAAAGGCAATCACAATTTTTTCGACACCAGCTCCGAACGAGATTTTGCAAGTATGCGATGGCGCTCCGTCCTGCTGAAACACATAGTGATCATCTCCAAACACCTCTTGTACATATGGCTTGACAACTTTCTCCAAAACATCCGTTTTATAATATACGGCATTCACTTTAACGCCTTTTTCGATGAAAACCAGTGGTAATTTGCCTCGCTTGCAAAAACCTCCCGAAACCATCACTGACGCAGCACTTTGGAACAATGAAAAATTCTTATCACTCTCTGGAACAGTTCTCGAAGAGAGAGCCCACAATCTGTCGTTCTGGACATTGTGTCATCAAGTGGCAAGACGAATAACTTTTCGTCGGAAAAGATAAATTCTTCCCTACCGTGTTTCGACAAAAGCAGACTTGCTCTTTCGAGCCGTTTCTGCTTTGAAGGTTCCGAAACTCCGTGAACCTTACGTTTTTTTAAAGCTTGGAATCCGGCGTCATTTTCTTGTATATTGTACATTGACAAAAAAAAAAAAAAAAAAAAAAAAAAAAAAAAAAAAAAAAAAAAAAAAAAAAAAAAAAAAAAAAAAAAAAAAAAAAAAAAAAAAAAAAAAAAAAAAAAAAAAAAAAAAAAAAAAAAAAAAAAAAAAAAAAAAAAAAAAAAAAAGGTGTCACGGTACCTCCTTCGTATGGTTCGGTACACTAAATCCTGGGCTTTACTCCAAGGTTTTTCAGACTTCTGAAAATAGCGCCCGGGCGCTCACCTTTCAAAAAAACTTTTTTATCAACACAGCACGAAATTCCTTCATCGCTGGTAAAAGATAAACACCGAATGAAAACAATCGAATATAACCTAAAAGCGTTTGTATAAACATAGTGGAAAACTACACCAACACATACGTGAAGCATGTGTTGAGTAGTTGGTGACCACACCCAAAAGCAAGGAAAAAGTGCGAGAGAATATATTGGACACGGTGTAAGAAAGTACACTGAACTCAAACAGCTTCCTATTATTGAATGAATCCTCCGTCGGTCCACATCGAAACATCAAAATCCAATTTTTGAATGACAGATGCCAGCGGATGACGATTTTCTTGAAACTGGATAATTTTCCTTCGAATGTTGAACGACTAATATTACGCTCAGCGAATTGCTCTCCCGTTAAAGTAAAAATACCTGCTGTATGAATGGTCATCATCCCAAAATATAATGCATAAGTAATTGGATCAGCTCCATAACGCAAATCATTCGGAATGATGATGCAAAACAATCCATTATACATCATTCGCTGCAGGCAAGTTGAAATCCTATCACCTAATTTCAGAGGTGGAAACTGAACTTTTTATTCCATATAAAATTATTCCTTTGTTTTTGCTGTACTGTCTGGTATATAATCTAGACCAAGACAATAAGAAACCTAATGAAATATGGCAAACATTAACAATGGTAGAGTTATCAGTGAATTAAACTATTGGATAAAAATAAAATAAAATGTTATAATATATCTTACATTCGAAATATAGTTTTGACTATATAGCAAATTGTTTTTCGTTATGCGGGATGTTACAAAGAGCAAGTTTGTTTGCATTTTAATAGAATAGAGCCTATCAACATTTGTAAACAAACTCTTCTGACCCTTTTTCCTCGCAAAGCGTATGTCAACCACGCAAACCAATACAATCATCATGTGGAAAGTGGAAGGTTTCACCTACACGATGATGCTGTAGGTTTGCGTGTGTAACCTACGGCTTGCGAGAAAACGGGCTCAAAAGTGTTTGTTTACAAATGTTGATAGGCTCTTTAGGTGCTGTGGATCTAGCTCTTCCCAGGCGCGCTCCAGGGCTTCAAAATAGTTATTTTTATTGGTAACACCAGTTTTGTCAACCCTGGCATCGAGAATCGCCCACAAATTCTCGATGGGATTGAGGTCCGGGCTTTGTGGAGGCCATTCCAGCGGTTTGATCCGACAAGACCGGAAGAAAGACTTGGTCTTCTTGGCAGTATGCTTCGGGTCGTTGTCCTGCTGGAATACGAACTTCTCTTCAAGGCCCGTCTGGATCAGCGAAACCTCCAGATTTTCTCGCAGGATGTTGATGTAAGAATCTGCCGTCATTATCCCGTCGATTTTCACAATGCTTCCCACTCCACCCCACGAAAAACACCCCCAGACCATCACATTTCCTCCTCCATGCTTCATCGTGCCTTGGATGTGGCGCTCCTGAAGCTCCTCTCCCGATCTGCACCAAACACGAACCCGCCGCTTTCGGTTAAACAGCTCGAATTTTGATTCGTCCGTCCAGAGAACCGTTTTCCAGAACTCTAGGGGCTTATCAGCATGCTCCTTAGCAAACTTAAGCCGTTTGGCTTTGTTTGCCTTGCTAGTAAATGGGCGCTTCCGGGTAAGTTTGCTATTCAACCTAGAAGCAACGAGACGGCGACGAACAGTTCGACCGGAAACTGATAACTGAAGGGTTTCCTGGATCTCGCGGACAGTTACCTTCGGGTTCTTCTTGACTTCGCGCATGATCTTGGTGTCCGTTCTCGCATCCGTTTTCCGCTCAAAAAAAAAATTTTTTTTTTTTTTTTTTTTTTTTTTTTTTTTTTTTTAAAAAAAAAAAAAAAAAAAAAAAAAAAAAAAAAAACTGTTCTTCTTAGCGACAGCCCGGTGCGATTTACCGTTTTGCACATCACGAACGACCAATTTTCGGATACACAAGGGAATTGCTTTCGAAAGCACTGCGTTCTCCATTTTTTTCAATTGAATCAAATGCGATCACGTATACAAATGCACCAGGTTGAGCCGTTTGCTTCAAAACATGTCAAAATATCAAAACATAAACAATCGAGGGGTCTTCCAATGGAAACTTATCGAAAACATATCGATTTTTGAAGCGGGCACTTAATTTTGTCACTGTTTTTTTTTTTTCAACATAAATTGATTTTTTGTTCTCTTTAAGTAAAACTTCTTTTTTTTCAGTATTCCATACGTGAAACTTAAAAAGAATATAAAAAATAAAATAAGAAAAAAAAACTACACTGTGTTTACTTTAATTTGAACCAAGTAAATGAGAGAAATTGAAAAAACGAAGAGGTGGGCACTTTATTTTGCCTATCAGACTATCAAACTAAGGAAATCGGCCTCTTTTACTCGCAGGCTTCTATGATATGAATAATAGCTTACGTGCATGCAAAGAAAACCAAGGCATTGTATGCTCACCTGAAACGGGGAACCTTATTAGTAAGATCGTGCAAACATTATCGCGCATACGGTCATGCAGGTGGCAAATTTACCTTGAATACTCCTACAGGATTCAATCGTATATGTAGTGTATATTTTTTTTAAATATCAATCTCTGAAATTTTCATTATTTTAGTTCCTACAAAAGATCATGAACTATTGTCCAGGATAATTGTCCATCACTTTTACAGTTTAACTTGAAATGAACCTCTGACGCCTCATTGACAAACATTCGAAACCCAGTTTTACTTTCATATCGCAATTCTTATTCAGCAACCTTTACTTACACTTTAAGTTGTTTTTACACAAATAGAACACATATATACAAAAAAAAAGTAAAAAAAATGAAATACACGCGTTATTCAATACCTCCTATCCGCCCAAGTGTGTACGTCCGGTTTTAAACATGTGTGCGTTCGTGTGCGGGCAAGTGTCGACATTTTCTAGACTCCCTTGTTATCAATAAATCGAAATATCAGATGAAATAAATCGTTCTTTATTTCGTTGTGTTGCTTGACGAGTGTGAGCGTGTGAGTTGTATCTTTTACCATTTCCTGTATTTTATTTTATTTTCAGACGGACAGTAGGTGTCAGTTTCTTATGTTTTCCATGCGTTTATCATTTTGTCTTCGAAAGCATTGGTGTTCTTCATGTGTAATCATCGTTTGTTTCGGTCGGTACTTATCGAATGTTAAGGATTAAAAGAGAGAATCATATGGAACTAACGAAGAGGAGTTCGTCGTTGTTTACTATTGTATGTTGCTCAGCGCAAATTAGAACAGATGAGAAAATCAAAAATTGAAATGCGATCGCAAAACCAAGTACTACAAATAGCGTTGGTGTGTCCTTGGCGAGTATCAATCCGACTCTGAGAAGGCGGTTGATGAATTTGTCTTCGGTTTCTTTTCCTGTATATCTCTAGATTTATATTGATTCGATAGGGCTCGTACTGATTATAATCATCTACTATTTATTATCAATACTCAGAAACATTAATCCTTACACCTAGTTTCCAGCTCTCAAACCTGCAGATATTCAAGTTTTTCGTTTTCTCTTTTCTTTCTTCTAATTCCATTATTACTCTACCTTGAACTCCACTGTACTAATACATGTGTTGTTGAATCAAACAATAATAAAACCAAACTCCCAATGGCTGGGAAAATCCAAAATGAACGAATACTTCCGGCGGCGAATGCAAACTCGTGTGTTGTGTGCTTCTTCGATACCATGAAACTATCCACTCTCCGGTGTGCGAAACCAAAAATAAAATTAATACCGCGAATCGAACGTGAATATTCAACACACAATACTGTCTTTGCCATTACGAAACAAAACGAACCTAACAAAAATCCAAACGTTGCTACAAAACTAAAGGCGATATTTGCAAGTTGTATACCAGAGATTATAGACTTGATCGGAACTAGACCCAAGTATGGGGGAACACTGAAGAATGAGCGGGGGCGAAGGTGAGATTTTACAACAACCAAAAAACCTACCGTGCTTTTCAGCTTTGACCTATCTCCTTTCTGTTGCTTTGAGTTTCCAAACAACCCATTTCAGTTTTATGTTCCCTTCTATCTGTTCTCTGTCCATTGAGCTCCTCGAGCTGATTTTCCGCTTAATTTCATATTTTATGTTCAACGTTTTGTACTCTCAGCGATGGATACAAGTCCCTCTTAGACGCAGTGTTGTACCGACAAAAACGACCTTTATCACGGATGGCGACTTAACTCTGACTTTCCCGAAATCCCCAACTAGGAAGGAAGCTTTTTAATTCTATTTATTTTGAAACCCAGTCTCCCACCTTTTCAGTGTTTTGCTATTTGTGTTAGTGTTCAGTGTACTGGAAGTTAACGACCATGTACAGCATCAAAACCCTACCTCGTCCAATCCGAAGAAAACATACAAAACGAAAGTAATTTCAGTAAGGAACAGTAGCTCCAGATATTCTAGTGCAACCCTAAGTTAGGCATTCTCGACCTGTTTAGCGTAGGATACAGATTAAGTGCCACAATGGCAGGATCGGACTTGCTTACTGTTGCTTGATTTTGTTTTCAAAACATGTGCGAAGCTTTTTCTAACCTACAACGCTTAGCAATTAAAACGTCTAATCTGTGAAAGTTACCCGATGACCATAGCTAGAAGTGGAATTCCATAACATTGATGTCTTTTTCTTTTTTGTAACTGACCTAGTAGTTTTATTTATAGTTTAATTTTTCGCACCGGTTTGAGTTCCGTGACAGTGATTTTACACACGTACTTACTTACCTTAACGATCTTTTGTTGAACACACGTGAATTCCAATTCGATTCGTTTTATCTGAAATCACTGATTATTTTTTGATTCCACCCTACAATGTTATGGAACATCCAATTCTTCAGGACCAAAAGATTACTCTGGTGTTCAACTTCCCAAATAGATCGTCGGTGATTGTTAGCATAACCGTCAACGTTCTTATATGTTTCAGGAGCGAAACAAAATCAATAGAGGGGTGTTCAGAAGAAATTGCTCCCGTATGAAATAAAATGGTGCTCCTCCCCTTCCTTTTGAAATCAAATCTAAGAAGGGGAGGTGCACATAGATCAGCATTTTCGGATGAACACTGCACTCAAAATTGATTCTGTTTCAACCTGGATCGCCGTACGTCCGAAACTCTACGTTATTCGTTCCATGGATACAAGCTTTCGATCGCAAACAGAACAACCACAACCCTCACACCGAAGGCGTCCCCGTGCGTGTGTGCGTGTGTGTATATTTACTATTTTACTACAAACAGATGTGCATATATTGAATTGAATCATAATTCTGTGAAACTTACTTCAGTATATCTTGGAAACATAACACTACCTAAATGTCGTACGAAACTGCAATCATATTTAAAATCTGGATGCCAATGTCAGTGTTTCCGATGTGTACTCTTGTTTCTCTCTGTACTCTGTGCTAAATGTGTGTGTGTGTGAACATCACGAATACTATCTTCTGTATCTTGTACCTTGCAAACAATATGAGATATATTGCTCTTAAGTATACGTTGATGGTAAACTCGTATTCTTCTTTGGCCGTCCTGTCCGGCCGTAAATCCTTGTGAAACTTCTTTTGTAAAAAATAAAACCAATCTCTATGATGACCCGCAACTGAGAAAATGTTACATACTTTTCCGTTATTTGCAACTATCGAATTACCTATTTTCTCCACATCATTTCTCTTAAAACGTAAGCCTCTTCAGTAAATGCTGTTTACAAGACGATTGCCAATCGCAGTGGAAACGGCGTCATTCTAAGCGTGTATTCGTTGTAGTGTACTTTCGTTGTATCCAAACTTCCTCAACCACTAATCCATGAATCGGATTGTTATCTTATTTATCATCAAAAAACTGTAGTAATGGTCTTTGTACTTCTATCTTTATTTCACTTTGTTTGAACATTCATTTCGATATTCTTCTTCGGTGTTCTCTTACAGTGAGTAAGTTATACCATGTACAATCATACCCTCATGTTGAACAGTATTACTCTCTTTATTATTTTGTTGTTAGACGTGTATCTAATCCAACATCAGTTTCTAGTCGTTGTTCAGTGCATTTGATGACAGGTACGGTGGCTTGAAGATTGATGATGACAAAAACAGTTGAGCTTAGAATAGAAACAGTACTCCCAAAAAGGGTTTATTAAGTTATGATTATCTCTTTGTTGATAGTGATTTGAGTGGAAGATACAGAAACGTTTTCGTTCTATGCTTTATGTATGGATGGTTGCAACCCCCGTAGCTTCCGATTGGCATGTTTCAATCTACAAAAAAAAAAATCAATCATTTCTGTTTATATGACAAGCATAAACCGAGAATGATAGTCTTATCCCTGATCATATCGTAAGTAAACGTTAAATGAATGCGAGAACATAATTTCTAGCTTCAAGAATCGGAAGTAGGTAATAGAAGACAACTTCTACAGGTATTAATAAACGCTTGAGTAAGATAAACAGCTGTGAAACGAAGAAACATTCCAATTACAGATAATGGAATCAGGTGACAGCAGTTGTGTACCACATTTTTAACTCTATAATAAGTTACCAACGAAAGAAAAAGAATAATTCTTAAAACAAATTCTGCGTGTTTTGTTCCCAGTTCGGTAGTTTTCCCATAGAAAGAAAAAAATACATTGTATACATCAAGCATATTGTGGTCGTTGATTTAAATGAAATTTAATGTTTGTATGAATATATAAAAGTTTATATCTAGCTAACCGGGAAAATTTGACCCGGACAATATTTTTTTTTTATTCTGAAATGTTGACGTCAAAATAAGAGCACAATGGTTCTGGTGGTTCAGTCCAAGGTGGTAATTTGACTTTGTCATTTACGAAGCACAATTCTGACGTCTATGAATGAAACTTTAGCAGATTGCAATATTGACAAATTGCCTGCACGGGCCCAATCGCAATACACGGCAGTTTTATTATATTGAAATTCGGTGTCTCTAATTCGACGATTGACATTTTGATTAAGCCTGATTTAGCCTACATTTGATCCAACTTAATGACGCACATCGCAATCGCACTGCTGTCTCAGTTGTTCAGCAGCTGCAAGTGCTTCTCGTTCCTCCTGAGTTCTTCCTGCACGAATTTGCGACGCATGTACTCGAAGCTGTTCATTCGCTTCGGCGCGTTGATTTTCTAATCGGCGGCATGCCTCTCGAACACTGAAATTACATTGTCAAAGAATTTTAAGTATCACCCGAGAGGTGTTATTTTCTTAAACGCATATGCAATGAAAACATTAGAACCAATGAATTCTTTCGATTAACTAACCGGAATTACAAAAAGAACTACTTCAATCTCCGTCAAAATCACAAAACATGAACTGACGACGGAACAATCTGAAGATGCCGTACTGAAATGCAAAACACAAATAACTTGTATCTTTAACATTGAAAAAATGCAGAGCTCGAAAAAATTGACACCCGTCGTGAACGACGAGTAAACAAAATATTCAGTGTGCACAATTTTCTCTATCTTCACTTCATTCCATCAGTCACACAATACATTTGTATCGACTTATTTTGCTGTGCTCAGTCATTCCATTGTCCCTGTATTCCACACAACTCATTTACACACTTAAAAAAAAAAAATTCACATAATCAGTGGTAAATATCCACTCTTTTTCATAATATTTCTTAACTTTTAATATCTACTTTCTGAATTTTTCTCCCACACAAAGGAAATTCCCCCGTCAGACTCTCAACGACCATAATATTCTTACAACTTTTAGAATCTCCTTTCCCAACAACTGCACGGCGGGACTAGGTTGAATCAATTTTGAATCGTTTTTGACTCACTGGAGTCAACAGTGGAGTCACTCATATATGAGTAAATGTGACTGGGATTGACAAGTCGACATATCTAAGACACCGACTTAAATCAGATCGATGTTTTAGGTATGTCGACTTGTCCATCCCAGTAACATTTACTCATATATGAGTGACTCCACTTTTGACGAAAGTGAGTCAAAAGCGATTCAAAATTGAGTTAAATTGTCCCGCCGTGTGCCTATTCAAGCGTCACGAGACTTTGGTTGCTTGACTGAATGTACTGGTGACCAGTCATTAATTTTTGCGTTCGTGAGTGAGCGAGTGACTATTGTGATACAGGTTTTTTTTTTAAATATACCCGAACATGGCTGAAGGCGAAGGAAATTCCTCGAAGGCAAAGGCCTCGATCTATGGCCGAAATCGCTACAGAGTTTGTAGTTCGAGGTCGAGAAAAAGCATTTTGCAGGATCGATTCGAAAAATGGCAAAAAATACGTGCATGCAAAATACGTTACTGTTTCCACTTCATTCAAATGAAGGACTGCTCTTTCTTCTTCACGGTAGAATTTTGAAATTGAATAATTTTGTTTTCGCTAATTTACATTCACTGCTTTCTGGAACGCATGAATGATGAAAATAAAGCAACACAAAACAAGTTGATTCACCTTGCACCAAAGATTCATGTAGGCAAATTTGTGTTTACTTCATGTTCGCTACACTCTAAGCTTTAGTTAGCTCATTGCTGGGTAAAGTTGACATTACCCATAATTGGGTGGATTTGTATAGGAAAAAAATACTCAAATATGGGTAAGTAGTAATGTACCCATAAATGGGTATGTGCACTTTTCACGATTATGAGTATTCTTCACCCATATTTGGGTAAACTGAACTTAGCGTGTAGGAACAGTATGAACAGTGATGAACAAAATGTGGCCTCAGAAAGGGTGCATTATGAGAATTGAATATGAGATTTTTAAGCACTGAAAAATGATCTTTGTTTCATTAAGGTGAAATTTGCAGAATACAAAAATGGCTGCTACCATGACTGATTTGCATCGCCACTTCAAATTTTCGAAGGCACAAATGGCTGCACTACAGCATACAATTGATTTAGCCTGCTTCAAGTTCCTACAAGTTCCTTAGAGATGTGCCTTCAAAATTTTGATATAGCGATGCGAGTCGGCCATGAAGGTGGCCATTTTTGTACTTCTGTGACCTTCACCTTTATCACTGAAAAATCCAATTTCGAATCAACTGAAACGATGGATCAAGAATGATTTTGGCACGATTTATGTACTGACAATCTGATTATTAACGCTTAAAAATTAATTTTAATACAGCATCAAATTAAGCAACAGCAGATGAATGTCGAAAAAAAGAACAACTGTCAACAAAAGGAACACCTGTCAATTTGTTCAATGTCCATTACACCGATACAAATTTCGAAATTTTCCCTCCACTGTGCTCAAACAATTTCAAATCCCATCCTGATTGCCCTCCTAAAATTCGAATAGATTTGGTTAAAAACTTACATTGCACAAGCTGATTGAAGTTTGCATGGAGATTTCTATGGGAAAGACATTGTCATTGTCGAGTGACCTTTTCCGAAACTCTTACGATGAATAGTTCAAAAACTATCATATTTTTACTGTAAATTTTCACAACCAACTTTGTCCCAAACCGTTTTTCAAGAAAACGTCAAATGGAATAGTTACTAATAAGGTTAGAGATCGATAATATTCTGACACGATCAATCAGCTTGTTGGTTGGCAACATTATATTATGTAGTGCAACATAGTAGCCATGATTTTTTGTGCTTTATTTCATGTGCCTAAAAATACCAAAATACGGTACCAGAACGAGAATTCTTTTTAAAAATGTCAGTTCCTAGCAATATTCCTACCGATTTTTGAAATCTTAGATTTTTATATTCTAGCTTAGTTTAGCTCACTTTTGATTCAGGTAACGCACCTCTAGACCCATCTCCCGTTTTGTGAGATGCGAATATGTTTGGGTTCTTAACCTCGTTTTAGCTTTCTTGCAAAGATGGATGGGTAAATTGCTTGTAAAACTGATTTTTATGCAGATCCCAAAAGAGCAAGTGTTATTTAATAATGAATTAAAAATGTTGTCTGTGTGTGAAAGTTGATGTATGAGTGTATGTGTGCAACGAAATCATTCAGCTCGTGTGTCTCGGCCTCATGTTCCGAGTCTCCCGGGAAAGGGGTAATTTTTACTTTACTGAACCTCATCATGCGATAGCTCAAACCACATGAGAATCCAATGAAAAGTTCACTACTGATCAAACCGAGTGCCCATTGTAAACCCCTGAAATCATTACTTCAAAGGAATTACCCGTAAAATATGTTGTTAAAATAACACAGCAAATCCAAACAAAAGATTCTAGCACCGCAAAGTGAAAGAATGGGGTATTCTATGGTGAACTTGGGATCAATAGGATCCTAAAGCAATGTGTCAATTTTAAATCATTAGTTTCCTATTCAAACCCTTCCTCACAAGTTATATTGCCAAAAATCATAAATACTCATACATGAGCTATGTATATGGATGTGTACATGAGATAATGATGTTTAGTCAACACCTCTTACTTTTTTATTCAAAAATATAGTTTTGCTTTAAATAGTGGCTTTAATCGTATTGTTAGCAACGTGGTTTTGCTATGCTCTCGAAAATTATTTCCCGACCAGAGGGAAACAACAAAATTATTTCAAGTGTTGTTATTCATTAAGTGCTGTTTTTATAACAAAGGTTGTTAGAATTAAGATCGCGGATGAAGTCAAAATAACAGAAATTGTAGCAAAACATCCTCAAGAAGTAACAAAATAAAAATTGAACGGTGATATAGATATAACATAAACAAAACAAACTTTGTAGTAGCTTTGCTACGATGTAGCAAAATTTTATCAGTTATTGTTAGAATTAATCTATTTCTTCACGCAGATTAAAGCTCCTAGGTTTTATACCTTAATTTGTTATAAATATGTTATACAATTATCCAGATGAAAACGTCTTTAACCAATTTATATCATAAACGTTACGTGTAACAAGGTTTGTTATAATTTTGATATTATTATGTTATGCCCTTCTGGTCGGGATTTTAAAATTAGATTGATTTGGTGAATTTATAGAGTGGTGCAAGCACAAAATTTCAATTTCCCATAACTAATTCTCATACAATCTCAATTTCAAACTAAATTGGTTCGAATAAGGACCTTGTGTGAAACTTTTCAAACACGGTGGAGCCAAGTTTTCAAAATTTGCATCAGTGTAATGCCCATTGGACTATTGACGCCGTCTATGATCTGTTGCATGTGAATGTGTGAGAAAAATGATTTTCCGATGGGAAATTTCACATTTTTTTTTTCTATTAGTTTCACTGTGTTATCAATGACAATCGAAATCAAGTTCAGCATACTATGCTGAAAATAAATGTCTTATAATTTTAACATTTTTCCGGGATAACAATTGATTTTCCGAAAGAAGAAAGATTTTTTTTTTTTACCATTTTCCTACATTGAAAATTAAATATTTGTATTAGGTGATTTTTCGAGCATAAATATCGCCCTCCATAACCCACATCAGGAAACAATCTTTGCTTTGCTCAGAATCAAAGAAAGAGATAGAACCCACACCATAATGATGACAAGAGAACAAGGCGATGAATCATTTAGAAGCCCTCATATTTTTATGAGAAAAGCTTTACCTCAAGTAGCGAATATGCTCTATAGACTTTAGGGAGAAGTACCCTTAGTGGCTGAAAAAAAATACATTTTTGGAATTTATTTTTTTGAAATTAAAAACGGTGCACATCAAACTGATATCATATATATTTGGGGCAATGTTGAAGAAAAAAGAAACATTTATTACATTATGAAAAAAGAAAAAATATATTCATTTATGGTGGATCAAGTAGATCTTGTCGGCGCTGACATATTAAGTGGCGTAAAATATCCTTCGCCGCAATTTTCATCTGAAATCATGAAACCAAACATTTTTTTACTCGAGAGGGTTTTTTACTCGACTACGATCTTTGCGAAACTCGAACGTTCTAATTTTTGATAATTTATAATACTTTTTTGCTTAATTCCAAAAGTTTTGAATGCAACCAATTGCTCAAAATATTTAGAATCGGTTGATGCAAACATTTACAAAATTAAACAAGGAATGAATTAGTTATTGACGCTCAAAAGCTGATCACTTCATGACGCCCCCAATGTTTCAAATTGCTACTTCAAATGTTGCGTCATATATTTAGGGGGCTCCTGGAACCTCTCTTAGCTCAGTCAGTGAAGAAAAAATTGCGTTACCCAAAAATTGCTATTTTTGCAATCATATCTTGAGAAAACTGCATGATACATAAAACACAATTTTGCCCATGTTGATCCACAAAGCATGTTAGGAAATAAATGAAGCCATGCAAGTGTATGCGAGCGACAAGCACTCAAATTGGTTAAAAACATACTTATGACAACGAATTGCACGCATTGATTTTTTTTATAGCAAATTGATGTGTTGCATTTTTTGTCCACTGTCAATGTTGCATTTTGTCTCCAAGTGACAATTTATAGCGAAAAATGAAACAAAATCATACGAAATCGCAATGCAATCATAATAATAATAATAATATGTATAAGTCAGCAATTGGCTTGTCTTCACGAAATCAATTTCGTGCATTGTACAAAAAGGTGTAATGGTAGTATTTCACTGGATGATAAGCAATATTAATGTTTCATACAATTAACAAAATATTTGTTCTGTGTACAAAATTCATGTTTACAAAACGAGTGAAAGCTTATTTACGAAAAATAATTTTCAGTGTTTGTTGCAAACGTTGTAAACAAAAAAAAATTTATTGGATAGCTCCATGATAAGAGTTGACGACATGATTTCCTTTTGGTTCCCTTCCATTTTGGAAACATGATAGCTGACTTCCATAACGTCAAACAGTGCTTGTGGGAAACGAATTGAAAATGTGTCGAAGATGCAGAACTTTTTTAAGAAGATCTGCGGTTATTTTTTAAGGTCCAATGGAAGTCGTAGAATCCATGTCAAGTAGAGTAGTTTGGGTCATAGCAACGTTCTAATTAATAATATCGTACTATAGTAAAAGCCCAGAAAGGGGTACGTGTCAGCGGCTATGGAGAATTGGTCTGGCAGCAATATCTCGGATACTGGAAAACTTTCCAGCGAAAAAACGGGCACAGGTTTCCGGACAAAGCTCGTTCGTGGTTGGGTCATCATACTCAATTGGTGAAGGTAGACGTTAGTTTACTAACATTTTTTCCAGACCGATTTTGGATCTGATTATTTTGACTAATGCGCTAGTACATGGAGGAAAGCACAACCATATTTGGGAAACCTTAGATGCCCATATGGTACCCAATCGTTGCAGTGTGCTATGTTGCATGTTTGACAGATGGAGTGACGCGTTTCCTCTGATGATTATTACGCTGGCTCAATAGTAAAGGGTGTCCTACATAAAATTGAATCAATACGGAAAAAAACGCTGTAGCCTTGTTTCTAGTTGACCGATCGTTTTTCAAAATTCCTCAGACAATAAAATACAACCCATTAGTAAGCTTTTGGCATATTTATTTGCTTCAACTTCAATACCATAACCGTACGCTCGCACCTTTCGCTTAACTCCACTCATTAGGCTCTGTACAACATCTGGCTGCAGGAAAGCTACTTTTGTACGGAACTCCACTTTTTTCTTCATGTCTTCCTCAAAAATGAAAAAATTAAGATGCTTCCGTTGGGTTCGCTTTACAATGCAGCTCAGCATTTTTCGATGGGCTTTTTTTCTGGTGCATTTCTTTTTGTAAGTTCATGTCCTTGGGTACGAATGTGACCCCATTAGCTTGCAACCACTCCAGGACAACATTTGAATAGTGGCACGAAGCTAGATCCGGCCAGAAGATCGTAGTGCCATCGTGTTGCATCGGAAACAGAGGAAGCAGACGCTTCTCCAGACCCTCTTTGAGGTAGATCTCCCTGTTTACAGCTCCGGGTAGGCATCGAACGGCGCACTCCGTTAGCCACGAGAGCATATCGCTTGCCAAATCATGTATGTCTTGGCAGACTTTGAAAGATCATGGGACCTTTACTTCCTCTGGAACATCAAATTGCGGGCGGTGAAGAAGAGAAGCCCCCGGAAGCTGCCAAAAGTCCGCCTTGACATACGTCTCATAATCCATGATGAGACAATGAGGCTTCGTCAGCATCTGCGTGGAGAGTTTCCGCGCCCGTGACTTTTCACCGTATTTTGCCGTTCGTCACGATTTGGAATCTTCTGCACTTTGTACGTATGCAGTCCCTCCCGCTCCTTGGCTTTCTGAACGAAAGGCTTGGACAGGTTCAATTTTTTGGCCACATTCCTGACCGAAGCAATGGGATTCCGCTTAAATGCTTTCACGACACGCTTGTGATCCTCCTTCCATTCTAAACTCAGAGTTTCGTAGTGACGTTTATTCACACGGCTCACCGTTGACTGCACGATATCGAGTTGTTATCCGATGTCCCGATGAGAAAGTTGAGGATTTTCCAGGTGCTTGTGCAAAATCAATTCGCGACGTTGCTTTTCGGGTGACGTCATTTTTTCCAATTTTCGAAAAACTGACAGCGATAAATATACAAAACAAAAACACTCTAAACTACTTCTACCCAAATTTTCAAGAGAAAATACTCAATGGGTAATTTTATTAAGGCGTTTTTTCCGTTATGCAATTTGATGTGGGACACCCTTTACTAAGGTATGTCAGTGCCACTTTTTCGCTAATGACAACTCATTTCCACAAACACTAGTAATAGCTCGGAGGTGGACCAATTCCCGTCAATTTTTCGCTACTACTCAAGCGTGTTCAAGTCAAATAATACGACTAAGTAGGAGCGAAAATGTGTAGGGAATTGGTCCACTGCCGAAGTAGTACTCAACCCTATTATCAAGACGTAGGGAAACGTTTCTTCTGCCTGGTGATGTGTTGTTGGTTTTCGTGATTGTCATTTTTGAGAAATATATGTATCGTGTTATGGGGCCTCCCTTAGCTCAGTCGGCAAAGGCGCGGCTACAAAGCAACATCATGCTGAAGGTGGCATTTTTCGTTGAGGATAATTTCTCGACACCTTGGGCGTAGGGTATAACTGTACTTGCCAAACAACCATACTCATCCAAAAATTGTACCGAGAGCTCCCAATTCATAACTGTGGAAGAGCATTTAGAACACTAAGTTGAGAACCAGCGATAAGCTAATTGTGGAAGCAATAATCTGGAAACGCTAAGAAAGAAGAAATAATGTATCGTGTAGGTTCTATTGAGGTTACAGATTGTAACCTTTCTCAAGTTTAACGGGTGATAGCTTGCAAATGGTGAGGATTCTCGATCTTGTCTTGAAATCATCGGTACCATTTGCTTTCTTCTTAGTTACGAAGAGTTTTCGCTTAACTAGAGCCCAGTACTTCTCTATTGGGCGAAGTTCAGGACAGTTTGGTGGATTGGCAGTTTTTGGCACGTATTTCTACCTCATACCATTCCAGGACGCATTTCGCATAGTGACAAGAGGCCAAATCAGTCCAAAACAGAGCTGGAGAGTCGTGGCTTCTGATAAACGGTAGCAACCGCTTTTGTAGACATTCTTTCTCGTACACATCCTTATTGATAGTGTCGGTAGAGACGAAACTTTTATATTTTCGTATGGCCTACCAAATCAAATACTTCTTCGGGAATTTGGACACCTTCTTTGTCCGGAAATGCTCGGCAACGGCGTTCCTTTGCATTGCGGGATAAAAAGCCAGACCAGGAAGCTGTTTATAGACTTCGAGTAGGTATGTTTCGTCGTCCATTATGATACAAGATAGTGTTTGCAAAAAATCGGTGTAAAACTTTTTAGCACGACTTTTTGCAGTGAAATTTTGCTTGTCATCACGGTTGGCCACCTTTTTCACTTTTTAAGCCTTCAGTCCTTGTCTCTGCTTCACTTTTTGCGCGTATGATTTTGACTTCCCAACTTTGCTAGCCACATTTCGTACAGAAAGAATGGGATTGTTCTCAATAATGGATTTATAAATATGAATTCGGATTTTGCTGCCGTTCGTACAAAATGCGTTTGCGCACTTCCACTTGATTCGACGCCATTTTACTGAATAACAAGAACAAGTAACAAGAATGTAAACATGTTGTACCACGAAATAAAGTGGAGAGTTTCAGCAATCATATAAGTGCAACGTTTCAGTGATTCGTGAAATAATTCAAAATCTACACTGAAAGAAAAGTGTCCAAAATTTAACGTTTAAAGCCTGTCGTTCAGCTATATATTTGACATATCTTTGTCATGATTTCTGATAGTCGATTTCTGATAGTCAATTCTCTAAGCCTCAAAACTAGTTTGGAAATTCCCCTCTCTGATAAGGTGGTATATACTATCTCTTTCTGGTCAAACTTGTGTTTATACTTGAATTTTACATTTAGAAATGCTGTAGAACTATTATCCGAGTAGTATCGATCATTCCCTGAAATGTGAATTTTGGAGATAGGGAAGTAACTTTCATCATCCGAAACGAGACATTTTGTTGAGAAATTTCGTGTCATCCAACTACGTTGGCTTTTCACGTACACTGTTTGTTGATCGGAGTATTTTGGAACCCTTGAATTCTTTCGGAAGACTACCCGAGCAGGAGCGAATAGATTAAGAGGTAAAATACCTGAGGATAATACCATAAAATTGTTATGGTATCCCGACCCGAGCAGAACACAAAAGCATATGAATACCTAATTTTGATCTTGATAACTGGCCTTGGTATTAAAGAGCTCAGATTAAGAGGTAAAATACCTAAGCAAAATACCTAAGAATTGCAAGCAAAATGTTTCTAGAATAACTAAACTTGATATTCCGGATACCTGGGTAAGTATCTGGTCACCTTAGAGGTATTATTTTGGTATTGTCTTACCTCAATTCGGTATTCGCATGACATTGTGGGAACAATTTGATGGTATTATCCTCAGGTATTTTACCTCTTAATCTGAGCTCATAAATACCAAGGCCAGTTATCAAGTTATTTGCTTCTGCTCGGGATGTTATGTGAATACCAAATTGAGGTAAGACAATACCAAAGTAGTACCACTCAGGTATTCGCCGGTATACGAAATAACAAGTTTTGTTATTCGAGAGATATTTTGCTTGCAATTCTTAGGTATTTTGCTTAGGTATTTTACTTCTTAATCTGAGCTCTTTAATACCAAGGCCAGTTATCAAGATCAAAATTAGGTATTCATATGTTGTTGTCTTCTGCTCGGGTATTCCTTGTTTTAGACGACTTACAGATGTGAGGTTGTGTGCACTTGAACTTTTTCGCTGCATCTCATTGGCTCATCCAATCTTTGTTGTTAATGCATTGTGCAACGAGCCGGTCTTCCACTACCACGCTGGATCGAAATCCGTACAACTGGAAAATTCTCGGTTTTAAAATGATTCATAGTGATTTTTTCCCCGTGATTTATGTTTGTTTGATAGAACTGTACAATCCGCTCGCGTAATGCTTCTTGCTTCGACGGCATTTGGAATACAACTGAACAAATTGGAACAAAACAAAACATGCACGACCAGCCATATCAACTCAATTTTGAGTCGTTTTTTACTCACTTTTGTCATTAGTGGAGTCAGTCAAATTTGAGTAAATGTAACTGGTATTGACAAGCCGAAAAATCAAAAACATCGACTCAAATCAGATGGATGTTTTTGATTTGTTGACTTGTCAATCCCAGTTACATTTACTCAAATTTGAGTGACTCCACTTTTGACGAAAGTGAGTCAAAAACGATTCAAAACTGAGTTTAAATGGCTGGCCGTGTGCGGTTATGTTGGGGAGACAGAGAGCATTGATTCACATAATCTCTCTTTTCTCTGTGCACGTTTGTGGTTTGGTATGAGAAAGTTAAATTCATTCTCATTTTTTAGTTATACCCCGTTATATGACATGATTTCATATGGATATATGAAAAAAAAAAACATTTCTTTACGCTTTCATTTTTGAGAGCGTTTTGGGGCTTATAAAAACTGTGCAAAATGTCAGCTCGATCGGTTCGCGGTTTTAATTTTCCATACAATTTTTCATCGGAAAACTTACTTTTACAAAGGAAAATCTGGCGAGGTAACCCTATTCTGGCGAGGTGCCTCTAAAAATAAAGGTTATTTAGCTGAAACTGATTGCTATCCAAACGAACGGCCATTGGACTGTTTTTTCTGGACATTTTCGGTTAGGTGTGCGAGAGTTAAAGCCATTCTCATTTTTTAGTTATCACCTATTAAGAAACCATGGAATGTGTCTTAACTAGTTTATCTGAAATGCAGAAGTACTTGGCGATGATGGAAAACGTTCGTTTTGGCTCAATTTTCCGTACGGCAGGTGAGCTTTGTTTCTTACTGTTATTACACTGCTGCTCTACCTTAACGAAAAAGAGTCTTAATTCAGTGTATCTAGTATTTGGAGAGCAGATGGTCAATACGCGAGAGTGAGTGAGTCAGGAATTAACGAGTGAGTGAGTAAGTGAGACTCGTTGAAATTGATTGTGATTCACATGAAGTGATGACGTAATTGCTGAACCTTTGTATTTTTTTTTTTTTGGTCTTTTACAAATAAAAAGGACGATAGTAACGTCTATTCATGTCATTGACGACAGGTATATTTGTGTAATGATTCTTGCCAACAAAGGAGATATATACCTGAATAGCTCTTTTCGCAGAACTACGAAGTGGGTTCCTATGAAATAGGATATTGGAAATTCCGTGAATTCTACTTGCGTGAAAGGGACCGAATTTTTCGGGACAGCTTTATACCGCATTTAAAAAGGTGAGGAACGCTTTGTACAACTTGATTAATAACAACTTGGAATAATACCGCAGGATAAAACTCAAAGTTCCGTCAGGCGAAGAAGCTAATGATATTTTTATCATTATTTGATGATATACTAACACATATTTTTTATCTTTCGTAAATTTTCTTTGAAATAAGTGATCTAAAAGATTCCAAAACAGTACTAGAGCTCAAATTCTAAAATAAATAAAAAAAAGTCATACGATCTAAAACAGTTTTCAAGGCACTTACCCGTCATCAATTTGTTCATGTCGCTCTCGGATTGTTTGTGCATTGTTTGTTGTTCAGGAAAGTATTCAATTCTGTAAGTCAATTCCGTATCGAATATTACATACATATATACATACATGCCATTAGGGTGAAACTGGAAATCGGCAACGGAAACCCGCAAAATCAGTGTAGCAATCACTTTATATTAGAAATCTTCGCAACGAAATCCAAGTGTGTGTAAGTTTCAGCTTAGTTGTTGCGAAGAGTTGTTAGAGATTGACCTTAATATACGATAGAGGTAATTACACGACAAAAGAGTGAACACGCTCGTTTAGTTAGCGAATCTCGGCTCATGAACTGGATAAACTTATTATGCTATCTTCCTCTCTACTTCTAATTTTAATCAGAATAAACAAGTACATAAAAAAGAGCAGAAGATGACATTGTTTAGTTTATTGTGTTTTTGAGTGAAATTGTGCAAGAGTTGGCTCTGCTCACGAGTAGCAAAAGTTGCTAAGAATGTGCTGCACAGTTTCTATAGATAACACTGGATCATTTATGAAGACTGATGAATTCAAACGTTCGAACCACGTGCACATATTAGCTGCAACGCATAAGTTTATGGAATATCAAGTTACCAATACATCGCTAGAGGTTGTCATTCACAGTGTTTGTTATGGAATGTATGACCACGCTAGGTACAGTAGTGATAAGTACATACTTCGAATGCTAGTTAAAAAATACACACAGTAAAAACGCGTGGACATCTGCACCGGTTTTAAACAGTTCTCTAGATAATTTTACGATAGGGATTGTACACCTAACCAAGGTGTTGGTTGATAGAATTCGGCTATCAGTTTTTGACTCATCGCCATCGAGTTACCATCTAGAGAGAGAAATGACAGGTAACACCAATCGAACGCTATCCTCGTTGTAGTCTAGGAAGTAAAATAGGAAAGATATCAATCTTAACCTTAGATTCTTATCAACACTTTCAAACTAGGGAACATATTTACATGTGACATATGTGAAGTAATAACAGTGATGAATGTTTTTTTACAATAACGAGAATACCTGTGATCGACAATTTTTGTTCTCATATTGAGTTTTGGTTTGTTCATGGAAAATATTTTCAGTTGATAAATGGTTATTTCATTTATTGTTAAATTTTGATTTTTTTATAAGATGAGTATTTTAACAATCAAAATCTCCTGTTATAAGAGGCATTTTTTAGGATTTTTTTTTTTGTGATTCATAAACCTTTGTAAGGCGTATTGATCGGAGAATAAAGTGTCACCAGTCAATGCGTTCTGTCCCGTTATGTGTGAGCACGTTATAAAAACTACAAAACTAAGACTGCAACGTAGAATCACGCACCTGCATGAATGCACTTAAATTTTCAGTAGTTAGTGTGGGCTAATGAACTCTTTGTGTTGGTCCAAGGATCGTCATCGGAGTCCAATGTTGCACTGGTTGAACATGTTAAAGCTTGTGGTATGGAATGCGTAGAACTGTGCTTGCCGTAGTAGTTTGTAGAGAATTCTTTTACTATATGAAGAAAACCGTGGTCATCATGAGAAAATTTTGCCTAGCAGCCAAACTTGAATGATCTTAAGTAAATAAATATGAAAGGTAGAAGCAAGATTTTCTCAGTCATCACTGCTTGCTCCGTAGATTAGTAGTAATTTGCATTGTTGAGAATTCAATTTAATATATGAACCAATTCGTGACATTGTAGATATAATTCAAATAAAACGATATTACATTTTTCCGCACATGCTAACATTTCTTCCGATATCATACGTGAGAAAAAAGATATGCAGATTCGTGCAAAATTAAAGATAAAATTTTACTCTGTGAGATCGCGTAAAGTTTCGGTATTGAAATAGCGAGAACGAAATCTCTCTGATCGATCTAGTCCCTACTGACGAAGCGAACTCATTGATTTACAGTTTCATCAATGACTCTCGATTCCAGTAATCCCCAGTCTCAATCAATGGATAGTGTAGCCATAACACCAGATACTATACTCCAAAGAGAAGCTCTGTTAGAAAACAACTACCAAACTATTCAACTTGAACCAAAATACCAACCAGACCTAGTGAAACTCATATCGACCAGTTCAGTCCCTATACCCCCGAAGGACGTCTTTATTACGTTTAGAGAAACATGCCCCCTCTTCCATATACAACACCCGCCCTAAATCGAACAAGTCCCAATCTATCATAATAATCCAGGCATGAACTTGATGTGTAACCTACATGTGGTGTAACAAAGCCCCTACTTGCTATCAGTAATCCCATCCGCTCTCGAGTAATCCTCACCAGAAATTCGTAAAGTTTCTGTAGACCCTCTATCCCAAATCCCGATTCTATCTGATTTCATTACCCGTCTCTTCTTTCTCTTCCTTTCATTTTACGTTTGATGTACCATTTTCTGCTTTGGTTTTGTGTTTCACATTCATAAATAAAAAACTAGTTTCATATAACACCAAGAAAAGAGGCTTCACGTTGATACAACATTGTTTGGAAATTGAATACGGCTTTGCAATCTATTGATCTCGTCGTCAAGTGTGTGATTGAATCAAATGGAATTTGAAATGGTCTCCTGAGCTGAGATAAGACAAGTCCGTTAATGCATTAGGACTGTACTGAAACATCTAAGCCCGTTAAAGCGAAGGCCGCTGGAAAACAAAATGACCACCATCGTGGTCGATTTGCAGCGCCACTTTAAATTTTTGAAGGTGCAAATCTAAGAAACTACAAATTGCACTAGTCAAACTTGCAATGGAATTCTTTTTCTTCGTTAAAGTTTGGCATGTGAAATTCTTTGTAGTTTCTTAAATTTGTGCCTTCAGAAAGTCGAAGTGGCGATGCAAATTGGTCATGATAGCGACCATTTTTATATTCTGGCAACCTTCATCTTCGGTAGATAGAGCCGTATGTATCTAAGTTTTAATTTTATCTTATTTTGAAGCACATTAAGACGAGTTGTTTGAGTCAATCATAAATTTGTACTTGTCATTTTGCAGTACAATAGTCAGGAATACCTTTTTTTTAATGCAAGGAAAGCAAATACACGAGCAATCTTAGTCACCTAAATAAACAAGCTCATTTGTGTGATATCATGTAAATTAATTAATACCACTTGTAATCGGTATGCAAGCTGAACAAGTGTTCCATGTTAACATTTTTCAGATTATTTTACGTTTCAGAAAAGCTATCAGGCAACATTTGTTCATCTTGCATCTTGCATATTTTTCTTTATTTAGGTAGCTTTCAGCCTTAGGCTGGTTCAACACCGATTGAAGACACCTCCACGCTAGGTATGGCACTCAGCAACACTTGGGCCAGGACCGCTTCACTTCCCTTCTGAAGGAAGGCGTGAGCAGAGATTTTTTCACCTCCGAAAAATCTCACCGACCTCGGCTGGGACTGAACCCTGGTTTTGGGTGCCACGTTACAATTACGTTTTCCAGATAACCAAACTTCACGTTTATTGAAACCTGTTTTCGTGATATACAGACATATATGCAAGCAAACATATAAAAATCAAAATTTAGCTTAAAACGTGCATATGTGAAGGCTATATACGTAAAAACATTTTTCCTTAAACGTATTGATTCGACATCGTATGCGATTTTATCTGTATTTGAAAAGTCTCACGATGTAATCTGATTCAGTTTGTGACGCAGTTCGATGAAAAAATGACTCGTCGCATATTTGCCAAAAAATGGCACTCTTTGCTATTTAACTCAAACATAATACGATGAAGGCCACAATTATATGCGATCAAGACATTAAATGTAGGAATTTACGATACTGCCTGAACATTGTTATTCGACTTCTGGTTGTCTGAGTTGCCACTGCATAACCAGTGCCGCCATCTTGCATGCAGTTTGTTGGAGGAGTTTTGAAATGTAGCTTAACGTCAAAGTCCTGTGTCAATCGTTACATAAGAAAACATTAAAATTCTGCTCTAGAACTGAGATTTGTTATTGCCATCAATTGACTTCACGCGATATTGTCAAGACTTCTGACATCTTCACTGAGAGGCACCGCGCACCAATTACATAACGCAACAATGGAGTGGGGGAGGGGCAGAGACAGGCGTATTAGAGTTCATATTGAAAAACTAGACTTGTTATACAAAAAGCGTTACGATAAAGGGGGGAGGGGTGATGGCAAAAAGCTATCAATTTGACCCGTTACGTTATTTGTGCACGGCACTTAACAAAAGTTCATCAAAAACTTCATCATCCGGCATAAATTGCATTAAATTGTTACTTTTAACTTCAGTTCATGGCACTGATTATAATATTCTGGTGGCTGACCCTTAAAATTTTTCCGGATGATGACAGTCAAAACTTTTTTGTCAATATCGACGTGTTTGGCCATGAGTTTGCGATCCTCAGGATTTTAATCTATGCTACATTTTATTTACGAGTGCTGAGACCCAATGGTGTTCACGGCGTATTTGTGAAGCATTCATGATTAAATAGTTGAAGGTGGTGTCAGAGACACGATCAAATTCTATGATTTAAAATTTTGTTGAAATATGTTTGTGGTTCGGAAAAGGATCTGACCGGTATTTCATCCATGTTGTGAATTATTGTCTGGATCAGCGTGCAAATTTTTTAAATTCATTGACTGAATAATCAGCAGCGTCGTCTATTCGATATCACACTCATATTCATTCCTTAAATGATCATTCATGGCTGTTGGCTGTTACAACAATTATTTAGCAACGGCTAAACGGAGATTAGATCAAAAGAAATTTCCCGCTAGCAAAATCTTTAGAGGGGAAAAATTAACCTTTCGTCCTGAAATCGACGGTTTTTGAAAAAGATGAGCATGGTCCGCGACTGAATTTATCCTTGATGTTTTAATGGGCAGCAAGACGGCCTGCGTTAATTTAACTCCCCATTGCTGTGCCTCCCCAGATGCCGAGCAATGGCTGCCAATTGGCTCACACCGTGTAGCAGTTTAGCAGTCGAGCAGAACAGCGTACTTTTTGATCATTGCACGGTCCCGGAAAATTAACCGCTAGTTCCGGTTGCTAGGCTTCTGATTCACCACTGGCTGCAGATCCTCCGTTTTGACCTCACCGCTCCAATAATAACGAAACAATGGAGCTGCCTACTACTACTTAGTAAGCGAATTTCGGCGTCTGTGTTAGGGAAATACTACGTTTTAATATGCAATCATATGATAATATGTAAGAGATGAGAATGAGAGAAATTCCAGTCAGATAAACTCTTTAGCAAGAAAATCAATTCGGTCGTCATGAAAAGAACGCATTTTAGATTGTGAGTAATTTCTCGCGATTGAATTTAAGTTTTCTTCTCAATCTTCTTTGGAGGCACATTATTTCACTTCTATTCGTAGTGCCTTACGGGGCTGGATTCAAACTGCCCCGCAAACTGGCTCACACTGGACAGCGGTTTATTCCGCTCCTCATCGAGTTATGCCTAACAGGCTGGCTACAATTCCACCACTGGCTCCGATAGCCATCAGCTGCTTAACCATCGACCGCTCAGCCATCGTATAAGAGTAACGGAAATTGTGGAGTTGATGGGTCGTTCTACTTAGGGAGCGAATTTCAGTCACTATTCGGAAAATATGGGTTTGTCGAAAGCTCAATTTTACATCGGGTAGTGTTTCTTAACCTTAATACGCGTATATCTCCTTGGAAAAGCGTCTAGTCGCTTAAAATGGACGATTTTCGGTACCCCAGTTTTGGTTCATAAAATTAAGTCAAAACCCCTTATCTCCTTATATAAGCGTCTAATCGCTTGAAATGGTCGATTTTCGGTACCCCAGTACAATTAGTGGATTAAGTATGTGAAACTTAAGTGTAATACGTCATCTTTTATGAGTGAATTTTTCTATAGTTTATAACCAAGAACAAAAGTAACTGCCTTTTTAAAAAGATGCATAGAAAGATTACTCATCGTGATGTATTTGGAATGAAAATCGTTTCTTTACGACTATGTCCGTAAGGCGTAGGCGTTTACGACTAGACAATTTTCGTTATGATTCTAGTTTTAAGTTTTCGTAATTGCACCCAGTATAGTATACCTTGTGATCAAAAAGTTCCGGTAATTTGAAAAAAAACGCATTTATTTCAATTTTTAATTGATATCTTTATTATCGCCTTTAAAGTACTCGCCATTAGAGGCAACACACATATGCCAGCGCTTTATCCAATCATCCATACATTTTTTATAGGCCGATGAATGTATGGCTTTCAGTTCTTCCAGCGAATTCTTTTTTATCGCATCAATCGATTCAAAACGCCTACCTCTGAGCGGAATTTTCAGTTTTGGGAAGAGAAAGAAGTCGCACGGGGCAAGGTCTGGTGAATATGGTGCTTGTTTGATGGTATTGGTGGAGTTCTTGGCCAAAAATTCACAAATAGTGAGCGCGGTGTGTGATGGAGCGTTATCGTGGTGTAAAATCCACGAATTATTGCGCCACAATTCTGGCCTCTTCTTTCGAATTGCCTCACGCAAACGTCTCATAACTTGTAAATAATACTCTTTGTTAACCGGTCGACCTTCTGGAAGGAATTCAGAATGGACGACACCGCGTGCAGCTATCTCCCGAATGCTAATTGAGCGGTTTTCCATAACTAAATTCTTCACGTAAGCGATGTTTTCATCGGTAGTTGAGGTCGATGGTCGTCCAGAACGCGGCATGTCACTCACGCTTTCACGGCCTTCTTTAAAGTCTTTGTGCCAAACAAATGTACGATTTTGTGACATAGAGTCCTCACCAAAGGCTTTTTGCAACATTCTGAGCGTTTCCGCTGCAGAAAATCCGTTTGCAACACAAAATTTCACACAAACGCGTTGTTCCAATTTTTTATCCATGGTAAAAATCGCCGAGCGTCTATTTTTCGACTAACAAAAGCAGTTGTCAAAACAAAACTAATGGATAATTTGCTCTCACACTTTGACAGAATATCAGAACTAGTGTTGCCATCTTACACTAAAAAGATTTTACCGAAAAAATAAAGGCGGCCTTTTTAAATTGAAAATTACCGGAACTTTTTGATCACAAGGTATATGCTTACTATACTGGGTGCAATTACGAAAACTTAAAACTACCTACGTCAAAAGAGTGGATTTTTCTAGGGAGACGAACAAGAAATCCGAAATGTCTGAATATAGGCATTTCTAAGACAGCTATGGCCAGTTCTTTCTAACTTTAAGCACTTTTATTTGTATGCACTATGTGTCCGATTCAAGTGTAAGTATGCTGTACACCACCGCATCAAGCACATTATTTACTGAATTGTTTTGATACGGGAGATACTGAGATATACTGAGTAATCAAAATGAAAGACAATAATGACAATGAATGACAATTATGTAATGTGTTTATAATGAAATTACGAACTTTTCTCCAACTACTCCGCATCATATTTTGCAGAATGCAATACCCAACAAACATCAGTGTCGAATAGCCGCTTGTTCAAACAAATTTGGAGAAGTTATTCAGCTTTCTAGAAGAAAAAGCTGAACAACTTCTCCAAATTTGTTTGAACAAGCGGTTGTTCGACACTAATCTATCTGATCTGACATAACACTCCATAATCTCTACAGCATCTTGAGCTCCCGAATTATTGAGATTTTTGTTCAGCTTTTGCTTGACACACAGGAAAAAAAGCGTTACCGAAAATGAAAACGGACCGTGAACTAGTTCACGTTTTCAGGATTTTTCCCTTTAAAGGTTATTTAGTTCATGATTACGTCATTCAGTTCAAGGCCTTTTTTTAGCTTGTTCTCAAAATCACGACTGCAGTTCACGGATTTTTTTTCCGTGCAGTTGCGTAATATTTTTTTTTTAATTATATGCATTTTGGGAAAGTTTGGCGAACACATTTGACCGAAATTTCACATAACCCATATGTTGATAGGGGCCGCTTTTGAAGTCGCAGTGAATGTCATTCTGATTGTCACGATTTACTCAAAATATATGAATACTTTTCAACATCTCCAGGGAAAAGACAAATTTATTAAAATATTCACATTTTATCAACATTATAATTCTCATATCTTTTTATAAAAAGGAACCAACTTTGACCAAGCTAGAAGCATTTGTGAGCTAGTCAACGCTTACATACCTCCTTGGTGCGGGGCGTAAAGTACTCAGAGCCCTCCCAAGCACGAGGAAATAAGATATGAATACCTAATTTCGATTTTGATAACTGACCTTGGTATTTAAAAGCACAGCATAAGAGGTAAAATACCTTAGCAAAACACCTAAGAATTGCAAGCAAACTATCTCGAAAAAAACAAAACTTGTTATTTTGAATACCTAGGAATACCTGACAGGTCCTATTTTGGTATTGTATTATCTCAATTTGGTATTCGCATAACATTGTGGGAACATTTTTATGGTGCTATCCTCAGGTTTTTGATCTCTTATGCAGCGCTCTTAAATAACAAGGCCAGTTATCAAGTTATTCGTTCCTGCTCGGGCTGCCAATCGTTGCCGTCCAGCGTCAAGTAGGTTTCGTCATCCATTATGATCACGAGGCCGCTCTTCGCCAGAAAGACGTTTTTTACCAGCACCTTCAGCCGCTCCTTCTGGGTGATTATCTGCTGTTCAGACACGGCTGGCCTCGACTGACGCTTCCGAATAACAATGCCCATCTTAGGTGCGACACAATGAGGCCACCTTGCCTTCGGTCTCCCTTTACGGCTTCTGCTGCACTTTACGGACGCGCAGTACAGTCAGGCGGCCGCAACCATGCTGCCGTTTGACGCTCTAATCTTTTTCCAGAAAGAAGAGGATGTTGTAAATACCGAATCGGCTATATCCGGCGAACACGAAGTGCCTCACGATGGCAAATTTCCCCGCTCCGGGGTAGAGCTGGCAGTACGAACAAACCATCTAGTGTTGTTCATTAACTGTTTTCGCCATGGCGGCTGCAAATTAACTGATAACGCTGTCATTTTTTTCCCTGTACACACCAGGGTTGCTACGATTGGCGATGCAAAGGTGGATTCACCATCACACGGAGGAATCAAAGTACTCAGAAATGGGTGTTTTTTCACCCACCATGGAAATAAATGGACTAACCCACAAGGTGGGTAAAAGCGTTTTACCCATAAATGGGAACAATGTCTGTACGTCAAAATGAATGTTTACTTTTCACCCATCTTCTCGAAGTCAGAATTTTTTGAATGGGTTAAAAGTACCCATCTAATCAAAGTCGATTGAATAGAGGAAAGGCTTGTAAAATGGAACACGATCCGTTTTTAGCTCGTAACATGTATAATTTTTATTTTTTCGCGGGTCCAAAGACATCTTCCGAAAGAGGAACTAAAAGGCTCTAACTTTACCCAAGGAACTGATTATTTATAGTCATCAAAAAAAATTATGGCCTATTTTCGAAATCCATCGAAAATTCCAATTTCAAAAAATGGTTTGTAAGATGGAACACGATCCGTTTTTTGCTCGTAGCATGTATAATTTTTATTTTTTCGCGGATCCAAAGACATCTTTCAAAAGAAGAACTAAAAGGTTTCAACTTTGCACAAGGAACAGATTATTTATAGTCATCAAAAAAAAAAATGGTATGGCCTATTTTCGAAATCATATTGCTATTTTAAAAATTATGCCAATACTTTCGAACAATGAAACCTGGAAAAGCTAAATCGAAAGAGTGTATTCACTCCAAAAGCAAATGAAAATTGAAGAATAGTAAAAAAATGAGGTTAACACTTGACAGCGACAGTGTTGTCGCTGTGAATGTCTAAAGTGGCGCTGTTCCATCTAACAAGCCGTTCCATCTTACAAGCCTTTCCTCTACTATTTTTATAAATTGTTCAGGAAAATCTTAAGAAATTATGATAGTCTAAATAAACAATAATACATCGAGTAAAAATTAGACATTTATGTTCTACGCGTTTATAAAAATGTGTTTCTAATTTGTAAAGTCACTTTCCTTCTAGCTTTCGAAAATATTCTGGGTCCAGTTTACCCCTTAGCACATCCATGCTTGATATTGTTATCCCGAATTCAGAACTGAAAATCAAATTAAACATCAAAGCGAGGTGCGGCGGTATAAGACGTCTTGTACTTGTACTTCTGACAAACTCTGAAGGATTTCCAATTTTTACGAAGTAAATTTTCAGCTGTTTCAAGGTGGGTACTTTTAACTCACATTGTATTTTTAACAGCTTCATATAGCTGCAGAAGGTGAGTGATTTTTTATACATCAAATGTGTAATCTCCATTTTCGGTACAGGTGAAAAATCAGTCCATATTTTTTCATGCATAAGCAACCTATTTTAAACAAGACCAGAAGCATTACAATATCAAAAGTCAGGATTGCAATATCTCCAGAGGCAATCCCAGAACCAAAAATTTAGATGAAAGTACCAATATTCGAAATCTTCTAGTGCATAAGGTTCATCGTCATGGCGATACAAGAAAACATCTTGAAATAGTCACACGATAATCGTCAAGCCCGTGTTTATGCTCTCAACTTCTTTTTGCCACTGGAATTTGAAACTGTTTTAATTTTACACGCCATACTACTCCAGTCCCGAACATTGTTTTTGACCATGTAACATTCCGGGAGAGATTCGAGATTCCGTCCAATATTCTCTTTACCCTTCATAACACAATCTGCACGTCTAACGTTTTGCACGTTTCGTCACTTCTTTGCTTCCTCTCGATCAGTGACAGTGAGTCCAATATTTTTATTTAGTTTTTGTAATGACAAATCTTAATATTACGACCGCAGTAGCTCCGTTCGTGTACGTGTTGTTCAGTCGATGCCGTCTTAAATACTGTGCATAGAAAGTAAACACCGATCATAGTCGTTTTCAGTACAGACTCCAATATGCAGTATTTGAAAAAAAAATCTATCTGCCTCCCTCAATATCTGCTGTAATTATTTATGCATTCTTGCTGTTCAACCTATTCACTCATTGCGGTTACTGAACACATCGAATATTGAAAAATGCGTAAAATTCATAGAAAAAGAAAGGAAAGATAGAGAAATAAGAAATGTAAGCCCTGCATATCTGCATTTCAGTGATATATAGTAATATTTGAAAAGGCACAGTGTTTTGTGTCCGTCCAAATAGAAGGATATGTAATTTCGAAGTTTTCCGCAAACTTAAGAACGGCCAATGTTTTGTTGGAGAACCTGCAATAACATTTATGCGATTTACACAAACAAACAGTATACCCTTATGAAAGAAGTATATAAATCGTAGAAACAAATTGTTGTTCAATTGTTTAATGCTTATAAATGCGAATCCTTGTCGACAGAGGTAATCACTGCAGAATATGCTGGTTAATTTGAAGTTATTGTCTTCTTTTTTTTTCAACTTATTAACCCACTAGAAATTGGACTCCCTACTTTTTTTTTTATCGTGCACCATTTTTTTTAGGAAGACATTAATCGACAGAAAGCAGTTTTTGTAAGTTGTTCACAAACTTTTGTTTAGCAAGAAGCTATTCGTTTTCCATTTGTCAAAGACCAATAGAAAGAAATGAAAACGTATTCCATTTCCAACGAAGCCTCACACACAAACAAACAACCATACTTTTTTTGTTGTACATTGTGTCTAGTTCTTTTGTTGTTCATAAAATGATTGTTCCTACAAGATACTAATATATATTTTTTTGTTTCTTCTAAATAATCGCGCACATTACTCGATTGTATTCAATCGGGGAAATTTTTACCATTCACTCTAACTGCTGCACCCTGGATGGATTCGGATGCCACGCTTTCTCTCGGTGGATTACATTGGTGAATCGAAAACGGTGATGTATTGAACATAAATGTGTCTATTGTGGTGTGCTTGTAATTGTATGAATCACGAAAACCTGTGGCAAAAATGCAAAACAACCCTAAAGACATATCGTGGTGTGCGGGCATATAACGTATGAGTCGGTGTCACACTTCCTGAAGGATTTTTACACGAAGATCGCGAGGATGTGGACGTTGAAGTGGTATTTTTACATCGGTAAGTGATCCTGTTTACCATTGTGTATATTATCAGTTACACCCATTTTCGTTGTGTGTTTGTTGGTAATCGCGCAATCCTACATGACATTGCTCTTTCCGCACAAAGAAAACACCCGCCCCATCCCTTTCTCCTTAATATTAGAATCATTCATCATTAACCTCATAAGTACTTCTCTCTCTTGATACCATATTAACGTATTTACAAAAGCAATTAATCTCAACACATATGCCGTGCCAAAACTATCGTACTATATTCATCAATTATAATATTAAAGCAATTATTTACTTGAATTTTGTTTCCAAAGCTATTACAATAAAGCCATTCCAAATTAATATGCGATCCCCCTCCCTCATCTTGTTCTATCACTATCGATTGTTTCTTAACGGACATCCCTTTCTTCGGTTCGTACAATTCTGTTCACACTGTCATTGTTTCTTTGGTTTCTCTCATTCTTTCACCGCTTTGTTCGATCTATGACTCTTTTTATACATCTAATTAATTCGTTTAATGATATTTAAAAAAAAACATGTGAGCAAAATATTAACGAGTTAAACCAAAAATACCTATACCTAAATACCTAAATATAGAAAGGAGCCTGATCTGGAACTCGAAGGTCTCTTGAAGCGACATTACACAACGGTGGAGTTTTTTCAGGGAACTATGATGAACGCAGTCGATTTGGAGCGAGTAAAGGTACATCCCACAGCCAACAGTTAACACACCAAAATAATTCATATTTCCTTATAAAAACGCAAAGACATTCAAAACGAACCATTATCTTACTTTTGTTGTTGAGACAACACAAAGAAAAAGGAAACATCAATGTTGTAAACAGTTTTTGTTTTTTTTTCCAAAAAAAAAAGTCACTCCTTTATCGAATGAAAACAAAACAAAACAAATGGAATTTTGAACATTATCAGTCGCCCATTCACCAAAAACACTAAACAACTCTTTTTCTAAAACCAAAACAAACGAACAAAACTATCCCAGGAAATCGGAAAAAAAATGCAATTTCGCAAAACACATGCAAAACACAGTATTTCCGCACAGTTACGCGCACCAATTATTCAGAGTAACGTAAGATTGACACTTCAATTACCCACAAACACCTGAAATCCGGCAAACGGTGAGAAAGAAAATCAAGTATGCAGCAGGAAGTACATCCAACACTTGGTTCTAGAAGTAAACAATTTGTTTCTTGTTTGCTAAAGCTGTTTTTTTTTATGTTATCTTGAAGTAGTTTGCTAGATTTTCTTTTCGTAATCGTTCCAGTAAGAGTAAACAAAGTAAAAGTTTCGCTTTTGAAAGCATCGCTATTTGTTTCGTTGGATTTCTTCATGGGTTATAATACCGTTATTGAGGTTGGAGCGACCGACTTAATTAGCTTGAGCTGTATGTTAGCTTGTGGAGCAGTTATTGGAGCTTAGAAATCTGTGACGTTTGGCCAACGGTGGGCACAATGGGTCTGAAATGCATTGAAGATCTAGATTCGTTGAGACTGCGATGGATTGTGGTGGAATGCTTCCGGAAAGGCAAAGTGGTTCAGAGTAACCACCTGGATGAAAGAACAATGGAGAACTCACGATTTTAATCACTCTCATTCACTCCGTACACTTATTTTAAACATTCATCTCAACTAAGTTGGATTCATTTATCACCCAGTTAATTATATCTTTATCGCCACCAAAAAACACACAAACCCACTCAAAAAAAAAAAAAAACAACACCAACCCCCAACCACACTCTCTCTGATTTTATAAATATAAAAAAAAACCCCCCTCCAAAAAAAAAGGTAGAATTGAAAATTCATTATTTGGTTTTGTTCATTCGTCGATGGCTGTTCATTATCGCCTGTGCTGTTATCAATATCAATATTCAATTTCACCTAGGTGGGGATGATTTTGAATAACAAATGAAGCAACAATTTTTTTTCTTTTGGTGTAGAACATTATGTGTAATTTTTTAGGCTCAGATAGATAGGTTACAATTACTACAAGTTGTAATTATGATCTGCGATTGACACTATTCAAAATAATCATTTTGGTTGAGTTGAAAATGACTTTTTGATGTTTGATGATCACTTGCGATTTTAGCTAAGCTGGTCTGGAAACTCAAACTCTAATGAGTAATGAAAAATCGAGTAGTCATAGAAGCATAATGAGTTGATTTGTCCATCGCCCTTGATTTTGACATCTGAGATTTTCAATACTAATACAATTCATCTACACTGACTCGAAATGCTTTTTATTGCGCATGGAAGTAAGTGATAAAAACAGACACTCAGCATGATCGTCGTGATTCAACTTTTTTTCGTCGAAAAAAATCACTTCATCCCAGTCTGCCTTCCAATCCATGTACACTCAAGTTTTTTTTTACACGGGGGATACGTTCCACTTTTACTAAGAAACCATGTAAAAAAAGACTAAATAGAGTTGATAAATTCACATGCATAAACATCTTAAATTGCTTCGATTTTGTTTGCATGCAATGGTCAAAATAAAGTTTTTAACATTTTGAGTATTAACACCGAAAATTGTGATCATTTTTGAAAAACTGCCAAATGATTACTTTTTGCCCAAAACATAAGATGTGATTCGAATTAGGTCGATAAGTTGTTCCGTTCTGGAGTTATCGCTGAAAACAAACCGTGTAAAAAAGACCTTAGTGTACTGCTTTGCAAAATCCAATACCGCTCGAATGTGGGGTTAGGTGTTTTGTTTTTTTTTTCTTTCTTGTAAACTAGATGTCCAGATCCTCACAACATTTGCACAACACGACTCTTCGCTATGGGAATGATAAGTTCAGGCTTTATTTTCGAAGCATTGAACTTTTCTGTGAACTTTTGAATGATACGTTTCCGATCTCGTTTGGAAATTTTGGAGTTGCCCTTGTTTTTCTTCCGGATGCCATATTTTTCACCTTTCTTTGGGAAAATTCTTATCTCTGTTTCTCCTCTATTGATTGCTATTTGCCGGTTATTTGAGGATCAATACCCGCTCTTTTCCAACAACTTCGTTTTCGGCTTCGTGCTTGAGCGTCAACAACACCATATTGCTATGCAGGTTATGTTTTAAACACAAGCTTTTACAGCTACATCATGGCACACATGACAGATAGTCAAGGTGTGTTTATAAAGGTGGCATAAATGTGAATAATTAAACTGCGCTTACAAGAATTTCACACCCAAATATAGAAAAATTTATGTCACAAAATAATAATTGAGTCATAAAGCATTAAAATAAATACATACGTTAGCAATAGAAAACATAAAAATTAATTAGATTGAATTTCATTCAGTTTCCTTTAAAATATTTCGAAACACGTTTGTGCGCTTATAGGAATTTCGTGTAATGTATTTATAAATTTGTTAAGGGCGATAATCATCTTGAGAAATGATACATCATTTCTAACAGCTTGAAATATAAAGATTTATGAACATTTTCATCATTATTGTGTAAAAAAAATTCCAACAGCACCAGAAATAAAACCTGTATTTATTTCTAGCGCAATACATCCATTATATTTTGTGCAATATTTCGTTAAAATTTTGTATTTTTGTAATTTACATACATTCAAGTTTTCAAGTGGTAACGCAATACAAAATATAATTATAAAAATTCCAGTCATGTACAATTATGAAATGGTCTGGAGAGAACTTTTTGAGATTACTTATAAAGAAAGAAATGGTTTGATCAAATTAGAAATTATTCAACAATCAGCTATTTGCAATAATTTATGGTGTGGCAACTAGAAGAAAAAAAACCTTATTGAATTATAACAACAGTTGATATTAAAGGTGAGTCGATAATTATTGCTACACTTTAGATTGATTGGTAAATCGGCCTTTCGGTAATAAATCCGCATTCCACTCTTGCACGGTTTCGGAGTCGTGATATGAAGCCGAATCGGGCCAAAACACTGGTTTTAGATCGTGCTGTTTCAAAAACGTCAAAAGACGTTTTTGGAGGCACTCAATTTTTTAAATCTCATCGCTTATGGTGCCTATGGTAACGAATGGCTGACTCCGTTTGCCACAAGTGCATGTGGCTTGCAAAATCAGGCATTTTCGACAGCTTTTTCGTTTCGAAACGAATATCCACAGCAAACTTGTCCTTACTCTTAAACGTAAACTGCTTTAAATCCGCTTTAATGGAGGTCTCATCATCAATGACGCAGCACCGGTATTTCGTTAACAAGTTCGTGTACAATATCCAGGCACGCTGGCATTTGTACGGATTCAGGAAGTTATGCACCCTGCACTTTTCAACACGGAGCGTTTCCTGGCCCTCTGGTTTTTGCCCAAGTCCCGCGTCGAAATGTTCGGATTCCGCTTGAAATATGCAATCAGCGCTCTCTCAAATTTGTACGTGTTGTTCCTGGTTTTTTTTTCAGCTCCTGGCTCATGGCTCACTGCATTCCGTTCCTGGAACCTTTGGAGGACCCTTGGTATATAGTCATCAGTTTTCCTATGGTGCGATGCGAAAACCCAGGATTTTGCATGAGGGTGAATAAAATCATTTCGCGATAGGTTAGTTGATTTTCGTCCATCTCGACTGGAATCTCACTAACAGCTGCGCAACTGAGCAATCTAAAGATAAACTGGGCAAAATTTGATTAACTTCGCTTAAGTGCGAAAACATTTCAGCAAGAAAGTGTTGCAATAATTATTGACTGACCCTTTAAATGTATTTACGATGTAACAAAATTGCATCAATAGGACACCGCCTTGACCCACTGAAATTATTTCCTTAATAAGCTGCTAGTAGTTCAAAATACTGCTCAGGTGGTATGAAATTGTGCTCCTGATATTGTGCAACAGGTGACAGCCCATTTGTTTGTATTAATTTCCGTATTGCATACCGCTCCCAAATATTTGTGCCAAGCCGTCTCATGCCAGAGTGGATGTTACAAATCTGAGAAAAGGTATGGAAATATGTTATTTTTCTGCGCATTAATATCTACCTGTAATAGAACAGTATAAGCTTTAAGAAGCTTTAAGAACGAACCTCACCAAATCACGTTTATTCTTTTTCTTGCATTGAACGCAGACATTTTATCAGATCCTCTGTCATTCAATTTGGTGGTGAAATATCTAACAACATTGTAATATAATCTATCATCCCCCCGTTGAGTGTAGGAAAAACTACAAGTAAAAGGCCCTGAATCGCGTTGAACGGCAGAATACGGTGAAATCACCTGTACGGAAACTCTACACCCAGATGTTGACGAAACCGTATTGTCTCGTTATATATGAAAAACCTATGTGAAAGCAGGGCGTCAACATTTAAAAAATGATTTGACAAGCAATTTGTTCGTGTTGAGAGTGAAGTACCCTATTCGTGACACCCGGACGGTCACTGGGAAGGAGCGCCTCTAACCTGTTTCCATTTTTGAGGTCACACAATGGTCCTACGCTTTTTTGGCAAAATTTAGCCGCTTGTCATAACTCGAAATATTAGTAGTAGATTAGTAATTTCCATTTAATTCCAACTACTTTTATTGCTTATCTTGACAGATACACTGATAGGCAAAATAAAGTGCCCACCCCATCGTTTTTTCAATTTCTCTCATTTACTTGGTTCAAATTAAAGTAAACACACTGTATTTTGTTATTACCTTATTTTTTATATTCTTTTTAAGTTTCACTTATGGAATACTGAAAAAAAGGAGTTTTACTTAAAGAAAAAAAAAATCAATTTGTGTTGAAAAAAAAACAGTGACAAAATAAAGTGCCCACTTCATTTAAGCTACAGAAAACATAAATTAAAGTAAAATAAAAGCATTTCAATAATTGATGTGTCCTCCTTTGGCCTTCAGGACCTCCTGCAGGCGCTTCGACATGCTCTCGACTAGGTTCTTTATGTGCTGTGGATCTAGCTCTTCCCAGGCGCGCTCCAGGGCTTCAAAATAGTTATTTTTATTGGTAACACCAGTTTTGTCAACCCTGGCATCGAGAATCGCCCACAAATTCTCGATGGGATTGAGGTCCGGGCTTTGTGGAGGCCATTCCAGCGGTTTGATCCCACAAGACCGGAAGAAAGACTTGGTCTTCTTGGCAGTATGCTTCGGGTCGTTGTCCTGCTGGAATACGAACTTCTCTTCAAGGCCTGTCTGGATCAGCGGAACCTCCAGATTTTCTCGCAGGGTGTTGATGTAAGAATCTGCCGTCATTATCCCGTCGATTTTCACAATGCTTCCTACTCCACCCCACGAAAAACACCCCCAGACCATCACATTTCCTCCTCCATGCTTCATTGTGCCTTGGATGTGGCGCTCCTGAAACTCCTCTCCCGATCTGCACCAAACACGAACCCGCCGCTTTCGGTTAAACAGCTCGAATTTTGATTCGTCCGTCCAGAGAACCGTTTTCCAGAACTCGGGGCTTATCAGCATGCTCCTTAGCAAACTTAAGCCGTTTGGCTTTGTTTGCCTTGCTGATAAATGGGCGCTTCCGGGCAAGTTTGCTATTCAACCCCTGTGCTACGAGACGGCGACGAACAGTTTGACCGGAAACTGATAACTGAAGGGTCTCCTGGATCTCGCGGACAGTTACCTTCGGGTTCTTCTTGACTTCGCGCATGATCTTGGTGTCCGTTCTCGCATCCGTTTTCCGCTTCCTGCCTCTGCCAGGGCGATCCACCACTGATCCAAACGTTTTAAGCTTCAGAAGAATTTTGCCAACCGCTGCCTTACTGATACTGTACTTCTTAGCGACAGCCCGGTGCGATTCACCGTTTTGCACATCACGAACGACCAATTTTCGGATACACAAGGGAATTGCTTTCGAAAGCACTGCGTTCTCCATTTTTTTCAATTGAATCAAATGCGATCACGTATACAAATGCACCAGGTTGAGCCGTTTGCTTCAAAACATGTCAAAATATCAAAACATAAACAATCGAGGGGTCTTCCAATGGAAACTTATCGAAAACATATCGATTTTTGAAATGGGCACTTTATTTTGTCACTGTTTTTTTTTTCAACACAAATTGATTATTTTTTTTTCTTTAAGTAAAACTCCTTTTTTCAGTATTCCATATGTGAAACTTAAAAAGAATATAAAAAATAAGATAATAAAAAAACTACACTGTGTTTACTTTAATTTGAACCAAGTAAATGAGAGAAATTGAAAAAACGATGAGGTGGGCACTTTATTTTGCCTATCAGTGTACGCGTATTTCATAAACAATATGCAGACTTCTTCAGTGCCGTGTACTAATACTTGACTGCTGACCCAGTCGAGTATTAGTACACGACACTGAAGAAGTCTGCACATTGTTTATGAAATACGCGTATCTGTCAAGATAAACAATAAAAGTAGTTGGAATTAAATGGAAATTACTAATCTTTCTTCTCATTTTCTAGTTAAATAAAAACTATTAAAAGCTTATCTTCTGATAGATGAGTCTATTTTGTCTGTGACTTACAGATTTCTTCAAATCGAGCACTCGAAACTGTTGGTTAGAACTTTAAAAGGAACGTTAAGGTCATCACCACGACCATTGGAATTTTGAATTGGCTAATTTATTCTTTATCGTATGAAATGCTATATTTGATGGGAAGTTGAGAATATTTGTTAGTGAAAAACGAATGTTTATTTGGTTTGAACGGATTTATTCAAACTTATACTCAAACTTTTCAGATTTAATACAAGACTCACGCCCAAAATTTTTTTCGACAAGAAGTGATCTTCAGAATACTAGATATGCGGAAATTCAATCCGATTATTGGGCAACGGTGCTTATATGAGCTGATAACTCTAATAGCAGAGCAAAACATGCTCGCGTGGCTCAGGTTTGGACAATTATGCTGCAAGGTTTAGCTGAAGCATGCTTTGGCTTTGCTTCTTTCTTTCATAGCATTTCAATCTAATTGCTTTCGCAACTAGCTCATTGCTTCCTCTCAACTTAGTGTTCTAATTACACTTCCACCGTTAATTGAGAGCTTCTGATGCCTTCGCCAATGCATGAAACATTGTGTGGCAAGCATAATGATACTCTATGATCAGGGAAGTCGAAAAAAATTCCAACTTGGTAGATTTCCTCGACCGGTTTGTAATACTTGATGACTCTGCGGATTAGCCTATCTGAGGTCCCTCTAATGTTTTTTTTTTTCAAACATCTAACTCAGTCAATAAAAAACCAATTCGGATGGCAGCTAAATAAAGATCTAAAAAATCGAAACCAGTAGTGTTATGCTTGCTTATAGAACTGCGTAGATTATTTTTTCAATTTAAGTCCATTAAAACCTTACATTGGAAGCGAAAAGACAGCCCAAACATACATGGCAATTATTTTACTTACTTAGTCGCCACATTATAAAGACTTGATGAGCCTGCAGGTTTTGACGCGTGAAAAACACCGAGCAGTGTTGAAAAAATACATTGTCTCATCGTTCCAAATAAATCTACACAGTCTCAACGATCTGCATGCATGACCCCAAACGTCAAGGAATTTAAAATGCTGGCCCTCATCAAATAATAAACTCACGTCTAAACTTTGAGAGCAATGCGATAATAGGTGTCGCCTCCAGAATTTGATTCGACATTTTCATGAAAATCCGAAGACAGTGGCCAGAGCTACTTCCGTTCCGCCGGCATATAGGATAGAAGCTCCGTTGAATTCACTTCCGTAGGTATTATATAAAACAATGCTAATGGATCCAGTAGTTCCGCTGTTGCTTCGAATAGTTCTTCAGAAAAATATTAAATATGATCACAAATTTGTTACATTTCCATGTTACATTACCCATTATTGTTGTTGGTAGTGAAATATTCCGCTGGCTGTAAAATTAACTAAGTTGACAAGCAGAAACTTTCGCTACCAACTTTCAAATTCGATTGCATGTTTAAGTTAATGCCTATCTACTAAATTTCTGAAATTATTTCTACTAAGCCGTTGCTTTTATTTCTACTTCATCGTAATATCTTCATTTTTCGCAATTTTTCTATCAGTTTCTGTTCTCAATCTTATCAGCAATGAACAATAGATTATTTTGGAATGCCGCATCTTTCTAACACAAAATTTTAAATGCTACTTATTCTTTTCGATTCCAATTCAATTTGAAAGCTCTTTCCAATTATCAGTTTGCGTAAAATTTCCTTTCTTTCATTAAAGCAGTTGATTTTAAGCAACTTTCAATTTTTTTCATTAACTTCTGTACACTAACGAACGTATTCCGCGTTTCACTACAGCCACAGCTTCAGATGAAGAATAAAAAAACGACCTTTTAATATTATAATTGATCGAAGTAATTCCCCTAGCAATCCAACTAATAACTTACTTTCATCAGATTGATACTGAAGCGTGATATATCCACTTCCTCTGTTTGATTCAACCTTTTAACTAACTGCAGTTAATTTCTCTTCCATCTCTCGCGAATGCCACTTGTTTGTTCATCCACGCTTCAACTAAAAAATCAAAAAAATATAAATATCGATTAATGTAATTATCGCGATTTCTCTCCTGTTTTCGGTGTTCGTTCTATGGCAAAATGACCATAACTTCAAAAAATCAAACAAACAAACAAACAACAACTAAAACAACGACCGTATATTAAAATTATCGAATCATTTCGTTGCCTATTTGCTTGCTCTCACCTCAAACACGAACCCGAACCCGAATCAATGAAAAAAAAATCGAAACTCCTTTCACAATATAAAACACACAAAAGTAAACCACCCGATCTGGAGCTGGAAGGTCTGTTCAAGCGTCATTTCACCACCGTGGAGTTCTTCCAGGGGACCATTATGAGTCCGATCGATCTGCAGCGGGTCAAGGTAATGCATATTCTGACAATTTATTCTATCAACCTTTCAGAACAACAAGAATCCATCCACTTGGTTTTCGTTATCTCATTTTTGATTGAGTATTACAAATCAGCCACATATCAACTACCTAGATACCAACCACAGCTACACGGCTACAGACTTTCCCCACGACTCGCTATTTCGGTTCCAACAACAGCTCTTTACAGTACAACAATAAACTACTACTACTACTACTACTACTACTACTAATACTACTGCTATTACTTCTTCTTCTACTACTACTACACCTACATCTGCCGATGATAATTTGGTTTTGTTGCCCCCCCCCCCCCCCCCCCGGACCTTCTTTGAACTCTTCTTCTTAGTTGATCTTACCTTGTAAATACATCCCGTCTATTGTTTTTCAAATGCATTGAACTTGTTGTAGCCTTACTGGAGTTTTCAGGATACAACAGGAGACTCAGATATCAAGGTAAATCATGGAGATACGCTTATTTTTGTTTTGTTTTTCATAAACTTAACTTACAGGGATATAGACCGTTCTACAACATTTGCACGAAAGATTTGAGACCGAAATTTATTTGCCCAAATGTTACCAAAGCCACAATGGGGTGCATTTTTATTTTATCTGTAATCTGTCGAAAATTGAAAAGAACTTTTGTTTTTGTTCGTTTTTCAAATCCTACTTTGATGTGACAGCTGAGTCCACAAACGGACCCCAATATGATAGATTAGCATCACCAGTTCGCATTTTAACTGGTTTCTGTCATCTAGGGTAGAGTACTACATTGGCCTAATCGCTAAGTGTTGGCCCATCGTGCCGAAAATGTTGATTATTTCTGTGATCTCAACGGTATCAACTTTACATTTGTTACAATACTTTAGTTCAAGAGCTACCACATGATATCGTCATGTCTGAAATTCATGAATGTTTACTTCCTTTTTATTGAAAAATGCTTTCCCTCCGAATCCCATTTTTTCTTAATTTTGATGGGCCAATGTGCGGCCACCATGCGTTTCAATGTGTTTTTGGCCAAATGAAATCAACGGGCCAAGTTTTCCAATAAGAAAGAACGCACTTTAACAAAATGCCAGCAATTTGTTACTCCACACTTAATCTAAATATATGTTTATGAAGGTAAGTAAATTTGGATTCGATTTGTTTTGGAAAAGTTTCATTTGTGCCAACAATCAGGAATAAAATCCTATCATCTGTTTTTCTGGCTAGTGTCTGAGCTTTAAAAAAAATGCTCCAAATGTAGCTGTGCTCCAAATAGAAAAACTTTATTAAATTATTGAATACCCGATGAACCCTTTTAAGCAGGAGTATTTAAGATTCTGCGTGCAATACTTTATTGCGAGAAATGTCTTTTAAGTATATCAGAGAAAAAATGTCCATTTCAACCCCTACTCCCGACCCTCCCTTCGCCCATCGTTATTTTGTATAAATGACAAATTTTTTTTTTATTGATCATCACAGTTTTTATTACCTCTCCTAAAAGCATTGCGTATTTAGTGGACGTTTCCTACGAGACTAGAGAATTCTCCGTACAGAATAAGCTGATCGCTTCGAAAATATAAACAAAGTCTATCACAGTAATTCGCGAGTTCTCGAAAGCAAAACACGGCATAAAAAACTAGTGACGTTTGCGAACTGGTTGAGAAAAGGTAGGAACCAAATAGTTTGACACATAGATAAAAAAAAACCTGTTGTTTTTCACAAATAGAAGCAAACTCTCAAAACTGATATTGAAGCCCCCCCATTTGATTGCGTGTTTGAGCTATACGCATTTGTTTACATGGACAAACAACAGTTCGCAGTCGATTTTGTAGGTAGACACATGCAGGAGACGACCGACTTTGAAATGTAGATGTTGATTTTCAACTTGAGATTTTATGAAGAATTCTCGTTTTCGTTGGACTTTTGGTTGTATGGCATTGTTGAAATATGCAGTCACGTTTGGTAATTATATTATTATATTTTCACGTTAGCGTATCTCCATGATTTTCAGCGAACAAAACATATGTAAACATACCAAATATTTTAAATTGAACGAACTTTAAAGGAATTATACCACCCATAATCTAGAAAGCGATGGAAGAGAACAGTCGAGTCAAGCTGGTAAAATATTAGCTGAACTAAGAAAAGCGTGTCGAACTATGAAGAGTGAATAATTCTTGACAAATTATTTAAACCGACATCGAGGGAGGTGCAAACTGAACTACTTCTCCAATGATATCAGCGGGCAAGTTTTCTACAAAACTTTGTTTCTTAATCCGTTAGGAACAGTCAGTTGAACTTTAAACAGTTTACCTGTATTTTGATAAGTTTTACATAAAACAGCCTAACATCGCTTACAATAAATATATTTTTAAGTATCGTGATGTGAAGTTCTTCCGCGCATGTAAGGGGAAACTAAACTCTAATTCTGGCCAAAAACAGCATAATAACAGATAAAAAAAAAAAGCAACTAATGTATTATCCTGCATTATTAGCACTGATAAACTGACTTGTCACTTGTTTTCCAATTTGTGTTCAATTAAATTTCGGTCGAATTCTGCTAAATAAAATAGCTCCTGTCAATTTTCTCCTAACTATCATTCGGCTAAGCGCAGCATATGTGTTGCCATCCTGCTCGCATTCTTTTGGTTAGATAATGTAGCAGTGTGTGTTCATAAATCATTCCTCAGCGTTCACCTATTACTACCATAAAAAACGTAAAGAAGCAATAAGATGTGTACCTAATCGAATAGGTGGAGGCAGCGTAGAAAAGAAGAATATTTTATCAGGATTATGGGAATATCAATATGAACACGTCAGTTTTTCGGTGGTATTAGTATTATAGTATGGGACAGTTAAACAAAAATATTTTTTCGAAGTAACAAGTCAAAAGGGTCTTGCTGAAAACGTTAACATTGACTTTGATCGTATATTTTATTCCGAATGTCAACGTTTCTACTTATTGTATTGCATTATCTAAGCAATCGTAGTCTGCTCTACCGGTTCTTTTTCTTTCTTAGAATTTCAATCTTATTACTTTCACAATTAGCTTATCGCTTGATCTCAACCTAGTGTTTTAATTGCACTTCCATAGTTATCAATTGTGAGTTTTTGATGCCAATTTGGCAGTACATTGTAAATTGTGTCACAATGATACTCGATGTGCAGAAATATCGAAACCAGGACCGGGAATCGTACACACCGCCTCTTACTTGGTAATACCAGTAATACTGTGCCTTTACCGACTAGGCTTTCTGAGGCCCCATCGGTGCTCTACCGGTTGGTGTAATTAAGGTGAAACTAAAGGGAGTCCTTTTTCCATATAATTTATAGGTTAGGTTAATTATCACAAACTCAACAAAACAAACAACGCTCAAATTGCTAACCAATGGATGCTCCAGTGGAGCAAACGATTCTTGCAAATTTCACACCTGAAGTCCTAATAGTATTTGAGTTTTGTGCTCAGAAAACTTCGAAGTGATAGGGACTTGATCCTGTATGTCCATAAGTAGCGTGTGTCTGTTATACGTACACAGAAAAAAATAATGAATTTTAACAAGCGCGTAAAATTTCCTTCGTTTAGTTTCACCCAAGGCAGCGGAAACAACGAAATTGGTAGCAATCTCTCATGTGCCATGCCCCAATGTTTGCATTCTTTCATCCCGCTAGATTCAGGCGTTATCAGGCTGAAATTTACATGAAATTCCGCATTATTTTCTGCCAATCCAGCATTCCCTCTCTGTGCATTGATCCGCGACATTCAATGTTTCTTTTTATCTGTGTAGTGAGAAATCGATGATATATTGCTACGTTTTCGTCTAACTCAATCTTTTGCTGTTTTAGCTTTTTGCTCTGGATTTTTGACTATTTTGACTATTCTTGAAGAAGTTGACATCACAATCTTAAGCTGATCCACTGACAAATCTTTCTCTTTTTTCATATTTTCAACCCAGTAGACCGAACGTTACCCCAACAGTTGAACGGTATACTATGACTTTAAACGTAAATTTCTCATCCATTTTGACACATCCACATAAACTAACTGCATTGTCTATAAGTGCAAATAGTTCCTATGCCAGATAAATATATTCTTTTAAAAACCCAAACACATCCCGATCAAACCACCTCGGCACCAAAACCACGAGGTCAGAATCTCGGTCCCACAACTACGTCCTGGTAGAGTTCATGATCAAGAGTATCTTTGTTGCCTCCCTCATCAGAGGAAAAAGGTCCTCCTTTTCTGTCTTGCGATCGATTCCAGTGAGGTCGATGTCAGCTAAGTAGCATATTTGATCATCAGTTATTAAAGCTAGATCCACTCAGTATTTGGCCGCACAAAATAAGGACTGTATCGAAAATAAGTAATCCACATATTTTTCTTCTCAAATCATATAAAAAATGATGTTCTATTCAAACAAATGGATGATTCTTTATTGTACACGATTGAGCTTGAATATGGGGTCTTCACCCATGGGATGAAATTAATATTATTCTTTTCCGAATTTGCGAATTTTTGATCGAACACTTCTCGTCAAGTTCCGGACAAGTGTTTCATCACATTTTTTGGACGCCTTAGGCCAAATTTTTTTGAACTCCTGCATATTCTCAACTGCTTTACCAGTCTTTTTGAAGGCCCTCTTCATAATCGCCCAATAGCGTTCGATGGGCCAAAGCTGGAGGCAATTTGGCGTCTATCTCAACGAAATCTACACACTCAATCTGTTCTGTAAAATTTCAAACAGCTGAAAAGTTCGGTAAACTTAAAAACAATTCTTAAAAATTGAAGAAAACATAAATTCTTTCGAAATGTACACTGAATTGGATAAATCACGTATCGACATTGATTTGTTCTTCTGAATTAGTGCCACTTTCTGATCCAGTTTAGGGTTGGAAGATTCGGGTTTTCTGTCTCTTCCTGGCAGTTCATCCAAAGAACAGTGTTCCCCAAACTTGGTTTTGATGGATTTTACACTCGCGTGATGAATTCCAAAAAGCGCTTCGCCAATTTACACCCTTTTCACGTAGCCATGTGTCCAAAAAGATATTTTTCACGTCTTTTTCGATGTACGACGCATTGAAAACGAAGAATTCAAACCGTGCAAACAAGTAAACAAACGAAAGATGTCAGTCAAACGCACAGCATCCTATGATGAACACATTAAAACCATCACAAATACACGCGTGCAACGCAAATGTACGTGGATAGCTTATTTTCGACGGATTCCTTAGATTATTCAATAGAAAAGTAACATACAAAATAAATAATCACTTATTTGATCTCAACACTAAAATGCCATAGAAACGCTAAGGCTCTAGATTCACTAGGTGCGTGCAATGCACATGTAGAACAATGTGTTCATTTTCAATTTTATACGCTTTTTTCTTCAGTCAAGACCATAATTCTAAAATTCACATCCAGTTCTTTCGTTCAATATTGAGGTTCTGATGATGAAATATTATCACTGTATTTCGATTGGCGGATAGAATACAGAGATACATTTCCATGATAATTGTTTCGCTTTCTAACGAAAAACTACTTTATGATTATGATGATTACGATTATGGTTCGTTGCCTCTTGACGTTTCATGAGAAGTGGTAAAACTAAAATATTTTCTCTTTTATTTTTCATGTTTAGCTCAGCGTTTGTTTGAAATTGTTGGCAACACAAAAAAAAACTCCATTGACATTACAGTGTTGCCAAACAATAAACAAAACTATCACAACATTAGGCTGCCGCTTTGAATTGCCG
>JAHHFK020004042.1:0-85000 GCA_024533555.2 Aedes koreicus | reverse complement strand
TCGCTGTGTACTTTTCTATTTGTGAAAATTAATGCTGAACGGTAAGGAAGGACAAGTCACTGTAGAAAAAAATATCTATATGTAATCAATATGTTTCGACCAATTTTGTATTACTTAATTTTCATGTTCTGCTTTTCTATTTATGTTTACGCCTCTCGTTTCCAAATATCTGTTCCTTTCTCTGTCATTACCATTTACATTTCTACCTCCAATATATACTGTAGCTTACTTCGATAACAAAAAATATTTTGCATTTATTGCCTAATCAGTACAACTCTTTGATAATCGAAATGAACTAAATTCCAAATTTCCAACTCCATATGGACAACTGTTTCGCGTAGTCGCCGGATATGCAAGTGTGGACGAATGACTATCTCCGAGGCACGGGCATGGAAATGTACACCGAGACGCTCAGTCCGTCTTTCATAGGCATGCCGTTTGCGCAAGCCACAGAGTAAGTTGAGGCGTTTGACAATCAAAACAACCAAAAACCAAAACTTCTCCACCAGAAACCCAATTTCGAAAAAAAAAACTTCTACTGTTGCTACTATTATTACTACTACTACTACTACTACTATTACTACAACTACCACCACCACCACCACCACCGATCTCTATTGTTGTAACTAAGAAACCATGTCGTAAACCACTTCCACTAGAATAATAGATCAAAACGAAACAAATAACTAGAAAGAGCGTACACCATCACCTCTCTTAGACCTGTGTTGTACACTCTTTTGTGTATAAATTCACCAAACTTGTCAAATCACAACAGTCAATGTAAATCACAGCTAGGTTTATAGCTAACAAGACACACAACAGCAAATCCAACTAGATTGAGGAAGCTCAGGAGAAAATGTCACGATAGAGTCTTGAAGCGAAAGAAGTCATCAGTGTATTTTGTAATGCAAACTATCTATGAAGTACTTTAGTGCAACATTTTATGAAAACGTTTTGATTTGATTTGCTTCTTGCTCCCCTGTTTATGTCATTTCTCGAAACCATGTTTACTGCGCAAAACAAATTTGCACGTACACGTCTCTTTATTTGTTGACAGTGGCGAAAATGCTAACGCTATTGATATATTTATACATACACCCGAATGATTGTTACGTAAGTTTTTGCTGTTTGCATTCCTTTATGTTCCAATTGCTGCAATTTTCAGTTTAACGCATTTAACCCACGTCACTTTTAATACAAGTTCTAGTTTAATTTCAGTAAATAAATATTGAAGTAGTTGTAAACCGAAAGAAAATACTAAATTTATGATGCAAGCTAAATGGCGTTTGTTCCAATGATAACTGAAAAAAGAGAACTTATCTCTCAATGACACAATTGAATTATGTTGACTTGACAGAAATGCAAAAAAAGCATCTTTCTATGATTTCTTCCTGCCTAACAAGATTTTGTACCGTGAGATAAATTTCAGTTTTTGTATTTTTTTTTTAAATTCGACTAACAGTTTTGTCACTGAATTCCCTGATTACAAACCCTTGTGAACTTCTTAACAATTTCTACACTATCATGTTATAAAGTTAGAATCAAACGCCCGTAAAGTGTTTAAATAGTTAAACAGCAAACAATTAAAACGCACACATAACGGTACGAAAATGCTTTGAAAATCATGTAACAAACCAACTCGATTTAGCATCGCAAAACCATGATGGAAGCTATCCGAAAAGAAAAATGAATATCACAAATACTTATTTAAGTGGCTTAGAGGTGAGACTCTCTATGCTCCAGGACAATTTTTTTTCTTAGTGTGGGATCTAAGAAACAACAAATAGTGGATATGTTTATCATTTTGTCCCACTTGTTGTATGTCCAAGATGTCTTGTCTGAAAAAAACCTAAGATAAAAAAAAGAGAAGCGCTACCTGAGGATGTATTTTTGTGATGTAGTTTTTCAAATGTATTGGATTAATGATAAAAAAGGACGACTATTCCCCAGAACAAAACGATATACGATCTTTGAGAAATAGTTTAGAGTTTTGTTCCTTATCGAAAAATACTAGACTCATTTTTTTTTATTAAGGTAACCATATTCACATTAAGGGGTCCAAAATTGTCTTTAAAGGAATGCACCACGTGGTTTATGTAAAGCCCGATTCAAAGTAAATTTGGACGCATTCAAGTGATCAAACTAAAGAATTAAATAACATACACAGTTGATCAAAACGTCAAACAAAAGGGTATTTATTCAGCTTTCAAACGATATATAACAAGTTGTTACATTTCACCGTTCCGAATGAACTGTCGCACTTTACTTGTGATCGATGCCATCATGATCTGCACAGTCGCCGGTGACACTGTACCGGCGAACTTATTCCACTTTAAACGCATTTGTTGTGCATTTGTTACTTCTTTATCGCATCCAAGTTTTCGCTTGACATCTGCCCAATATTTTTCGATTGGTCTGAACTCACGGCAATTCGGAGGATTAATCTCTTTGGCGACGAAATTAACATTGTTTGCAGCATACCATTCTAGTACCTCCTTAGAGTAGTGGCAGCTAGACTAGATCCGGCCAAAACATAACGTTGGTCTTGTGTTGCCGAATGAAGGGTAAAATCTGCTTTTTCATAAACTCTTTAATGTAAACCTTCGACGTCATTGTGTGACATGTGATGAAAACCTTGGTTTTAAGGCCACAACAGCAGATTCCTTGCCAAATCATTAGTTTCCGAGCAAACTTATCACCAAAAACAAATTTATACCTGGAAGGAACATCCCCACGACCAGTTGACAGGTAAAATTTTCGTCCGGGGATTTGTTTATAATCCATTTTGTCATATGTTTCGTCATACATTAAAATACAGCCATCAACTTTCGTCAAAACTCGTTCGTATAGAAATGGTGCTCGCTTTTTGGCCACTAAATTTTGTTTCAGGGGGTGATTCGGATGTTCACTGGCACATAAATACTTATATCATTCTCTTGAAAGGATGTTACGCACGGTGGAAAAGTTGGAATCGTATTTCTTTGCCAAATCACGTATGGAGGCACCTGGGTTGCTTTTCACGTACCTCAACACCTTTCTCCTCAGCTCTTTGTCCCTAGTGCCACTGCTATGATAGATGCGCTGCTTGACTTCAGGAATTTTAACACTTTTGCTATTTTTGAGGCATACCACGAAGGATTCTCTAGATGTTTGTGCACAATTAATTTTCTTTTCTCAAGTTCCATGATCCGTAATTTTGAGATGCGTCGATCAATCGAAAAAAACTTTTCACCAATTTCTTCGTCAATGAAACATCAACAAATGCCTGTGAAACGTTTTTGGTTCCAACCACCAGGGACGCGGTGGTGTATTAAACCGTGCGTCCAGATTTACTTTGAATTGAGCTTTAGTACCATTTGAAGCCATACTGCAATCGCAGAACGCGTTGAACAGTTAGTTATAATTCTGCAACTCAACGTGAGGTATAATTCTTCAGCCACAAAAGACGCGGAGTAATTGAATTGAAAAATAAATCAACTATGCTTAAACATTGCTGACCGTCCATAAACCACGTGGAGGAGAAGAGGTGGAGGTAGTTGGCCAGAACACATGCTCCATACTTATAAATAAAAAAATATGCATGAACAAAGAACCACAAAGAAAGCCTGAAAATCTGAAAAATGAGAACACGTGGTTTAAGGACCATCCCTTAGCTCTCAAAAGGCTAGATGAACTTATAAAAATTACTTAAGATTGATGGGGGTGCATGTTTGCACGTAACTTTGATGGATAGTCTGCAAAAACTAAAAACAGAACATGTTTGAAAAAACTTAACTCGAAAATTATAATACATACACATACATTTTTTATATGTTTTGTAAAAAGATCTAAACTTTCAAGAAAAATACAAAAACAAAAGGGTTGGTCCCGAGACCATAAAAGCCATGAAAAACGAATATTAGACATGTTTTCATAATAAAAATTGCAGTTAAGGTGCATTTTCATGTATTTTTTTTCAGTACAGAAGTACATTTAATTACCATTCATTTGCGATGGTAAGATCGGGCCAGTGAATCAAAAGTTTTAATTTTTTGAAAAGTCATTATTTTGGACCACCCTACCGCGGAAATGGTCAGCCATGACGAAATAAAAAAATACGAGTCCAACATATTTCGATAAGGAACGAAACTACCACTTATTATGAAATTCCGAGAGAACGTATACCTTGTTTCTGTGAAATTGCTGTATATTTGGATAATTTATAAATATTCCAAATGTTCAAAAACATCTTATTACTTAATAGTTTTCCCAAGAACGATTAAACAGGACTATTCGAGTGGAATTTGTTTATTGATGAAAACATTGCTTCGATCATTTTTATTCCAGTATGTGGAGCTGATGGATTGAACAATTAAGTTCACAATATCAATATACGTTTTAAGACAACTAAACAGAATTAAAAATTACATAGACAAACGTCTTCTCTACTATAAGAAAATGTTTAAAATTAACTTTTGGTCGACCTTATCACTTGTGGCTTCACAAGTGTGTATCTTTCATATGTGTTAAGATACAGACAAACTCCGGAGTTTGGCTGCAGTCAGGCAAGTCAAAGTCAAATAGTCAAGCAGTCTAAGTCAAATACTCATTTGACCGACTATTCAATATTTGTTTGATTATTTGAAGTGAAAAAATAGCATGCTTCACAAAACTCAAAATGGATACTATTTTTTGAAACAAACTTTCTCTCAAAAAGCATCCAAAAGGTTGATTATAGGCACAATTGAATCAAAGATATAACCACAACAAAATAAGGTAATATGGCAATAAGGTTCTAAACAAACACATATTCCCTTCAAATGCTGTATCTCGGTAACAATTCAGAATATTTTGAGATTTATCTTATGTCTTTGTAAATAAGTTTGATAAATACGATGGAATTGGAATAATTCAGATCAAATTATACCATTCTGGCAAAAAATGCAGTTTTGTTTTCAAAATGGAAAAATTACGTCACTGACGTATAAAACATTTTTTCTGGATAACTTGCAATATTTCCTTCGAATCGTATCCAGAATATTGTTTCAAACATGAATGCAATAGAAAATAGAAGTTTATGACAAACTGAAAAATAAAGAGTTTTTTGCTTCAAAAAGCTATGCATCTCGAACGTTTCAAAATACCTCGAAGTTTCTAGTGTGTTCTATGTAAAGAAAATCTGAGTAACACGATGGAATTGGGATTTTTAAAATCTAATGACACTCATATGACGCATTAGGCAGCTTAATTTTTAAATATTACCAAGAAGGTATATTTGGCAACACTGCCATTCAAACCCATCGGATTATTTTTAGATAAAAAAGTGAAGATTATTTTTAGATAAATTAGAAAACGATAAAAAAAAATACGGAACGAGTCTCAAACAGTACGTGCACCAGCTGGGATATTTGATGAAGCTGTATGTGTTGTGTTATTAGCACTGCCAATATTCGACCAATATAACTTCTTGTCTATCAGAACCTACCTTCAGAAACGAGCATTAGCCTCAGAAACATTCAGAGCCATGGAATAACGTTCCCAGTTGCAGGTTCATATTAAAAGCATCCGAATTGCTTTCCGAGTTTGAACTTGTTTTCTTCAGCGCTGAAATCCGGACATGTTCGGATATGCGTGGAGTTCCGTGCCTATATGGGAAAGGCGAAATGAAATAAGTCAGTTCACGATTTATTTCCAACGTCAATTTTCCAAAACCTGCTCCATCGTCTTTTTCCTCCGCTATCGAAAACAATCAACCACAACATCTCAATTGTTATGATCACAAACTCGTCTGCAAGTAAACTTCGGGACAGACGTACACTATCAAACTTTCAGTATGTAGATGTAGAGATGTGTTTTTCTTATTTCTTTTAACCAAATCAAAGCGTTAGACAAAGCGTTTCTGAGGACAAACTTAATGCTTCGTTTAAAAACGAGCAAATGTAAGAGATAGCGGGTTTTACATTACAATTACGCCACACTCATGGTAAGCAAAGAGGAGAGGAAAAATGAACAAACTCAAACGGAAAAGTGATGCCATAGTGGCCGCATAGCAGCGAAGCATTATTTATCGTAAAATATTGTTGGGCAGCTCTGAAACATTTTTTTTCATGAGGTGTGAATAGTGCCAGATGATGGATAATACATATAACTACAAGCATAGTTCATTGTGAGGAAGAAACATAAAGTAAGAAGTGATTGCAGATCATCGAAATAGGAAATATTTTCATCAAAATATTCAATATCTTATTCTGTCAAAAACCTAGATGTGAGAAAAAGCTAATTAAAACATCCGGAGGGAATGTACAATACACGCGAACAAATGTAAAATGTGAATTTTGCAAAGATAAAATTTAAGCGAACTTTTCCAGCTTGTAGGATACTGATGGTTTTCTAGATGATATATTTCAAATCTTCTAAATTAGAGTAAGTTGTAGTGTCTGAAGATTTATACCATGAATCATTAGCACGATAGATAGAGTATAGTTTGTGTAATAAACCGAACAATACAGCCATTTCAGACCTATTTCAAAACAACTGATGAAAATAGTCATGATTAAACCGTTTGCTACCCTAGTTACGGAGATATAAACAATAGAAAAAAAGCAATTTATCGAAATCGTTAACGTGATCTCTTGGAACGAAGGGTGGTCTGATCGACACAAAAACTGGGATTTTTACAAATAGGCGCTAGATGAACAATTCTTCAAAATTTGGTCCCAAGTTCTTACATAGCCAAAACATGAATGAATTCCACACATCCTCCGTTTGAGGTTTACCCCAAAAATCTATCTGTCGCAGCTGGAGGACGTCGGGAGGGTTGGCGGTCTTCGGTGCAACGTTTATATTCAGCCGGTTTAACTCTTCCAGTGATCTTTTGGCATAATAAGCCGAATTAAGGTCCGGCCAAAAGATCACATCCTCCTTCGCGTGATACTTCTAGATGAGGGCGGCTGGTTTTCTGGCAGGCAATGCGTACAAAATATCTCCCTGTTCACCGAACAGTGACTTGGGCGCTTGAAAGTTTCCGCTATTTGCACCCTTTGAAGAGTGAGAGAACCCACGTGAGAATTCACATAAATGAAGACTAACCATGTTTTACTTAAGGGTTAAGGGTCTTCGCGACCTCGGCGTGGGAGATATATTTGAGGTCAATAAGCATTGAACCTCCTTTATGGAAAACGTAAAGTACCCGATCCGGCCAGAACACCGCGTCTTCACCCTTATGGTATTTCTTGATGAACGACGCAACTTCCGGCAGGCATTTCGTACTATAAATATCCCCGTTCACGGCCAGTCCGGAGCGAAAGAAGAGCGGCTTTGGCATTCCCTTCTCGCTGATTGTCAGCCACAGCAGCACCTTCTTGGGGAACTTGGTGTGTGAAATGAACTTCACCTCGGAGCTCACTTCTTCGTTGGGGAAGTAAAATACGAAGTGCCCTGTCAGTCGTTGCCATCCAGGGTGAGATAGGTCTCGTGGACGCGATTTCCGCTTCCTGACATGTATGTTCATGTTCGCCAGGGACTTTTTCTCTGTTTGGCCGGTTGAACTGACCTCCCGGCCAAGCGCACGTAGCGATCTAGCCACGTTTCCCTCGGTCTTCCTATTCAGCATCCTTTGGAGCTTCTGGTCAATCAGGGTCGTCGGCTGTTCGAAACCGGGATTTCTTTCGATGCTCTGATTGTTGTCTAATAGTTCCAAGATGTTGTAGATGCCGGAACGGGCGTATCTGGCGTCCACAAAGTGCCGCACGATTGTCCATTTTTTTTTAATGCAAACGCTAGAATTAAATAATGTGATAATTTGTATTATATCGTTGGGTGCATAGATGCTAGAAAGATTAGTTTATGCTCCTTTTGCCTGTGGGTGGACTTTTGGCATTTGAACCAAAAGTCTGGCAATAATTTGCCAAGGTTATAGCGCGTTTTCTCGCTCACTGATTGAAATTTAAAATTTACAGAATAACACATTATATAATAGTCTAATAATACAGTATACAGAACAATCTACACTACTCCATCCAAAACTACGATTGGGGGACCTGATATAAATAAGAGTCCGTAGAGGCATTTCGCAGCTTCTGGGAACTTTGCTTCCATTGATGTCCAAGCTCATCAATTTAGCACCACCCGGGAGGGACTTGGTCCTAGACCCAATGATTTCATTACCTCAAATCCGCTCAAAAATCGCAATGATTTGTAATATAGTGGACGGAGTATTATAATTTGAGATAACTCAATGCAGACGTCTTACAAATTTGGCAGATAGACAGGCAATCGGTGGAGACCCACCTGGTACCTTATAGCAAAATGCCTAGAGTTTTGATGAGCTATCTCCCCCCTAAACAAGTTTTTACGGAATTTGTGACAAAATTGTGCAACATGTTCACAAAGGAATACATTTTTGGTAATGTTTTATTTATTTGACACTGATCAAATTACTGATTATATCATCACGAATCGGTAATTCCGATCGATTGTCCGTGAATGTCACCAACACAGATTTTGGCATAGTTATGCCGTATTTTCTGGAGATTATTGAAATTACTTATAAATACTTTGAGGCCATCAAAGCGGCCTTTTCTCAAAAACAACCATAAATCGAATTATATGAAGTTTGCAATAAATTTGGTGGCAGATTTATATTTACAATCAAATAAAATAACACATATTCTAATGTTATCCAACGTCAATCGTGCAGTCGTGCCTTGTGCACAACAACTTAATTTTAGATAATGTACTTTGCACGCTATGATAACTTGCAGATGATGGAGTGGTCTCCTAAAGCGGCCCATATTGCTTAAGAGCTGCCTTGAAATTTTTCTTGGATAACTAGCAGTGTTTACTCGAAAGCAATCAACTCACATGGTGGATGATTTCTAAAATGCCCATAAATCAGCCGTTCGTAATCTGTGGATCGCGACTCACCAGCTTCACAAGGATTGCACGCGTAGGTAAAGAAGTTTTAGGTCACAGACGATTACTTCATCTTCTCGAATAATTAGTCTTTGTTCGATAGAGTCTCTTCATTCAATGGAACCTCCTGGAAGTTCCTTACAAAAGTAAGGTATTGATACGTCTTCTTTTTCTTTCTTAACTATTGAGACTTTCACTTGGGCTGGTTCATCCCCCGTAGTAGTCACTTCAACGCCTCTTTGGGTATTTATGTGACTTGTCCGGAGATGAGATTTGAACTCGTTACTTTGGCGTTACAGGAGATGTTAACCACTATGCCGGGATAATTTTTTTTTGAAAATATCCTATTTGATTACCTTCGTCTGAGTTCTCAGACTCAGTTCTGTGTTGCTCATTTGCAGGACTCGCAGAGAAGTTTAATAACATGCAGATTTCACAGGATAAATTGTGTATCTAAGTTAACTTTATATGAACTGGGGTGAACGGGAAAATTGAAAAATATAAATGCGGAAAAGCTGCCTAAATCACTGTACCTCTTATCGCTATCCTATTGAATTGCAATGGTAACATAGTTGCAACAGACTTTCAAGTTATTTACAGTCCTTAGTTACATTTTCCCATAATCGTCTAAACAATCACAAAATAGTGTATTTAATTCGATCAGTTGCGAACTGTCAACATTTCTACGTACTCAAAAGATCGATACACAAACGATCGATAATTTAAAGCGTATCCGTGCATTATTCTGCTTCAAATAAATCTTTGTTTCATCCGCCAATTTACCATGCACACCTTCAGTTTGCTTCCACGCTCAAAATTTGCTTACCTTTATTTAAGATGTATTGCTTTCGATGTGCCTCGACAGAAACAAAAAAAAAAAATCTTGTAATGAGAATGCCTACCCTAATGATCGGTTATGACATTTTGAAAAATCAGTTGAATGAACTGTGTGTAAGAGCATCATTGATTGCTTTCTTTTTCCGTTGCCATAACTGTCCGTGCTCACAATAGATGGCCTGTGTAATTGAACGACAAAGGTAAAATACGAATAAAATAATCCGAAAATATCCGCATCTGTCGAAAAAACCGTCAACGTTAGCGATGAGTGTAGCAAACTTTGAAACGTCAACGAAAATGAGGGAATGACACGTTATGTTACGTATGGTAGTTTGTGTAGCGAGATGATTCATTGTTTTACTGTTTCAATCTAGTCATCCAGGTATCCCTTGTATGTTTAAAAAGTTAACGGCAATTTCAACTCGTTACGTACTGTTCCGTTACTTTTTTTAACACTGTCTACTGAATGTTATGTTTTTTGTTTAATAATTTCTTCTTTTGTTTCCTTTTTAACAAGCTGTAAACGAGCAAATCATCAAATTACCTTCTGTTTGTCAGAGTATGGTTCCCTGGATTACAAGTTCCCAGCGATCCATTTCATCAGCATCGGTGTTGTTTTTATTAAAATTATCGTTTATATCGTTTTTATCCTTATTCATTTATGTGCTTTCTGTTTCCTGATTTCATCGATTCTCTTTACTACGCCTACTTGCAGTCGCCAGATACGCAGGCCTGGCAAAATGATTACCTGCAGGGTACCGGATGTGAGATGTATACCGAAACCTTGTCACCTTCTTTTACCGGCATGACTTTTCCACAAGCCAGCGAGTAAGATTCCCGTTTTTTGTCTACCAGTACTAATCTCCTACCAGAAAAAAAAAACTCAACTCTTTGTAACATCCCATGCGTTCCCAATACTGCCCTCCCCTTTAGCCACATCTTATTCATACCCCCAAAAGTACAAGTCGTCTTCCTGTTGTGTGTTAATTTACTCCTAATACAATAACTATAGCATCTGTCTTGAAGTTTTTTTTCTCCTAAATCACCTACAAGTTTTGGATTCATTTGGAATGACTAAAATAGCCCTTTTGCTGGATTGCTCATTTTTAACGTAGAATAGAACTTGCTTTCGTCATCCAAATCGAAGAATCCATTCCCATCTAATGGGTTGAGCAAACATGTTTTTCTCTACTAAAATTAGATTAGAATGCAGCAACTCATCGCGCGTCAATCACCCGCTGAACTGGAACCGTAGTGTTTTGAACATTTTACTCCTAATATAATCAACCTTTCGACATTATCATGAGACAGTCTTGCTACTATAGAAAACAACTATAATAGCATTTACCTGGAAATTGTATCATAAAAAGTTCAAAATAATAAAATAGTTCACCGACTGCACTGAGCCATCTAAAAAAAAAAAATTAACGTTCAAGTTTGCTTGCAATTTTATGCTTTAAAATTTTTGATTTCGCTGTATATATCGTGAGTAGTATTTTCTTGCATGTATTTAGAAGCTTCAAAAAGTGAAACGAGTTCATATGTCACTCCGTGAATGAAAACATTTAACCGCACTATTATAGTACAACTCTTCAAATCATGCAGACTTCTGCACAGCGTTTTCGGAAGACCAGCACAGCTCTTTCCGCGAATCAATGTAGCGTTTGAATTTAGACTAGTTCAGGCAAATATTTAGCTAATCATAGTTACTAATAGAGCTTTTACTCAAGTAGAGGAAGATAGGAATGCATAAACAAGATATTGCCCACTTGAAATGAGTGTACAGCACTGCTTCGTTCAATTCGGCGACACTACCCCCACTGATGTACAGAAGATCTTGGACAACCCACCCAGAAGCATTACTGTACCTTTCGAAAAGTTGGAAAATACAACAATTTCCTAGCCTACAACTTTTGTCCCAATTCCTTTTCCGTCCTTTTTAGATCCTTCAGCGAAAAAAGATCGATGAATTCCAAACCAGTATCATTAATTTTTTTTTTTTCTTTTTCTTTTTTCCTTTTCCCCCCCCCCCCCCCCCCCCCCCCCCCAAAAAATGAGAAATAATTGTTCTCACACACCAAAACCCCCCCCCCCCCCCCCCCGCCCCCCACGCGAGGGGGGCGCCCCAAACCCCATCCCCCCCCCCCCCCCCACACCCCCCCCCCCACCCCCCCCCCCCCCCCCCCCCCCCGCCCAGGGAAAGCGAAAAAACAAATTTTATTTTTGTTTTCCTTCATTCCCCTATACCACGATTACCCAAAAAATTTAAAAAAGGAAAAAAAAAAAAATTTTTTTTTTGGGTAAATCACTTTTATTGCTTTTTACGGAAACAAATTGCACCACTTTTAATTGGCTGTAACTTTTTACCCGTTGAGTATTTTCTATTGAAATTTTGGGTGGAATTAGTTCAATGTGTATTTGTTTACGCTGTGTAAGTTTCACTAGCAGCTGTGCAATCGTTGCGAAGATGGAGTCGGAAGAACAGCAGCGGCGCAAAGAAATTTTGCGCACGTACCGCGAAAATCCGGATCTTTCTCATCGTGCCATCAGCAGGAAGCTGGGAATGGTACATTCTACGGTGTCTTGTGTTTTAAACCGGTACCACGAACGTTTGACCATCGATCGAAAAGACAAAAGTCTCACAAATGGATCTCGGTATAGTGTTTAGGATCACAAGCGGGTAGTTCAAGCTGTCAAGAGGAATCCCAACAGTTCAGTTCGAGACGTGCGAAGAAACTGAATCTAACCAAAACTTTCGTGCAAGAGGCGAAAAAACGTGAAGGACTACACACGTACAAAGTCCAAAAGGCGCCTAAACGCGATGAACGGCAGAATACGGTAGATAAAACACGTGCACGGAAGCTCTACATCCAGATGTTGACGAAACCACATTGCCTCGTTATGGATGATGAGACGTATGTCAAAGCGGACTTCCGGCAGCTTCCGGGGCTCCAGTTTTTCACTGCTCATCATAAATTCGATGTCCCTGTGGACGTTAGAAAGCAGAAGATGTCAAAGTTTGCCAAAAAATATATGATTTGGCAAGCAATTTGCTCGTGTGGAAAGCGGAGCACCCCATTCGTGACAACTGGAACGGTCAATGGGCAAGTGTACCTAAAGGAATGCCTCCAAAAGCGTCTACTTCCTCTTCTGAGGTCACACAATGGTCCTACGATTTTCTGGCCGGATTTAGCCTCGTGCCATTATTCGAAAGAGGTTTTGGAGTGGTACAAGGCTAAGGAGGTCAATTTCGTGCCGAAGCATCTCAACCCCCCGAACGCACCGGAACTGCGGCCAATTGAAAAGTACTGGGCCTTCGCGAAGCAGGCACTTCGGAAGCGTCCTAAGGAAGTGAAATCGAAGGATGATATGAAGAAAAAATGGATTGCCACGCAAAAAAAAAGTTGGTTCAAATGTTGTACAGGACCTTCTGAGTAGTGTAAAGAAGAAGGTTCGTGCATTTGGATATGGAATTGAAATTAAATAAAACAAACATGGGAAAATATTTATAACATGTTTTATTTTACTCCCTGAAAGTTTGAAGATGATTGGTTGAATGGGCGAATTTGGCCGAATATTTGTGTGTGTCGCAATTTGATTCCGTACACCCTTTTCGTCAAACACATTATTTCTCGACAACTTATTCAAAACGACGAATCTGATTTTGTAAACAAAGAGGTAAACTAAGATTCATTCGTTTTGATAGCAGCAAACCGTGCTTTGAAATTGACGTGTTTTGTTTTTGCTGCGTCGTTTTCGCGAAAATAAAATAAAACAATAATTCGTAATTTAACTTAAACTAACAGTGAAATCATAAAGTCTCCGCGTGTTTTGTGTAAGACGTAGTGAACACAGTTGATTCCCTCCCGAAATGTGTAAGTGTCGGAAGTATTTCCCAGTTTCTTTGTTTTTTTATGCTTCGCCCCCGCACCCGGAAGAAGAGTTACATCAGCTGAGTTTTGGTTATTAGTGGTAATATTGTGACACTCGGGCATAAATTATTAAATTAGAGTGTTTTTCCACTTTGTCGCGATTGAATCGATGATTCTTACCAGTTTTAAAGCTCGATATAGAGTCGCCTCATAGCAGGGATTTTTATTGTTGGCAGAGTGTGGAGTGAAAAAAATAAAACTAGTGCAATGTAAAAAACGGCCATTTGCTGGTCAGAAGCAACACACGAAGAAAACGCGCATGCGCGCGTTATAGGCTGGTACATAATTTCAGATGCATTCACCACGTGGTGTACATAGTTTTGTTATGCAGGTTGCATATCTAACGGGCGGTCTAGCAACGTTAATTTTTGCGCTTATTTTGTCGCGAGTGTATGAAATTAATGACGAACCCACGTCGAAAATTGTTAATTTAACGAATGAACAAGCTAGTGTCATTAAAGAGGCGGCCATGGGTGAGATCTATCTGATTATAACTATACAACAATAACCCTTTTTTTTTAAATAAAACTAAATACGTGCCTAGTTTGGAAATGTTTCATTACCACATCTGGAAGTGTGTTGCAGTGCCCTTTTCCAAATGATATCGGTAATGTTTCTATGCGGGGCTTATTGTATGTAAAAGTAACCTTGGAAAGGGCGTGACTCTCCAGACATTCTGAAATGGGTTGCTGGATCTGCAGTAGAGCTATCACTTTTTAGCCTCCGGATTAAAGCTGCTTCCAATGGTCACTTGTAGGACTGTTGTAAACAGATTTCTTCCATAATACCATTGCCGGCCAATGGGTGTTAGATTGGACACACACACAAAGAGGTAAACTTAGATTTAAACGTCAATTTCTTGAAACGAGTTGCACCTCCACGCAAACTATCACGACCATCATGAAGGGAAAATTTTATCCTTTGTAATGGTGGCACTCATTTGCATGAAAGTACTAATAGTTTCGAGAAATTCACGTTTAAATCTTTATTTAACCTTTTTCTTTTACAAAATCATATACGTCGTTTTGAATAAGTTGTCGAGATTTATACATTAGACGATTTGAGCCACTTGAACCACCATCTGAAACCACTTTAGATTTAAACCAATAGTAAGGATGCTGTTGGGGCCACTCACAAAGTGTGTTAAGTGGGTTTTCATTTAGGGGTAGGGGGTGGAGGGTGAAGTGGCGGCTCACTTTCAATTTGTACAGCAACATTCCAGAAATTATTTTCCTACTGGAACTAACATCTTTATCAAGCAAGTCCATCGTGCTTTCTGCTGTTTAACAGTCCCAAGCACCACCAGGACTTTCGGCTTTTGTATTTAGAGTCCTGGGTGCACTAACAAGACGCTGACTCAGCCGCTCCTAACATGGAGAACAGACGCTGTTTTGAGCCGCCCCTAACATGGAGAACAGACGCTCAAATGGGTGAAGGCTTGAACTTTTACCCGTATTTTTAAAAAGCGGGGTGGCTCGCTTTTGTCAGGGCTGCTTTCGGATATTTGTGGGTTTTCGGAAGAAACTGCACAGAGTCCAACAACTGCTCAGTCCCCCCACATCCTAAACAGTCCCCGCCGCTCGTCCGGGGCTACTTATTCGTGTATTCATTAGCTGTCCATCATATCTGATGGAACCCCACCATTCGCGACCCGTGGACCCGTCGGGTTGCTTGCAGCGCAGCTCCGTAGAGTCTTCACCTACTCTACGGTCTTCCCGGTACGGTATTTCGTACCTTCTGGTAATTAAATACTATTGATTACAGCAGCAGCTCATTTATTTTGTACCTACCGAGGGATACCAATTTTAGCAAATCGACAGGCAATCCGTGGGGTTCCACCTGGTACCTCATAGCAAGATGCAAGACCGCAAGATTCGAAGAGCTACTTTCCCCTACTAAGATCGCCAAAACTTTGATCTTAAAACAGACTTTTTTTAGGAAATAGATTCCTATTAATTGAAGGATGAAGATAAAGATGTCTAATATATTATCAATTACTAATGAAATTCTTTTCTTCCTATTTCAGTGCGTGGTTCTACTGCAAAGCGTGTCACGACGACATCAAAGACGAAACTCTCATCAAAAAGTGCAAATGCAAAAACTGTAAGTTGAGTTTTTCCTTTCCGTCCGTTATACTATCTATGGTTGTATATATATATACTCCTTGAAATTATTACAATAATACTAGCGTTAACAAATGATCAAAAAAGAAAAACTGACAGCCTTCGAATAATGAAAAAAAAAAAGATACAACTACACACTTCCTTCATCAAATTCCGTGATTTGATTGTCCCTAAGCATACACTCCACTATCAACACGAAAACCAAAAAAAAAACACGTTAGAAAGGTTACAAAAACACTTATCAGAGCAACGGTAGCAAACAGTCCTTGGTTATCGGTAGATCGTCAAATATAGGCAATTTTTCTATGATAGATCCATCTTCCCCCTTGTTTTGAACTAATTTGGTCTCTGAATAGTAATAACCAAACCAAAGATTTGCTATGTTATCAATTTATTAACGTTTTTTTCTCTTATTTGTCAACTGTACAACTTTCCACTACTATTCTTCGCTCAACATCAAATTCTAATGGTTTAAATCTTAATCCGATAAATCGCAAAAAAAAACACATGAATGATTTTTGGGTTCGATCGACTCGAAAATGCTCTTAAAATACCTTTAATCACTTCAACCGACTAAAACCCAACGAAAATTGCCCTTGGACCGCAAATGAAACAAAAAATCGTTATGCAATTTGCACAGTGACTGCACAAGCCAGGACTAAAATAGGTGATCTAGGTAAAGCATAAGTGCCAGACTTTTTATTCTAACGATTCTTTTCATTATTTTGTTTCCCTAGTATACCAGAAGTATCTTTGAAGTTGTTTGATTTTTTACTCTTTCCCTTTCTCTCTCTCTCACTTTAGTATTTCAAAGAAACCTAATACTCTTAGTAACTAGCGCGTTTGGTATTTTCTTTCATGAGATTTAGTAAGGGTTTTGTTTTGGCTCTCATTTCACTAGTTTTCGTTGGTTTGTTTGAGAGGATTTTTACATTTTTTTTCAATTATTATTATCATTGATAACTACTATTTTTTTCAAATCTTTCGTACAGTTGTTTTGTATATACAACTTGATCATTAGAGTACTTCCGAGCGATTTACTATGGAGAACAGTGCTATATACAAGTATTAATAGCGATTAGCAGTGTACATTTGATATTTGCCGGTATTTGGTATCTTCTCTTTGCTCACGCCGTCCAAGAAAGCTCCACAATGTCCAAGGGTTGTTGATTACGAAGCCTGCAGTCTTATGCTCATTCCATTTTGTCTCGAGAATAACGTTTCAATAGCTTTAGGTTTTTCTTCTCTATCTAGCTTAGTAGCCGCAGTAGGTTTGAACAGCATTCTAAACCACTAGACAGTTTCCTCAATCTAATTTTCTGCTTTTACATCGATAATAAGCATCAGCAAACTAGCGATTCGAGAAAATGTCTGTAGATAAGACGAAGACAGCCCAAAAAGAAATCGTGTGATCAACGACCCTTATCGTGGATTTCTTTTCACTCTTGAAAATTTTGTTATTTAAAAAAAACGCCGCAATGTAAACAAAGAGTGCAACCCTGGAAGATTCTGTACTGTCACTGTGTCAGACCTTTTTGTGCATCACATTCACCACCTAGTCGTGATACAAGATTATATCGCCTGCGTGAAAAATCATTTCCCAAAATGAATAACATTTACAACTCATCGCAACACAAATCATTTTTCACTTCATAATTTTCCATTTTATTTCCCTCATCTGAGTATTTCTATATACCTACACTTAATGGAAACCGAGTATCGAACCTATTGGGAGAGAAGTAAATTATTGCATCGATATAGTAAAAGTTAGGAAGTTTGCATTTTTTGGCCATGTGGGGTATCCTCTCCCCCTCGCCTATCCTGAATGGGGTAGCTTGATTTCTACCACCATTGACCCTTAGCCAATTTTTAGACTACCGTATTTGAACAAAACCATCAATACTTTCTCTTCATATCTATCTCTTGTGAACAAACTTCCACCCTTAAAACTTCACGATGATATGGTAGCATATCCTTCAATTCATTGTCTTTATTTACATTCAAGTCTGCCCTTTCATTCGCTTAACTCCACTCATTAGGTTCTGTACAATATCTGGCTGCAGCTTCTTCTGTACGGAAACCCACTTTTTCTTCACGTCTTCCTCAGATTTGACCTCCTTGGGATGCTTCCGTAATGCCTGCTTCATAATAGCCCAGTATTTTTCGATGGGCCTTAGTTCAGGTTCGTTGGAGGGGTTCATGTCCTTGTGTACGAAAGTGAACCCGTTGGCTTCGTACCACTCCAGGACAACATTTGAATAGTGGTACGTAGCTAGATCCGGCCAGAAGATTGTAGGGCCCTCGTGTTGCTTCAACAGAGGAAGCAGACGCTTCTGTAGACACTCCTTGAGGTAGATCCCCCCGTTAACAGTCCCGGTACTAATGAACATTAGCATATCGCTTTCCAAATCATGTATTTTTTTGGCAAACTTCTAATGTTTCAGCTTCCTTACTTTCTCCGGAACATCAAACTTGTGCTGGGCGGTGAAGAACAGTAGCCCCGGAGGCTGCCGGAAGTCCGCCTTGACGTAAGTCTGATCAGACAATGAGGCTTCGTCAGCATCTGGGTGTATAGTTTCCGGCTCCGTGACTTTTCACCGTATTTTGCCGTTCGTCACGATTTGGAGCCTTCTGCACTTTGTACGTATGCAGTCCCTCCCGGTCCTTGGCTCTCTGAACGGAAGGCTTGGACGGATTCAACTTTTTGCCCACAACCCTGACCGAAGCATTGGGATTCCGCTTAAACGCTTTCGCGACACGCTTGTGATCCTGATCACTAATAGAACGTGCATTCTGACCGCATTTCTCCTTCCGTTCGATGCTCAGAGTTTCGTTGTAACGTTTAATCACACGACTCACCGTTGACTGCACGATTCCGAGTTGTTTTCCGATGTCCCGATGAGTGAGGATACCTCATTTAAAATAGGGTCCTTATTCAGTGGCTGAAAGTGACTTTATTTTTAATAGTTTTCAAGAAGTTTTCTTCAGGAAAGTGCGGTGGAAGCATAACTCACTCACCTAGAAGTTGTTTCGAATGCATTACTGGGATCATAAGGTCACTACAATTCACATGAAACCGAATGTGAATTTTCAAGGATACCCAGGTAACCAATAAGCATTAGCATATGCAGTAAATCAATCCTAAATATGCATTTCAGATGCTACAAGCATTATATTAGCATTATATCAGCATCTTGAATACTATCTGTTGTAAAGTTGAATTTCAAATGCTATTTAAATGCTTGTAGCCTTTAATAAGCATTTCAAATGCAAAATAGCATTAATGAAGCATTATCATAGCATTGCAGTAAAGCAGCCGTATATTGGGCCAAGAGTGGCATTTATATTGCATTTAAGGCGACTTAATTGCTTGATAGGCTGTCGTTAAGACGCTTTGGAACTGCTTATTGGTTACCTGGGTATAACAGATTTGTGATGCAATGCATAATAAGACATACCCCCTTTTTTTTAAAAAAAAAAAAAAAAAAAACAAAACCCTCACAAAAAAAAAAATAAAAAATATTCCCCCCCCCCCCCCCCTTTTTCCCCTCCCCCCCCCCATTACTTTCTTCCCCCTTCGACCTCCAGTTTTCTCCAGGTTTATTAGATCTCCGGCTTTCCCTCGTTTTCACAATGCTTCCCACTCCACCCCACGAAAAACACCCCCAGACCATCACATTTCCTCCTTCATGCATCATCGTGCCATGGATGTGGCGCTCCTGAGCTCCTCTCCCGATTTGCACCAACACGAACCCGCGCTTTCGTAAACAGCTCGAATTTTGATTCGTCCGTCCAGATAACCGTTTTCCAGAACTCTAGGCTTATCAGCATGCTCCTTAGCAAACTTAAGCCGTTTGGCTTTGTTTGCCTTGTGATAAATGGGCGCCTCTGGGCAAGTTTTATTCAACCCCTGTGCTATGAGACGGCGACGAACAGTTCGACCGGAAAGTGATAACTGAAGGGTCTCCTGGATCTCGCGGACAGTTACCTTCGGGTTCTTCTTGGCTTCGCGCATGATCTTGGTGTCCGTTCTCGCATCCGTTTTCCGCTTCCTGCCTCTGCAGGGCGATCCACCACTGATCCAAACGTTTTAAGCTTCAGAAGAATTTTGCCAACCGCTCCTTCTGTACTGTCTTCTTAGCGACAGCCCGGTGATTCACCGTTCTGCACATCACGAACGACAATTTTCGGATACACAAGGAATTTCTTTCGAAAGCACTTCGTTCTCCATTTTTTTTTCAATTGAATCAAATGCGATCACGTATACAAATGCACCAGGTTGAGCCGTTTGCTTCAAAACATGTCAAAATATCAAAACATAAACAATCGAGGGGTCTTCCAATGGAAACTTATCGAAAACATATCGATTTTTGAAGTGGGCACTTATCAACACAAATTGATTTTTTTTTTAAGTAAAACTCCTTTTTTTTCAGTATTCCATAAGTGAAACTTAAAAAAATATAAAAAATAAGATAATAAAAAAAATACATGTGTTTACTTTAATTTGAACGAAGTAAATGAGAGAAATTGAAAAAAACGATGAGGTGGGCACTTTATTTTGCCTATCAGTGTACGTGATCGTCTTCCCACTCCTACTACATATTTCGTTGCTTTCGACTTAATTTTGAGTTTGAACTAAATTCACGAAATGTACCACAATAGATCATATTATTACTCGCAGTGATTTGTCATCCCTGGCAAAGGAAAAAAAAAGATAGTAGCCTATACCATTACAACCATTTGTTCCCGAATCATCCATTTCTGATTTCAAAACAGCTCCCAATAGGAGAAACTTGGTTTCCAATCTCAAATCAATTTGTTCAGCTAATTAAATCTAGAAATCAACTTCTAACACCATGAGTATGGGATATGGATTTTCAACGCATAAGTAAAACAAATAAAACATTTCAAGACAAAGTAACAAGCTTTCCAACATATGCACACTTTATGCCATTTCATATCGCGCTTTTATGACTTGATCCATACCTGTTTTAGGAAGTTGGTTTGACATTTTCCTCAAGTTTGGTTTGACTGTGTGATTGTACATTCTATGCCAACACTCTTGAATAAAATTCCATAAATCATTTGATTTCTTTTCTTATTTAACTTTGATTTATTATCCTCTCAGCAATCATTTCCCCGTACGACACATCCAATTAAATAAAACAATGCGCTATTCTCAGATGTGTGTGCGAGATGTAGCGACCTCTGCAGTTATCCCTCTTTCTCTCTTTAGTTCCATTTTAATTTACGGTCACCTACTTTTCTCAACATATCTGGATATTTTGCATGTCACCAGCACGATGATTTTCTCCTCTCTTCATTCTTGTACAGATATTTTAGTATTCATTCACAGTTAGGTTCAAACGACATGAGATCAAGTTAAAATCACATTCAACCAATTGCTCATGTTCATTTGAAAGTTAAAAAAAAGATCAAATTGCTCTATCTAAGCGGTACGTGATTTCTTTAAAATTGGACGTGATCAAATTTGTTCCAAAGTAAATGGAAAAACTCGCTCGGTGACACATTTCTGATTGTCAGACTGCAGCAACTTTCTCGGTGATATTGTTAGTCAAAATAAGTTGTGAATGATTTTGCAATGAGCAAATGTGGCACCTAGAACGTGTTTCGAATGGATTACTGGGATCATAAGGTCACTGCGATTCGCGTGAAATCGAATGTGTATTGCCAAGGGTATTGATAAGGAAGCTACCAGGTTTATCGTTATAACTAATAACCATTTTAGCGAAACGCTCGCTGCAATATAACAGATTCGTGATGCAATGCATAATCAGGCAACCGTAAAATCGTCATCGTCTTTCCATCATCAATCTCTTCGAAGGCTAGTGTACTCTTCAGATCATCACACTGTTACAAATACTCCAGTAAAATAAAGTACAGCTCAGACCCCTGAAATATACAAACAACCCAACCAACACCATTCACCACTAACATTAAGTTAAGCTTTTCGTTAATTTTTGCGCTGAAAAAAAAAGATACAGTATAAAAGAACAATCACGGTATTGCAGAGTTCCTTTTGTTAAGCATTATTTTACTTTACTTTTTTCATTTCTATTCTCTTTTTTCTCAATATATTTGCAACCTTTCAGATGTTGGCATGATTATGATGCAGACAGGAATGGTAAAGCAGGGCCTTAACTCCGCCTGTCACACTTACATCGACGGTACGATCTTTATTTTTGTTCGAATTTGCATCAACCAATCAAATTCAAATTTTAAATAAACAAATTGCAATCTATTATTATTTCTTCTCTAAAATAACCTCTATTTGAAAACAAGCGCTAATCGTTATCTTTCGCCAGTTATATCTTTGCAAATAATCTTCCCTACTTTCCGTTTCCGTTTTCTTCGTTTAAATTTAGTTTCGTTTCGATTATTTCCGCACATGTTAAATAATTAAAAAAAAAAAGAAGTTCCGTTCGGTTACTGATTCGCAAAAACTGTCTATTTCCCTAATCATCGTTGATACATATTTGTTTCATTTTTCTATACTGGTTAAAGGCTAGACTGTGTTTATAAAAGTTAAATGAATTATGCCACTTATCTGTTTTGTTGGTTACGTCCCTTTCATTGCCAGAGATTTCAATACTTCCTAGCTGAATAAACCAAAAAAAAAAAAAATGATGAAACGCACAACACTGCTATCACATTGTTATTGCTAGTCTACTTCCCCGCAAACTTTTCACACACTCTCTAATGATTTCTTTTTATTGAAGTTAGGTAAAGCAGATATCAAGTACCAAGTTAATTTAGCATTTTTCGTCAAAACTCTTTGATATAGCTAATAACGACAAGATAAAGCAATTTCGCGGTCTTTATAAATGTTTTTGTCATTCTAAATACAGCGATTACAACCATGGTTATGCTTTTTTCTTGATTCAAGCAATGGACTTCTGAAGTTAAATACAGAAGCTCTTTTTTTCGCAATAGTCTTATTTGGTCGACTTCTTCAGACTATTTTTTTTTGTTTTCCATTACATCTATTTCGGTTGGTAAGATTGAAGATGAATGGAAAACCAATGATGAGCAATCAAATGGCGAAAAGATAACCATTTTAAAATTACCACAAGCTTCCTGTAAAATGTTTCAATCAAAAGTTTTCTGTAAGTTTTAATGATTTTCTGCTACTCCGAGGGTTATTCCGGGAGTCGAAGTGACGTTTGCAACTTGGTGGAGTGAGAAAAGTCACCTGCAGTGACGTGACTCTTCTGGGTAAATCAAATGGAGAGTCACGTCACCGCAGGTGAGTTTTCTCACTTCACCAAGTGACAAACGTCACTTTGACTCTCGGAATAACCCTCTCCATTTCTTACGCAAATTGATTGAAACTAATGCTTGGATGAGTTTCAAATAATTTTTTTTGATTGTTTGCTTAAAAACTCGTACACCCTTTCTGAACGTTAGTTTGGAGCTAGTCTAGATAAGTGAACGGTACACTATCTTCAATTCTGAAGACTTGTTTGAAGTTTTATCCAAATCGATGTGGACTGTGTTTGGGTTTGATTGTTCCTATCAGATTTTTCCTGGAATTGCTCAAGGGCTTTTGTCTTATCTAAACAGATTTTTTTTGTCCAAAACAAAACGGAAACTCCCCAAGCAACACAATACCGTCATAATTGGTTGCAGCAAATTAATTGTGACTTAAATGAGTCCATTGAAGTTATTTCAACCGGTTCTAAACCGGTTCCTAGTTTGCTGCTAGGATATGTGCATAACTTTGCAATTTGTTCGAATTCCTATGTATTAAAGGAGATACGCGATTCATCAATGATTTCCTGGTGCTTGATTCGACCTAAGAGTTCCAATTTTATCACAAAGCATTTTAAAGTTTTGATTAGTCAAAAAGAAGGGATTCGCTTGCAGTGTTTCTTTTGTTTTGGAGAACAATGAGTATAAAGCGTTCGCCGAATAGCGTGGTTTCTATAAACGTCAGTGTTCCTGTGAAGTTCTAACATAATCAATGTTTTGAAAATTCATTTCTGTTGGAGAAATAAACACCCTGTCTTCAAACAACACGACTAAGAATGAAATAAAACGCTCAAATGTTGCGACAGCATGGGTGTTTACTGGACAAAGACAAAGCGTAAAAACCAATAGTCTTTCTCTGACAACATGTTGGCTTGCAAGATGGCACTCATTGGCTTCAGAAAACAGTAGACACTTACCTTGAATTATATTGCTTTGGAACAAGCTAGCTGTGTAAACCTAAATTATGGGCAACCACACAGGAACCTCAATGACCGAAGCGAATAACTGGAGCGAAAAAAAAGAAAAGTGATCCTAGTAGAAAGATACTCAGCTTAATACTGTGTTTCGTTTCAAGTGCAAAGCTCAAATGAGAAAAGAAAATAAAGGATCTAACACGACCGCTGCTTGTTTTAGTGTTGTTTCGATGATGTTGGCAGCAGTTCGTTGGAGATGAGGCAGTAGATGGTGTTTGTGGATGAGGAAGTCATCTCTCAGTTACACACTCCTCCTGAATTAAAACTGAGCTCAAAAAACCCAAGCACTCCAAAAACCCAAGAACATTGTAGCACCCAAGGGCTACGTAAGCACGTCTACGATCATTTCATCTAAAGGGCAGTGGGCTGTTTTCACTTCATCACGACCCTACAGGTCTATGATAACAGGAACCTTTGTTGTATTTCTCCAGGTTGTTCTCGAGAGCTATTGTTGGTCCTTGTTGAGGCTCACCAAGATCAGCCATTAAGCGCCCATTCCAGATGAGTTCTTGGCAAGTCTCGCTCAATGCAAGGGACATTGCTCACGCTAGTTCTGTTATCGACAGGTTCAAACATAGCTTTAGTGTATTTGTACCATTGATATACCTTACAACTATCTTTACCGCCTTTCAATCCATGTTACTTAGCTGGCGGCCTAAGTTGCCAAGCAGAAATACGTTGGTTGCCTCGTCAGGACAACTTTTCGATCAGCGCCTCGGCGAATCAACACTAGACTATATACTCCTGCTTCATAGATTATGCAGTATCCCATGGTATTGAACTCCTTCCAAGACGCTATCCTCTTCGGGATTATTTCGTTCAATCAGGTGTTTAAAGAAAGTATCATCCACGTAGACAATTAAAGAATGTGCACACCAAAAAGTAGTCAACGGGAAATTAGTGGTATTAAATGTAAAATATGAGAAAATCAAAAGTAAATAATTTATTTAAGACTTCATAAAAATACAAATATAAAACATATACAGTTAAGTCAATTTGACTGTTATATCCAAATGCCCGCACCTTTCGTTTGACACCTTCCATCAGTTTTTGCACAGTGTCATCCGTCACCAATTTTGCAGCTTTCTGCCAGTTACGCCTGAAGCTTTTCTCATCAATTGCTACGCTATTCGTTTTTCGAAGATTCCTCTTGACCAGAGCCCAATACTTTTCGATCGGACGGAGTTCTGGCGAATTTGGCGGATTGCAATAATTTGGGACAATATTTACACCATTAGCAATGTACCAATCTTTAGCCAGTTTTCCATAGTGGCAAGATGCCAGGTCAGGCCAGAACAGCACCGAACCGTTGTGTTCCCGAATGAACGGCAACAGTCGTTTATTCAGACACTCTTTTACGTAAATTTGTCCATTTAGACTGCCAGTCGTGATGAAGATGTCGCTTCCCCCCCTCCCGCCTCCGTGGGTTTTTTGGTGTGTCGGTTTTTTGTGCCCCCTCCCCCCCTTGCGGTCTGGCTCCGGTCTCGTGTTGATTTTCGTCGTCGCATGTGTGCAGTTTGTCCTCGTTAGGTATTTGGTCGCGGTTTTGGTTCTGTTGTCGTGTTGCGGTGGGCCGGGGGCGCCCCGTTTAAGTGTTTAGGCTTCCTTTTTTCCTCTTTTCCGCCCCGCGGGGGGGTTTATTTTTTTTTTCCCCCCCCCCCCCGGGGGATTTGGGTTTTTTTTTATTTTTTTTTTTACTTTTTTCCTCCCCCCCCCCGCCGCGCGGTGGTGTCGCCCCCGCCCCGTCCCTTTCTAGTTAACTCTCCGGCGAGGTTTTTTTTTCCTTGTTCCGCCGGGTTTGGGGTTTTTTTTTTGGCGGTATAGCCGCGCGCCGTGGGTGTTTTTCCCTCTTTGTTGTGCATAGTTGGGCCCCGCGTGCGTGCTTGGCTCGCCGCTATTGTACTAAGAGGGTAGGGTAGCCGCGCGTCTTCATCACACCACCCATAATTTTTTTGTAGTAGAGAGGGGAGGGGAAGCGCACCCCACGGGGAAGACTGCATTAGGGCATTTCCGACGACTACTTTTTGGTGTGCACATTCTTTAGTAGTATCAATCTATCATCGTTATCGCGTACGTAGAGGCAACTATCAGTCTGGCATTGTCTGAACACGGCTTCGTCAATACTGCGTGGAGCTCTCGATTCCAGGAACGTGTAGACTGCTTAAGACCGTAAATATGTTTTCTTATTCTGCAAACTTGCTCCTTCTATCCGCTAACGATGTATCCTGAAGGATGAGCAAATCCACGCTCGCGTAACACTGTCGAGGCTCCCACTCTTCTTGATTGGTAATCACCTCTTCATCACCGGAAAAATTCTGCAACAGGTTCACATTTTCGTCATTACCTTCCATCCGAATCCTCCCTGGGTCCTCCCTTAGCTCAGTCGGTAAAGGCACGGCTACAAAGCAACACTATGCTGGAGGTGACTGGGTTTGATTCCCAGTCTGGTCTAGGAATTTTTCTCTAGGGAAAATTTCTCGACTCCCTGGGCATAGGGTCTGATTGTACTTGCCACACAATCATACTAATGCAAAAATGGTACGAAAGCTCCTAATAAATAACTGTGGAAGTGCATTTAGAACATTAAGTTGAGAGCAAGCTTGAAATGCTAAGAAAGAAAGATCCATCCGAATCATCTATCATCTAAATATGAGACACACAAAAATGATCGCCAAAAATTTATTAAAAGTAGGATTTTCTTCAAACTCTCGGGGAATTCACTACATTATGGTTAGGTTTCTACTTCATTGGTTTATTTGATCTACTCTCGCTGACCGAATGCCCTCACTTTACCCTAGACACCACTCATAGAGATTTGGGCAATAGTGGGGCCGACTTCTTTTGATACTTTTACCCACTGTTTCTTCAAAGCTAGCTTGTTCTCGAATACTTTGGGTGTTTGACAAAGCGTGGCCTTCATGATGGCCCAAAACATCGCCAACGGACGAAGTTCTGGCGACTTTGGTGGGTTAAAGTCTTTTGATACAAAAACAACATTGTTATCTCGGTACCAGTGTAACACCGGCCACGCGTAGTGTAAGGATGCGAAATCTGGCCAAAATAGCGGAAGGGCAGCAGGCGTTTCTGGAGTCACTCGCCTCTGTAGATTTTCCTATTCATGGTACCCGTCGTGATGTAAGGCTAGCTCATTTTTCTATACGCACTGATGGCCTGCCACACCAAGAACATTTGGCGAATTTTTTCACCTTATTCTTCCTTCGTCCTCAGGAACGGCCAACCGTGACGTGTCTACGTAAAACTCCTGCCTCGGCAATTGCTTTGTGCCTTGATGTAGGTCTCGTCGTCCACCGCGACGCACCTCAGTTTCGTCAGCCACTCTCCGTACAGCTTCCTGGCGCGGGTTTTGGCTGCCTTGTCTTGTTTTTCGTTCCGATTTGGTGCCTCCCTGGCCTTGGAGACGTGGAGGCCGGCTCGCTTCGTCGTTTTCTCGACAAACTAGATGGAAACCTCCGTCTTCCTCGCCACATTGCGTATCGAAAATTTCGGCCGATGCTTGAACAGATTCAACACCTTCCTCGCCTTCACCGGATCAGTCCCGAGCAAAGGTTTATACCAAATTGATAACAAGTTCTATATTAGATTATAATTTATCAATGAATAGTTATATTCAGGCTGAATAAACAGCCAACTAACAAAAGAGATAACAAATAAATATTGTTGGAATCAAATGTTAACTATTTTATTGAGTTATTTTTATAACAAATTCTGTTATGCGAACAAATTTCGTTAGATAATTTCAAATTCTGTTATAAAGTAATAAATTTAAATAAAACTGAAGCTTCTGATGAAAAATTAATTTCAATCAAAGCTGGTATATTTATAGTTTCACATGTAACTAGTCACGTTCGTCAAAAATCGTCTTTAAAAATTGATAACAGATGATTACAAAATTAGTAAATGTTGATAACTAAATTTGTTTTATGATAACTAGTCAGATCAAATTGATATCTGAGATAACAAAACTTGTTACTTATTTGATACCACTTTGTTATTTTTCTTTGCTAGGGTAGTCACTAGGCACGCATACGCGTTTCCCGAGCAAAGTAAAATAACAAACTGATATCAAATAAGAAACAAGTTTTGTTTTCTCAGATATAATTTTGAACTCATCTGTTATCGTATAACAAATTTAGCCATCAACATTGACTAATTTTGTTATCGTCTGTTATCAATTTTTAAAGACGATTTTTGACGAAAGTTACTGAATATTACCATCATGCTGACGAATGCTAAATATTTCCAGCATGTCATGAATATGAAATTGAGCTATTCACCAGAAGCACTACTTTAGTTATTAGTATATCAATTTGATATCAAATTGAAAACATAATTTGATCACATCACAACATTTGTTTTCAAAATGAACTCAATGATAACAAAACGAGTTAATATTGTGATATCCAACGAATATCAATTTATTAGCTCTTTTGTTATTTGGAGTGTTTATTCAACCTGAATGTTAACATATTTAGTGATCAAACAGTGATAAGATATTAGAACTTGTTATCACTTTGGTATAAACCTTTGCTCGGGTTCTATGCGTGATTTTCCGTATGTTTTTTTTTTGTCAAATTTACGTCAACGTAACGCAAACGTATATACCTTTACAACTAGCCATGCATAACTGTACTGTGTGTTCAAACATCAAGTGTTATCATCAAAGCAGAGTATGGTTTGAAGATGGCTCGTATTTAGTAGTTATTCACAGTCTTCGTTTGGTATGACAAGCCTTTCCCTGTAGACGCTTAAGGATGTATCTATATGAGGACATCGAAGGATTTCATAGGAATATCGTATGGAAATTTGCCAGAACATATTATTGCGAATTTCGCACGATTCTCTTATGAAATGAATTTTTTTTCCCCACAGAAAAAAAAAGTTGAAATTGGGATTCGAACCATGAACCTCGGGATCCACAGACGAGCCACAATCCCACGAGACTATACACGCTTGATAAGTGATGTCAATTGAAAGTGTATAAGAGGCATGTTTTTCTCGACCAATGCAACAATAATCATTTCATACGATTTCGTATGAAGTGAGTCTTGGACCCTTGCTTTGTGGTTCATAGTTTCCGATCGTATGAAAATCGTACGGATAATTTCCTGAGTGTACAGGAGAAGTAGCTTGAAAAACCACAATCATGGGAAGAAAAACTGTGACCTGCTTCGATAATTGATGAAGTCATAATTGAACGATGGTGTTTGGTGGCAAATGCCACGAGTACTGCCTGTATATTTTTCGAAGTACATATTTTAAGCATGTATAAAAAAAAAGACATATCGCACGTCGATAGCTATATCAAAGAGGTTTTGTTGTGATAAGAAAATATTTCCTTGCTTACTGTAAACATCAAATTCAAAAAGTAACTGAAAACAGAATAAATGGCAATAAATTTCTTTGAATTTATTTTAAATAATGATACTTTACTATTAACATCATCATTCACTCTTATTCTTTGTAGACTCAGTTGTTCAAAATTAGAAACTTTTCCAATATCGGGCAATGACAAATCAAAATTCAGCATTGAATCATCACAGTAACTGATTCTATGAACATAATTCCCATTTTCCTAAATAAAACTATATGCATATGAATAAACTAACCCCCGTTCAATTTAAACAAAACTTTCGCTAATCGCTTCATACCTTACTGTTATATTCACCTCAACATACTAATTTATCCTAACTAATGTTCCGCTTCCGATCGATGTATACGCAGATCTCTGCCGCTAGGTCAGGCTATCTGTAGTACTTACCCTATAAGACGCAGTCAACAGCCTTAGGAAAAATAGGAACCATAATTTTTTCGGCGATGTCAAACGAATGAACAATCAGTTACACTTACAATTGCCACTACACCGAACACAAACATGCTAGCGCCATCTATTTCGAACTTTTCAGGAATTTACCTCAGATCGACCGTGCTAATTTTCCGCCCTCCCCCGATGAAGTTGTGTGTATGTTCAGAACAAAGCAAGTCTCCCAGCAATCCCCGTTTATCTTAATGCTAAGCGTAGCCACGCTTGTCAGAAACGATTTTCCTAACCTCATCAGTTCCTATGGAAATCATGTGCATAAGTCATTCATACTCAATGTTCTTTTCTTCCTTTTTTTCTTTTCTATGCTTTGAAAAACCTTCATATCAAACGCATTAACCTACTACTGCTCAAAACCATAAACCGCCCTATCGGTCATGATAATAAAATCAAAACAAATAATCTGCCCACCCATCAAAACAATCGCTTAAAATGACTACACTAACATAACCTAACCAAAACCAACAACGAACAACAACAACAACAACCATTTAGTGGCAACGTTTCGAAAGGGTGTGCGTGCGATTCAGATGGTTGGGCGTGCAAGTACGTATATACCAATATTGAGTACTATTTATTAAAACTATCAGTATTCCCAACTTCCCCCAGATTTAAACGTAATAAATCCGCCGTACATTGTCGTGTTTTCATTTGTTTTTCGTTTTTGTTACAACATTCAAATTCGAAAGAGATCGATTGTCTTAGAATAGAATCTCTCTAAAGACTCCCTCTTTTAACGTACGTCCCCCTTGTTGATTGATGTGTCGGAGAGTGCAATCTGAGTATAACTGTGTTTCGTTGTTGATGGATGGTTAATTGACTTGAGTTCCAGGTGGGATCCGCCCGCTCGGCCGGTTCCCGTTATTTGAGACGTTTCGTTTTTTTGTTAACTTAGACTTGTGGTAGTTGAGTAATAGGCGAGGTGAGGTAAAAAGGTTACAAAGCAGGCGAGACTATCTGGAAAATTGGCAAACTAGGGTTAGTTTAGATTGGAAGGGGTATTTGAGCTGCACGACGGTTCGTGGTCCATTTCAAGCGCCCAATTCAACTCAAGTTGGCTCTGAATTAGTAAAGTATGCCTCTAAAGTAAAGAAGTATTCAAGCCCAAACACCGACAATCGCTTAAAGCTTTTTAAGTACGATAAAATGCAAATTTGAGGATTGGCACTGACTTAGCAAATATGCTCTTCCAATATCTACCCCTAGAATTAGGAGTTATTTGGTGTTAAGCACCCTAAATTCTAAAAAAAGCAAACGTCACGGGAAATTCCGTAATTCAGGCTCTTGCAAAAGATCATTGTCATAAAAAGTCACCACAACTAGATTGGAAATGTTAAAGTTGAATAATATAATTGGAGTTTTACGAGATCACCTCTTATCTTATAGGTTATTTTGAAAGCAGAGTTTTAAGTTAGAACTAAAAACGTTAGGAAATATGCTTTATAGAGCTAATAGAAACGACTAGAAAGCTTCCGTGCATCAAACATAACTACCTAAACTAGGGTTAGATCAGACTAGCACAGCGAAAACTGTTGTTTAGGTGTTGTCTTCATGAATGTTTGTGATGGAGTGATCAATCAATGTCTTTCATTATTAGTACACAGTTGTTGTTCATTAATCTCATCAGTTCTCGTTTATTTTCCAATTCAATACGATCCGAAGATCTTAATATCTATTTCTATCTCTCACTTCCTGCTAATACTGACCAATCTCTTCTAAAGACTTCTCCTCCTATTTTAAAACGACTGTCTGTGTATATTGGATAGTAATGAAGTAACAAGATTAGTGCAAATTGGGCTACCTGATCGACAAAATTCCCCTACCAGAGAGTCTTATTTTGTACTTTAGTTAATCATCTGGCCCATTTCCCTGTTTTGTTCACCTATGTTTCAGTTTCAGATATATTTTCACGTTTTTCTCATCTACGGTTTAAATGTACTTTCTAACAATTTTCTCTACTTTTCATACAATCGAAATCTTCTATAAATCATCGAAAAAACGTATCTTGGGGCAATAAATGAAACATATCTACATACCAAAACACACATGTTAAACCCAATAAAACCCAACCCTAAAATAGCCGAAGATTTCCTAAACACGCCACGTAAGTCTCAATCTCCTAAGCCTTCTGATCATAGAAATCACACACACATACACACATGCAGGCAACACAAAAATAGAATAACTGAGCGCGAAAGTTTAGTCATTCAACACGAACACAATGAATTTTATTCGAGCATAATTTTAACGTCCTGTCTGTGCTACAAACTCAAAATCAGCATACGAATGAAAGCTATATGTTTGTCAACATAAAACAGCAAATCAAAAAAAAAAAAAAAAAATTCTGCCATGCCCAGCGGAATGTCCAAAACTGCTACGAACCACTCACACACAAACATACACGTGCTGCGAAATGTGGACATCATGTCGGCCTAGCGATCTCTGTAAATGTGTTTAGTTGGCTCTCTATATAGTACTTCTTTATGTTTATTTTAACTTTCATGTAACTAGCCCAACCATCATGGAGGGTCATTGTGAATAATCTTATCGTCAACAGCCGTTTCATCGTTGCATATGCTTCATAGTGAGCATTTGTTATATTGTTATCATCAACTACCGTAATCATCGGCATCATTTATCTGTTTTTCAACGTTGATTTCATAAATCATTATTTTACTCATAACGTTACCAACTCATGATTGCAGCCGGTGGAAACTGAAAGGTGATTCAAAGTATCAATGAATATCTTAATTTAAACATGGTGTGACGCAGCTGAATTTAATTCTAGGGTAATGAGAACGGGCTATCTCGGTAGTTTCTTACAAATATGATCTTTCTCATGCTATGCTTTCAGTTTGAAAAAAGACATTGGAAATTAATTGAAAATTTCGATTGGTTGGTTTCAGCCATCATTTGAAAGGTATGGGTGCTAAGAATAGCATCCTCGCCAGATTTTTTTCAATTTTGTCATTTGGAGCAGGTGAGCTCATGGGACCGGTTTCGCTAGTAACCTGAAGAGGACTCATTTCAGAATTTCATTTGCTGGTGTCGTTCGACGGCTCAAAATTCATGAATTTCTATCCAAAACTACAAAAACTTCTTTCCATGGGACCACAAAGGGATTTGGACATTTCTGGATTCAAAAGGCACACTTTCAGAAGCTCATGTACTGGTACTGTTTGACGGCTCAAATTACATGATCTTTCACCAAAAACAACCAACAAGGGGATTTGGCCTCTTCCGGATACTCTGGAACTAGTTCCAGTAGGGCCAAAACTGGACATCATAACTTAATGTACAGATGGCTCAAAATCGTGATTGTACATCCAAAAGTTTATGAACTTCATACCATGACCTAATAAGAATGTCACGATGTTTTACCGAAAGGTGCACAGACGTCATGCCAAGGACTAACAAGGGGATTTTGCCACTTCCGGATACTGTGGACCGGTTCCGGTAGGCTCAATAAGGGCCCTTTCAGAACCTCATGGTTCTCAACCTATTGGTACTGTTTGATCGTTTGATTTTTCACCTCCAAGTACATAGACATCTAATCGTAAACCAACAAGGGATACTCTGGGACCGGTTCCGATAGGGCTAAAAACAGTTTTCCATGCGATAGAGTAAAGTAGACTCTCACATTGAATTCAGTTTGCGGCCGTGGGTGCGCGCGTTCATCAAGAGCGTGGGTTCTGTCTCAAGCTCACACGGCCGCCAACTGAACTCAATGTCAGAGTCAACTGTACTCAGTTACATGGAAACTACGACTCAGTTTCGTAGAAAGTGGAGTTACTCAGTCTATGAGTGACTCCATTTTTTACGAAACTAAGTCGTAGTTCCCATATGCGACTGAGTAAAGTGGATTCCCACATTGAGTCCACCCGTTAAGAAAAAAGTACCCAATGGAGCAGTTAAGTGTGGGAAGTCAACATTGGGTATAATTATGTTCATGTTTTTGTTTCTTTTTTGGGAACAAATTACTTACTTTTAGGTAGAATTTTTCCCAAAAGTAAGTTATTTGTATCCAACGGTAAGTTAACATGATTATACCCAACGTTGGCTTCCCATACTTAAGGGCTCCGCTGGGTACTTTTTTCTTAGCGTGCAGTCGCATGTAAACTACGACACAGTTTCGTAGAAAGTGGAGTCACTCATAGACTGAGTAACTACACTTTTTACGAAACTTAGTCGTAGCTCCCATGCAACTGAATACAGATGACTCTCACATTGAGTTCAGTTTGCGGCGGTGTAGAACGCGAGAGAAATGAGCGCAAGGTTTTGAGCATGTATCTGCACTCAAGTTTGAACATCAAGTGCGAGCACCTTGAGTTACTTCATGATATGGGCGTAACTGCATTTGTTAATAAATATTTCGAGTATAATTATCATGTGCAAAATACACCAAATCATTTGTGAAACATTCCTCTAGCTGATAGTAATTTTAGTTTTCAGGATTTAGTCTAACAAGTGGCCCCAAATAGCGGGATTGGAAAGAATAGCTCGGTAAAAAACAACAAAGAAATACAGTTCAATCTTATTTATTTTATATAAAGGGTTGACCTTATTCATCAAACTTAGCTTAACGAAAAATAGCATATGGTACGTGGTCCGCCGTGCAGCGCAGCTTAGTCCTGACGGTAGCACATGACCGCTGGACGGATGCCACATAAATTTTCCGGATGCTGCTTCTTATCCTGTTGATGAGTTGCTTCGTGTCTTTGGCCTTGCATACAGTGGAGCTCAATAAACAAACAAAAAAATCCTCGATAGGACGACACTGCGGCAGATTAGCCGGATTACGGTCTTTTGGCACAAATAGTATATTTTGACTCTCCAGGAACGTTTACGTCTTCTTCACGTACAGGGTGCGGCAGAAAATAATGCGAAAATTTGTTCTATTTCTTTCAAATCCCATTTTCAACAAATTCAACCAATAATAACATTTTCGAGTGCAGTTATCTTTATAAAGCCCTTTTAAACAAATTTATTCAATGTGTCCTCCATTTTTATTAATAACATCCTCGAGCCGACGCCGGAAGCCAGAGCGTGCCTTTCGGACGTAGTCCTCCGACATTGACTGCCATGTGCGTGTTATGGTTGACTTCAGGGTTTTCACACTAAGGTGTGATGTTTTGCAGGCTCGTGCTTCAACATATGCCCAAATCGAATAATCCAATGGATTAAGATCTGGACTGCTAGGGGGCCACAAATCCTTCGGAGAAAACTTCATGTTATCGTTCAACCATTGTTGGGTTCGATTGGACGTGTGACACGGCGCTCCATCCTGCTGTAGGGCAACGTTTTGGTCCTCGAAGAAGTTGGCCTTCACCCAGGGAAGCACTTGGTCCTTTAAAATACCGATATACACTTCGGTATTGATTTTAACTCCAGTATCAATGAAAACAGGCGGCATTTTCAAACCGTTGGACGCCACCAAGCCAAACATCATTACACCAGCAGGATGTATGGTTTGAAATTGGAATTTCACTTTTCCGGAACGTTCTCTATTTTCTGCGGTGAAATGAACCGGTCCGTGCGGCTGTTGGCCACAGCATCGATGCTGAAAAGCTTTTCGTCAGAGAACAGGATTATCATTTTTTCTTTCTTCAACAAGGAAAGCAATCTCTTGGAACGAGTCACTCGTAGTTCCTTGACCCGGTCTGTAATCAAGTGGCGTTTCACGCTGTCTCTGGAAGATGCATGCAGGTCTTCTTTGATGATTCTCCGCATGGATTTCTCCGAAATATTGGCTTCCTTTGCAAGTTTTCTTATGGAACGCACCGGGTTGGGAGCAATTTTTGCACCGACCGATTTGCTCACGTTCGGCGTGCGTGCAAAGCGCGGACGTCCGCTTCCCGGCTTTCGCTGCTTAGGACCATCCTGCAGGGACTTTTTTATGTGGTAAACTGTTGCCAAATGGCACCCTTGGCAATCTCTTTCAGCTTCTTCTAGGCGAACAACAAACTGGTGATCACTTCTTTCGTGAACATTTTGACGAATTTGCAATAAAACAAATAGAATGTTTGGATGCAGCACTTGAAAGTAAACATAAACAAATACACTTTCGACAAAAATTAGTCGCTAGCTACACGAATTAACCCAATACTCAAGTTTGAACATTTTCGCATTATTTTCTGCCGCACCCTGTAGTGTGATGATGCCTTGTCCGGCCAAAACGTAAAGTCTTCATCCGAGTGATGTTTCTAAAGGAACAAGATGATAATTTGTAGACTTGCTGCATGATGGCTAAGCCACTTGGTTTGAACCACGGCTCCGAAATCCCCTTATCGGAGATTGTATAACATCACTTTTTATTCGAAATTGGGCTTGAATTTGTACGTAACCTTCGTAAGGGTCGTAGATTTTCCTTGGTGTAGAAACAATCGTATCCAGGCATCCGGGACTTGGACAGGGGAAAGTAGCTTTCGTCATCCAGAACGGAAGACTTTCCCCCGTATTGCCGGATCATCCAGCGGCACTGGGTTTCACAGTTTTGATTTGTCGTCCGTTTACTCTGGGGATCTTGGATTTCTTTCTTATTCCCTCCTTTTTCAGAGTCTTATCGATGTACGACTTCGAACAATTGAACTTGCTGTCCGCTTTCCGCTGGCTCACCGAATCCTTGATGTTCAACATAGTGCGCAGCGACCCGAGCGTCTTTTTATCCATAATCTTCGTCGGAGGGCCATTACCTTTCTTCCGGATCACTGCCATGGTTGCCAGAGTATGGTATATGACGGTTTTTCGAAACATGTTCACGCTTAAAATGGTCCTTCGAGTACTTTTTCCCGCGATCTTTCTTCGCTTGAAAGAATTATACAATGCGCGCCCGCAGTACTTTGTGTTTCCACGGCACACTTTAAACAACTGAACATGTTGGAGTGAAGGTGTGTGTGAGACAATTTTCTGAATTTTGTAATGATTCTTTCACATTATGGGATATTTCTCTGAAAGCATTATTGTTCTGATAGAAAAGTATTGAAGTCATTCCCGGTATTTGGTGGCCACCCGGTATAACTAGGCGATTCACATATATATTCACTATAGTTCACACGATTTTGAAAATTTTGGACGTGTGACAACTGAAATAGACAAAGATTTTTCATTAGGGCCTAACTGACAAACGTAAACAATTGCTTCTTCCTTGAATTTGTCAACCTTGGAAACTTGTCTCATTAATCTACACAGCTATTTCGACGAACAAAAGTCCTATTTGATAGAATTGAAAGCTTACATGGGTAGATTTTGTTTTACGAGAAATTTACGGAAGAAACCATTGTTTAAGTTTGGCAGTTAGGCCCTAATGAACAATCTTTGTCGAAATATGGCCCATCAAAACAAATCGATCAATGCCAAGGCACGACAGGCATGAAAGAACTAATTCTTTCAAACTTGCTTCGTATCCTATAATGAGGTAACTATGCGCACCTATGAAAGTGTTGAATGTTAGAAAGAACAGGTAGATGCATTCATCCTTACCATATATTCATCACATTGATACTGAAATCCATGTGAGCTACAGCAGCGAAATCCTTAATGATTGCCCCCGTGAGTGAGGCGATTGGAACTAAAGCTGTAACTCCCGAATCGAACGGTACTCTTGATTTCCTTCTAGCATACATGACGTGCCTATATCCGGCAGACGCGGTTGCTATGAAAACCGTGCTGTTGGTGTTATTCATTCCATCCGCTCTAATAGAAAAAGTTGCTGTGCGAGTCTACGCTTGTTGGCTGCACTTGAGTTTGAGCGATGATTGAAGCTGAAGCAAACGATGAGCAAAGCACAAACCTCGCACTCATGTGCGTTCATTGCATTGGGTGCATGTGTGAAGAGCAATGCTGCACTTTAAAGACTGGAACGCTGGAGTTGGGTAATAAGGTGCAGTTCTATCATCGGTAACTCGAAATCATGAAAATTCAAATCAATTCTGCTGGAACCTTTTGAATGAATTATTAAAATCACTATGGTGAAATGCTGTGAAATGCTATGAAATTTCCGTGCCAAAGCACACATTTATAAATTAAAGTATAGTTGTTTAAGTAAAAACTTCTTTAATGCATGGAAACATAATTGACAATACACGTAAAATAAAAAAGCAGCATTATGTTGCGATTTTGCATAATTTTATTTTATGTGAGCTGTGGCCAGAATTGCAACGACAATGTACTAGTAGATGGGAGGGAGGTTGGAGTCCAATGATGGCTTATATAAGAAAAGGAAAGAAAAAACAACAATACATATTCGTCAGCGAGATTCAAACCGTCTTTGAATTTGTGGCGGCTCTCTGTAGTAACTACTCAGCCATATTAAAAAGTTGAGAATAACTAGAACATTCCTGTAACACATGCCACCCATCGTCAGCATCACCTTTAGATAATTAAAAAAAATACAGAAAACGATTAAACTCACTTTAACTTTAACACATTAACGTAAAACAACATGAGAGGAATCGATTTTGATAATTCTTCATGAGGAACGGTAATATTCTCAAGATGTTTTGAATTTGCCTAACATTTTCTGTCACAGAAACAATCAACGTCAATTTCTATACGAACAAAAACAAACCGTTGAAATGTCACCTTTCAGCTTTCATTGTCATGCACACTATCACTCATTAAGATGTTGAACATATACCACAACTTACTCGTCACCTTTCTACACACACCCACACACGAATAAAAGGACGTGCTGCGCTTATGGGCTGTATCAATCTTAATGTAAATACACCACCCGAAGAATACTTTGTTGCAGAAAATTATACAGGCAGTGTTGCTACAAAAATCCTCTGGCAACATGATTAAGGCTGTGATGCAAATCCGTCATTGCAATACTTATAGACAAATTTGCCGTTCTGCTAGCACCTTTACCCTATTGTATTTGCACTCCTATCTACATATCAAAATTCAGCTTTCCTCTGAAGTTGAACGAAAAAAAAAATCGAAGCAACTATCACCGATGCTAATGTTTTAATTATTCGCTACTACACAAGTGCAATGGGAAAGCTATCAATTTTCACGCCACGTTACCTGTTCCAAGACTCTGTACCCATAGTGTAAATACACACCGCTGGAAATTAATGAGCACCGAGTACCGAATTGGAGATCAAAATTTTACGCAAAAGCGAGTGAAATGATGAAGTAAAAAAATAAATCATACAAGCTTACGTAGAGTAATGTTACATTCCGATCAGATCTCATTCCCTCTTCCCCACTCAAACGCTACGCACACCAACACTCAGTTTCCCCGTCGTGTATTTCCGATTCACTCTCTTGCTGTCTTAAGAAACATATATATGTCTGTTTGTATGTACACTTAATATTGTTTTTGCGCAATTTTGTTGATTTTTCATGTTCCCCTCATAAAGGATGGGTTCAGCATATTTGATATTCTCCATAATTTTCTTTAATTGTTTGGCGATTTTCCACAACAGGTTCCCAGAATTCGGTTGAAATGTGAAACCTCAAGATCGAAAACAAGAGACAAACAAAAATGCGTGAAAATAAAATTAAGTTTATGCAACCCGTATGTATTTCCTGTGTGTATTTCCAAAACGTGTCATTGCATCACATTTGGTCAGGTTGGTTATCCCCACGCTGAGTTTATTGTAAGGTGAGGAAAATAATGAAACAAGAAAACACCATTAACTTAGATTTCCTTGAGTTGTCAAACGGCTGAATAGAGAATGAAACCAATTTAATTAAATATTATAAGAAGTGAGTTGTATTATCGATTACGCTGGAAATCAGATTGAATATTTGTCTTCAAATAATCCTAATATTCCTAATATCGAATAGATCTGCGTTTCAATTTACTGTTCAGCAAACAAAATCGAATATGATAGAGTGTAGAGAGTATAAAACGTACATTCAATTAGGTGTTTACTGTACTTATATCGCCTCTTTTTTGTACCCTTATTCTAGAAAATATAACCATATGTTTTAAAAATTATCAAAGGTTACATTAAAACAAAAGAATATTTAATTCAAATTTAATATTTTAAAGAGTTGTTACATTTATGAGCAGTTTTTCATGACCAAACATCGCGTTTCCTCACTCAATTCAGGGTACTAATCCTTCAATTCTTATTCAAACATCTGCACTCCATCCACTCCATTATGTGATGTCAAATTTTAAAGCCTTTTTCGACATATTCTCCTGCAAATATCCATCCAAAGTAGAGTCACTGTTCACGCAATTTCTCCAATCATCCGGCTCTACACCTTCCGAGACTGGCTTATGTAATATGATTACGTCTTTGAAGTACATACATGTTCGGAGAAAAGTAGCTTAGCATTTGATCGCGGTTATCTAGAGGACCACAGATAGATGACGCTTACATGGCATGGTGAAATTAATCGAAATAAGTAGATCACATCAATTTTCCCTCTTGTTTGAGTGATTTTCGTTTTCCAAGTACATTTAAAGCTAATAAAATGTAATCAGAATCAGCAATCTGCTCGTATATTTGCATAATCGCTTTGCTTATTTTCCTGCGTATATTGACTATGTTTGTTGCGGTACTATCCGCAGTTACGGCAGTTACAGATAGGTTTTCATATACTAAGCTTCAAGCAACAAATCTAACTAAATTCTGCCTACACTTTTTAGCTTAACATATTGCAATTAGTCTTAGTGGAAATCGAGTAAGAAATTAGAACCGCTTCTAGCTTATCACTCTTGTGCTTTGTGTACAGTCGTAACGAAAAGCGGTACAGTTTTTGCGTCGCTTCGAAGCTTAACTTAAATCGCTATTTCGTTTTATATCGTAGACTTTTGCTTTTCTATTTTGGGAACTCAATTTTATTTACACATTTCTAACTTTTCGCTTCATAGAGATAATTTTCCTACTGTTTGATTATTTATTTTTGTATTTTCCATTTCGTTCCTATCTTCTAACTATATGAAGATTATAGTATTTTATTTTTTTCCTTGCCTTAGACATATTTTCTTACCAATAGTAAGCAACATGGTGGAATTTTTCTAGAACAAGTATTATGAATCTTGCAGATGACGGTCATCATCCTGCCCCCACGTTTACCCCGCCGGAACTTCCGAAAAGGGTGCACGTACGTGGCATTTCATCGGGTAAAGACAAACTATATACTTTTTCTTGTTATCCTCTTGTGTTAACGATACGTATGCAAAGGTTTCCAGCTGCAAAAATGTGCAAAAATAGATGCAAATACAACATACTTTTGGTTCCGTTTGTCTTATTTTTTTATGTGTATGTAACATTTTCACATGATTTTTTCCTCACTTGATTTGTTTACTTCAGTGCAGTACATGTTAAGCAAAAAAGTGAATGTCATCATTTGTTAACACCAGTTATCATCAGTTTGAAAAATCGTGCAAGCTTATTATCATTGTAAAATTATGTTTTTGGATGCGTCATACTTACCTTTTAAGCGAATACCCTATGTTAGTTAAGTATATTAAATTTCGTAGGAACATTTAAAAAGATTGTTCACAATGTTTAAATCTGTTTTAAATCGACAGTATCGTTAATTTCTCATTGATGTTAATAATTGTTGCTGAACAAGCTCAACTCACATCTTCCGGTTGAACACAACGAATTCATATTGCCTCCTTCCTTCCCTGATACTTTCCGAAAAAGTGTTGGCCTATTGATGGTTGAGTAAACTACAAATAAGTATAATTATAATCAGCTCACACAAACTGGCCAAGCTCAGTTTAGATTTTCAGCTCGGTTATTTTTAATCGAAATCAGATTTAACTCGGTACACTCAGTAATCTAATTTGCTGAACTTTGTTAAGACATTGAGTTCTTCAGGAGTCTGTTAGCAGATTTTCCATCCCGCCAAGAAAAAAAAAAACGCTCAGTAATCTAATATGCTGAACTTTGTTAAGATATTTACCGGAATTTGGTGACAAAATTGGTTCAAATTTGCTTGCCGACTACACCCAGTCAGTTCAGCTGTTGTGAGTTTGGTAATTTGGATTGGTTTGGTTTTTTTATTATAGAAACTTTTAGCCTGGGGAATTTCGGTAATTCATTAACGAGCACAGTGAACTAAATAAGGTATGTACAAAAGTTTGTTCATACATGCTTATGTGGCCTTTCCACATGTGGCTCTTGAATTCAGTTGTCATTAAAGAGAGCACTTTAGAAGTCGTTTCCGATCAGCTAATTTTTACAATCATGAATGAAATATGACTTACTGAGAGAAATATCAACATCATCAGAACAACAAAAGGCGCTTTTCTCGTGTAATCTCGTAAAATAGTCTAATGGGGTTCAGTGACATGCTGCAATGTCACGTTATTGTGCGCTGTCATTGTTGCAAGACCTTTAAAATATAAATTGAGTTGGGTTGCTTAGGATTATTAAGGTTATTGCAAATTCGTAATCTGTATTGTACATGTATCGGAAGTCCAACATTCTATCAAGTTTGATGCACTGGAACTGTTTTTAGTAAGTGCTCTTTCATTTGCCAAAAATCATCATCAGTGAACCCCTCGATGAGACCTAATGTTGGAGTGAAATGTCTCTTCATCAAGTTGGTGTCATTTAATGAACTTAATTTTATCTGATTTAAAAACCGAGATGAAAACCGATCAAAATATCGTTGCATAAAAAAAATCTTTATAAGAATCAACATTTATTTCCAAACTACTCCACCCGATAAAAAAAAGTAATCAATTGAGTTGTTGTGCATGATTGATGTTTTTGAAATTACGCAATCGATATTGCAAACAGAACCATAATCTTGAATTTTATCAATTTCGGTGCACTGTATCTAAATTAAATAACTTCGATTACAATTGCAAAATTCACCATCCTATCGCCCTTCGATTAGATATTGTATGGTAATAATCAAAGCCTTTTTTCACATACTTATATTAAGAGACACTCAGAATGAGTGTTAAGCTAGTAGTACCAATCGCAGTTATACGTGAGGAGTATCACTATCAATATGTAATACCTTTGAATAATAAAAAGTAAGTCATTGGGAATGAACACCAACAGCCAAGACTGCCAAAAAAAAATCCCAAAAAAACCTCATTAGTCGATACTCGTTATAACGACCTTCACTCTGTCTTCTTATAAAGGTTGTACGGAATCAAATTGCACCAGTTTTAAATGGCTGTAACTTATTACCCGTTGGGTATTTTCTATTGAAATTTTGGGTGGAATTAGTTCAATGTGTATTTGTTTACGCTGTGTTAGTTTCACTAGCAGATGTGCAATCGTTGCGAAGATGGAGTCGGAAGAACAGCAGCGGCGCAAAGAAAATCTTTCTCATCGTGCCATCAGCAGGAAGCTGGGAATGGTACATTCTACGGTGTCTTGTGTTTTAAATCGGTACCACGAACGTTTGACCATCGATCGAAAAGACAAAAGTGGCAAAAATGGATCTCCGTATAGTGTTTAGGATCACAAGCGGGTAGTTTAAGCTGTCAAGAGGAATCCCAACAGTTCAGTTGGAGACGTGCGAAGAAACTGAATCTAACCAAAACTTTCGTGCAAGAGGCGAAAAAAAGTGAAGGACTACACACGTACAAAGTCCAAAAGGCGCCTAATCGCGATGAACGGCAGAATACGGTAGGTAAAACACGTGCACGGAAGCTCTACACCCAGATGTTGACGAAACCACACTGCCTCGTTATGGATGATGAGACGTATGTCAAAGCAAACTTCCGGCAGCTTCCGGGGCTCCAGTTTTTCGTTGCTCATCATAAACTCGATGTCCCTGAGGACGTTAGAAAGCAGAAGATGTCAAAGTTTGCCAAAAAATATATGATTTGGCAAGCAATTAGCTCGTGTGGAAAGCGGAGCACCCCATTCGTGACAACTGGAACGGTCAATGGGAAAGTGTACCTAAAGGAATGCCTCCAAAAGCGTCTACTTCATCTTCTGAGGTTACACGATGGTCCTACGATTTTCTGGCCGGATTTAGCTTCGTGCCATTACTCGAAAGAGGTTTTGGAGTTGTACAAGGCTAAGGAGGTCAATTTCGTGCCGAAGCATCTCAACCCCCCGAACGCACCGGAACTGCGGCCAATTGAAAAGTACTGGGTCATCATGAAACAAGCATTTCGGAAGCATCCTAAGGAAGTGAAATCGGAGGAAGATATGAAGAAAAAATGGATTGCCGCGCAAAAAAAGGTCCAAATATTGTACAGGACCTTATGAGTAGTGTAAAGAAGAAGGTTCGTGCATTTGGATATGGAATTGAAATTGAATAAAACAAACATGGGGAAATATTCATAACATGTTTTATTTTACTCCCTGAAAGTTTGAAGATGATTGGTTGAACGGGCGAATTTGGCCGAATATTTGTGTGTGTCGCAATTCGATTCCGTACACCCTTTAAACTACCTTTGAAGGAGCCAGTTGTCACTTAATACATTTAAAATTAATTTGTGTATTTAGTGTCTTCGCAAAGTAGTGTTATTCGATTTGTTCGTAAGTTGTTGGATCATGCGAGAGCTCATAAGAAACTGGATTTCAAAATTTTATGTCAATAATCATGACTTGAATTCTTCAAAGGGATGAGCTACTGCGATTGTTTTAGAAATTTAAAACAACATTTGGAGTTTGTTCAACTCTAATACTATATAATTGGTCTTTTCCGGTAATGGGATTTCAACCTGTTACTTTGGTGTAAGACCAACCGCGCCAATACGGTAATATCGGTAAATTGTTACCCTGTTTGACAACTCGACACCGCACGGGTGGTTGGTAACCGGGTTGGAAAATGACAATTTGCTCGCTCGGTGAGCAGCCGATTCGTAAATTTGACAACCCGACCCAACCGACCCGTTGCTATTCGAAGAAAAATAAGCAAAACAAGTTGAAACGTTAAAACAACAACTTCATCTGGAAGACTTTCATTTCAATTTGAGTGTTTCCGATTTGTTTTTAAAGTGCTGTTTGCTAATTTCACGTTTATTGTGATATGTTGTGAAAAAATGAATGCATCAAAACCCCGTGGAAGGAATTGGACGCAACAAGACAACAAAGTGCTTTGCAAGGCTTAGCTGGATGTTTCCCAAGATCCAATCTTTGGGACAAACCAGAACGTCAAAAACCTGTACGGAAGAGTATTCAAACTATACAGTGCACGAAATATTTAGCGAAACGAAACCGGTGCGAGAATAAATTTGAGTTTTATTGTGTTACCTTTATATGAACGACCGGTACGAAAGTGGGTGGCTAAATCAAAATAGGAACGCTCTCAGTCATTAAAATATTACCCAGATGCGAACCCACCGGTGGCGATGGTCTAAGATGTCTAGCATCCTATCCACCGCGCCGGGGTAGTTCGAAACACGTATTATACTGTGTAATGTGTGTATCTTGTGATGACTAATATTAATATATTTTGGGGAAAACTCAAAATATTCAAGTTTTATTCAAAATTCATCAAGACAACAAAACACAATTTTGATTTTTCGTTTGAAAGGACAAGAGCAATGCTACTTATTTCATGAATAGAAAAGAGGCCAGATTTGCAATAAAGATAACGTAAATTTTTACCAATTCTCCAACTTATTTCAATCAACTATAATTTACTCCATTTTTCGTGAAATTTACACATTCACAACAAACTCTCTCTGTCACTTGCCTTCAGCACTGCCTGTTTGCCAATGATTTTGGACACTTTTTTCCAGTTCCTTTCAAAAGTAGTAGTGAAATCCGCTGCTTTAACATGTTTCCGCAAATATGCCTTCATCAGGGCTCAAAAAGTTTCAATTGGTCTTGCCTGGGGACAGTTTGGAAGATTCATCTCCTTGCGTGCAAATCCGACTCCGTTGGCTTTGTACCACGCTACCGTATCCTGCGCCTATTGCACTGATGGCAAGTCCGACCAAAACAGTACTGGATTATGATGTTTGTCGATCATGGGAACAGGCGCCGCATCAAGCATTTCCGAACGAAAACAGTTGTCATCGTAGCTGTGGTTAAAAATGGATTTGAATGCATTCCACACACACGAATTCCTTGCAAATCTATTACTTTTTTACCGATTTTTTCTGTAAAAATTGACTAATTGACTTCGGCATGGTGACCCGAAAGCATCTTAGTATCAAATTTAGCGTACGTTTTATCATGACACAGCCAAATAAAAAATCACATAATTAGTGGAAAATATACAACAGAAATTCACTTAACTTTCAAGTTAAATCAAGTGAATCTTATGTGTCTAGTGAAACATAAATGATTAGTCAGGTAGAATTTCTTTTTCTATATGATGTTCATGTGAAAATCACTTATTTTAGTATTGGAAAATATCTACATGTGCTTCCAGTAGTAGCTAAGTGAAATATGTTTTCAGTGTACGCATTTTCAGCACAGCAGTTTGTCGTATAACTTCCGGACCTTTGGTTTGACAGACACAAGTTTTACTTCGTTTTGCCTTCTTCTACTTTAAACAAAAGTCCTTAGTCCACGTCGTTAGTCCACTTCCTTAGTCTTAGAACGGTCGACGTTAGTTTTCGATGTTTGATGGCCACAGCTCGAACGGAAGTACCATTTTTACGGGCGGAAGCTTGAACCATTTCCCGGTTCCGGTTTTAGTTCACATGGCCCAGTTTACGTCCAGATTTCTTCTTGTCCTGTGAATCTTTGGGAATGCATCATTTGTGCACGATCCGTTTGCACTTTTCCGGGCAAAAGTTTCGCATTTTCATGAAAACTAAATGCACCGGCACTTGAGACTCACAGAGTTACTGATTAAAATGTAAACAATGATACTCAGCAATGATTAGCTGTTTTTACGTTTTCATTAGACTCAGGTGAAAAGTGATGAATAGACTTGGTAGCTCTTTGCTAGCAGGGCTAAACGTGTCATTACCAATCAGGAAAAGGAATGGATGCCACTCAAGATAGAAGTCGCCGGGAGAAACAGGTGGGTGCTATGGCGGTTGTAATAACAACAAACTATTATTGGATTTGAGGGTGTTGTCAGACAAACACAGGTTGATTTGCCTTAACTTATCCATTTTCCTCTTGTTAAAAGTTTGAGATCAAAAATAAAACTGAATGAAGACACTACTGGAAGTGCCACTTTTATCCTCCAGCTGTTATTGTTACGGTTGCTTCTTATTCTTTCCCTGTTGGTCATCATCTCGCTCGCTCATAGTCGCTAGTAGAAGTCAACTAAAAGACGGAACATATGCCGCTACTGTTCATTCACGTTCACGTGGGGTGATCAACCGGCATATGGAAATCGTGCTTAGACTTTCTGGGACACCCTATAGTTGATTGAGGTACGAAAATTATTTCAAAACTTCCTGCATTTCTTTTTGAATCTGATGCAATGCTTGAAATTTTCTGAAATGTATGGACATTGGTTAAAATAAAATAATTATTTTAGCGACATTTCTGTTGAAAATTTTAAACGATAACAAAGTAAGAGTTTCCGATCGATTGGATAGTAATAGAACTATTCGAATGATGTTCTCGGAATAGCATGCAAATCATTTCGTTGGAAACTGCAAATGGTTCCAAACGAGGTTCCAAGGCAGGATCTAGATGTATCCAACGGTGAATGAGTCGAATGATTTCGATAGAACGGTTCAAACGATTGGTAAAAGTTTTTCCGGCCGAAACTGTAGAAGATTTTAAAATTGGGTGAAGATTTAGGATGATGCCAACGATGGTATCTTCTAATCTGACTGGGGTGCCTCCAGATGTTTTTAGAAAGTATCAGTAATGAGGTAAATTGCAGACAATTTTAACGCGATTTCAAATCTGCCAAAATCATCTGTGATGTCCTTCGACCGTCAACTTCAACAAACAACGTTAGAATCTTGTTTTGAACCCTCTATTAATCCAACACCAACGAGCTCATAAAGAGATTTCTCCACCTGATTGATAGTTTCAATTCCAAGTAATAAAAATGCGTACATTAGACCTCAAATGAAACATAGTTTAATCCAAGTAAAACCAAGTAAAAAGCAAAAATATTATAAATAAATTTTAAAGTATAAACGTTTTTGGCTTGAAAGAATCGGTTCAAATAACTATCAAACCATAAAAATTGCTTAGAGTCTTCCCCGTCAAAATTTTCATAGAAATTTCACGAAATGCGACATTAGAGCCGCCAAAATAAACTGGGGCATGCTTCGTTTCTCAACAAACCAAGGCTCACAAATCTTTTTAGTAACATCTGTTGACAGGATTCAAAATCTTCTATGAATTTTTCGTAGAACAACCTTTATCAGAAAGAATATTGTATCCTTACTCAAAACGGAGAGCCTATATAGTCAAAAACGAATAAATTAGAACAATCGGTTATCTGTAATTCCACTAATTTGAATCTAGCTAAAGAGTGTTTGTAACTAGTTAGTGCTATGTTCATATAAGTCTCCAGTTAAGATAGATGCACTAATGGCATTTTTTTCACGTAGATGCCACGATTACGCTTGTCAGTAATGCAGGAGCGTCGGACTGCCATGCTTGGCACTGCTCAATATACATCAGCACAGAGTCTGTAGAGTCTGTCTCAGTCTGAGTCTGTGAGCCGACGCGAAAAAATCCATTCAAATAGTTTGCACGCAGAAGTCTTAGTGAAGCATCCTCCGCAATACACAATCAGAAATTAAAAAGTCCAAGGCATCTATTGGTGTCAGTTTTGTCTTGGGTAGATATCAGCAAGTGGGCCATTTTGCACATTTTTCTCCAAGTTCACACAAATAAGTGAAACTATCAGTTTACCTTCGAGTTCGTTTCACTTAACAGTATGAAATAACAGCGGAAAATGGGTCTTACAAAGTTTGCCCAAGACAAAACTGCTACTATTCAATTTCATGGACTTTTCAGCTCAACTTAAGTATTTTGTACAACAAAATTTCAGGTGCAGTTCAACGGGAAACTGATTGTTTCGCTTTTCAGTGTGAAATTGGGAAAAATGGGCAAAATGGACACTTACAGATGTTTGTCCAAGATTCAACTGGCACCATTCGATTTATTGGATATTTTCCGTTCGAATCTAGGGTTCAATGTAAGACAATTGTAGCAGCAGTTAAAGGGAAATCTTTTTGTTTCGCTTAAATATGAAAAATTGGGGGAAAATCGTGAAATGGCCCACTTGCTGAGTTCTAAACAAGATGAAAATGGCACCATTCGGTTCACTAAACGTGGTTTGCCCTGAGCGGAAAAATGCTCTTCCCGTTCGGTTCACTTTCCCATTAGAATTGGTAGTCTATTCTCCCTGTGCGGTTTCGGGTCCCTTTTTGCCCACTGAACCACTAAACCAAATGCCCATGGGTCTAATGCTATTAGAACAAAATACATCGCAAATACCTCACGCTTTAAAATTCAATTGGACTGTCACCTGCTGATGGGATTTAACAGCTTGATAATGTGTCAATTATGTCTGAAAATGCGACAGCAACCTTCTATCAAAGACCAGTAATTTTAAAACCGGTATTGTGATGTGAATTTTTGCATCTATTTTTTGTTCAATATTTGGAATTCTTAAATGGTATCCGTAATCCTGTACATGAAAATGGTATTCTATATTACAGTTTTGGAAAACAATGACATTTGTGATTTTTGCTTTGGAATCCAATCGGTGGGGCGCTACTTCTGTAGTAGACCCATTTCCGTCTACAAGTGCCGTATTTAAACTAAACGTAAATTTTTGTGCATGATTAGTATATATGTGGTATTATACCTGTTCAAAAAGTCATTTGGTTTGATTCGGCTGATTAATGATCAAAGACTGTAATTGCTCTACTGCCGAAATGCAGAAGTACCAGAACTCTACTCTAGAAACGCTAAAATAAGAGATCAGCGGACATTGAACCTGCAGATCTGACAACGGGAAAACATTTTGGCAATACGAGAACTTGCAACTTGCATTAAGCAAAACAAATGGTAACATTTCTGAAAGGAATCACATTTGATAGTTTAATTGGTTGTAAACTGCTTGTCTCCACTGATTTCTTATTTTAGTATTTCTACTCCACCCCGGATGGTTTCGGTGAGGTGTCAAAAATCTCGTCTGGTAACGTGACTCTGTGTGAATCAAATGCGGAGGGTCACGATAACACGAACTGACTTTAATCATTTCATAAGTTATAAAGAGTCATTTTGACCATCGAAATAATTATAATAGAACCAAATAGAAAAACCACAATAAACCCGATTAGCATTTCGTATGAGGTTTTATTTTGTTTATGTTTGAAACCTCCAATGTAAAACAAACTACACAATGATATGTTTATTTAGATATTCAATATGTGCGAACCAACGTATAGCAAAGTAATCACTCACCCTTCACACAATATTCACACATTCACAAAAAAGCTCACCAGCCTCAAGATCACGCCTTTCTTTCCCAGCAAGCAAACCCCTCAGATTTGATTGGCCATATACATCAGCACACCTCTTTTCGTTTTTGCGTAAAAAATGAAAACAAATCCTTTCATCGTAATTTCCCCACTCTATTTTCCTTCTAAATGAATGGATGTTTTAAAAATGGTTCTTAAAGCACGAATATTTTCCTTTTGTTCGATTATTGATCTAATCCGCATAATACCATTTCCTCGTACCCCTTGTCCACGAACATGAAAATGCACTTCCTTCTTCATCTCGGTGTGTCTTAGTAGAAAAATGTGTATGTATAATTCATGGAATATCCTGTTTGTGTTCTTAGTTCAGTACACTCTCACGACCCTTTTTTTGTGTAGTCTACTACCGGAATCTTTGATGTATAGAAATAGTGAACCGAATCATCGAAACTAAATTTAATCGTGCTTCTAACTGTTTATTATTTTGCTGCAGGCTTGTTGTCTTCTTCGTGTTTTGCTATTATTTTTTTTATTATCATCCAAAGTCTATTTTAACATTTTTGAAGCTGCCACCGTAAAACAAGCAATGTATTGTGTGTTTACTAATGTTTTCCAAGGATTTCCGTAGATGTCGACTAATTTTTGATCGTGTTTTTTCTCCCTGCTCTCGATTGCTATTCCAACGCCACCTGAAAATCAACCATTTGCTGGTTCGTCATCGACAAATGAATATACGACTACTGCCATGACTGCCACCAACACCTACACGCACAAATGGTATTGTGCAATCACTTGAAAATTGAATGTTAAACATCAATCGGCTATCCAATGCAAAATCAAAATCAATATTCGTGAAAATCATTCGAAACAACGCACGCACGCATGACATTTCACCACACCCAGGCGATATTACCAGGGACCGGGAGGATATCAATTGTGAGTTCAATGGACTTTTCCGAGAGCGTACCATCAATCAATTATCTGTGTTGTGTTGTCTCCGTGTCATTCTAATCGAATAAGTTTACACACTATTTTTCTGCTTCGTCAAACGATTTTTTAAACCTACTGATCTTGAGTATACTTTTTTTTTCTTAATTTGCCAACACGCTGCCATTTCGAGCATTCGGTAGCGTCCAGATATAATGCTTCTTTCAGCACCTTTGCTGTGTCCACCACCAGAGCAGCATATCCGTTTCCGTTTTGCCAACACAGTTCCTTGCAGTTTCTCTTCTCGAACCTCCATTATAATTATTATTCGTTATATGATCATATGTAACGTACCTCTGTTTTTCTTCAACAGTGTTGTTTCAGACTAGCATGATTAGTTTGCTTGGAAATTAATTTTCTATCCTTTTTCTCTATTTTCAAACCGCATCATGCCATTTAGTAATCAACCGCAACCGAAGAAGCACCGCGCTGACGGATTCCAATCAGATTCTTAACAGTGGTGCTCAGCCTAACACAGGTCGCGGGCCGAATTCAACTTTTTCAGTAACATCACGGGCCACACTGTTTTTTTTTTGGTATTTTATTTTTTTACATGGGTTTTTTACCCATAAGGTTTTGTTTGATAAACAGTTGTTCGTTAATTAGTCACTAAACATTTCGTACCCAATGATATTAAAACAGATCAATGAAACATTTTTAAATCATGGCATTTTTATTCTATAAATACATCACTGTGTAAGTAGCAAACAAACAATACCTCAATGTGAGATTTGCTTAAATTTATCTTCTGCTAACTTATCTAAGTTCGCTTTGATACCTGACGATGCAATACGTAGCTGGTTCTCCAAGTGTTCATCAGATAGCTTATTTCTGGCTTTTGACTTAACGGTTTTCATGAGAGAAAATAGTTGTTCACAAATATACGTTGAGCCAAAGCAAGAAGTTATAAAAAGAGCATGGTTTCGCAACTCAGGAAAAGATTCTTCCGAAACGTATTTCGAGTAGAATGTTAGAATGTCATTCTCCTTGAATTTTTCATTCAACTCGATGTCGCATTGCAGTTGTATAAGCTCCATTTGAAAATTTTCCGGAGCACTTTTAGCATCAACACTGAACGGTGTACAAAAAATTTTAAATGGCTGTTCGTTCGCTTTGAAATCTTGGAATCGGTCAGAAAAATCTGCTTGCAGAGAGGAAACTGCACTGGCATACCTGATTTCATCGCATTCTTTGCACGATCCAAGCGTAGAGAAATGAGAAAAATTTCTTGATTTAAGCTGCATTTCCCACAGCGTCAATTTCTGCTCAAAGGATTTGATGTGGTTGAAAAGATTGTGAACAAGCTTATTTTTCCCCTGAAGTTGCACATTCAAATCATTCAGATGTGTCGAGATGTCAATCAAGAATGCAAAATCCGCCATCCATTTTTGATCGTCGAACTGATGAACTGCCTTTCCTTTTTGTTTCATAAACTCTGCGATTTCCGTCTTGAGATCGTAAACACGCTTAAGAACTTTTCCCCTGCTGAGCCAACGAACTTCAGTATAGAAAGGTATGTCTCCATATTCTGCGTCTAGCTCCGACAAAAAAGCTTGGAATTCTCGATGATTGAGAGCATTTGATCGAATAAAATTAACGACCTTAATGACATCCTTCATAACGTTCTTGAACCATACATTTTTAGCACACAAATTTTCCTGGTGTATGATGCAGTGGTACTGCATGAATCGCTCGCTAACACCATCTCGTCGCCGGAGATGAGCAATGGCACCTTCATGCTTTCCTGTGGAACAAAAAATGTTGCTTGTGCTCCTTAAAACGCAAAAAAAAAATACACTTACCAATCATAGCTGGGGCACCGTCGGTGATCGCACTCGCCAGTTTCTTCAAATCCATGCCGAATTGGTTTAGAATCGATGAGAGAGCGTTGAAAATATCAACACCTTTTGTGGTGCCTTTGAGCGGAAATAAACGTACGAGCTCTTCAGTAATCTCAAATGTCTTAGAAACACCCCTAACGAAAACCGCTAGCTGAGCGGTTTCTGAAATGTCCGTACTTTCATCCAGTGCCACCGAAAAATATGCGAAGTTTGCAGCTCTTTCGTTCAACGTATTTTGCATATCGTCTGCAATTTCTTCAACTCTACGCGTAATCGTAGCTCGCGACAGAAAAATCAGTGAAAAAACTCGAATTCGGGTTGGACATACCACGTCTACCACTGCTTTCAAACAATCTTTTACAAACTTACCGTCCGAAAAAGGTTTCAAGTGTTTTGTTATTTTTTTCCGCAACAATGTTACTGACTTTAATGCACATTTCATTTTCAACTTTTCTATTACTAAACACGTTTTGCTGACATTGGAAATTCTTGGGTTTTCAACTGTTTTTTCACCCATTAATGTGTAAAAATATACCCGATTTTTTATTGTATGAGTTTTCCTCTAATGGGTATTTTTAGCCCATTGCATGATTGAAAAATTCCCCCATCTTATGAAAGATAGGCCTGCTATTTGAAAATGGGTGTTTTTTACCCATTAATGGGTTTTCGCAAACAACCGTGCTCCTCGCTGAATGCTTTGCCCGACGAATGACTCAAATTTCGGTAAGAAAATGAAAAGGAGAATGAAATGGTCTTGTGAATAAAGAGAGAACTGCGACCAGTATGCAAAAAATTCAAATTCAATAACCAGTATCCCGTGAATTTATTCAACATCCATCTCGTCATTCACCGATTCGGTGCAAAACTGAACGTTCAGTAGAGCCAAAGTTCGGCGCTAGCAAGAACACATTCAGTCACTCCGTCAGAATGTTTGCGATTATTGTGTTTTGTGTTGCTCTCCTCTTTTTGTTTTGACTGATTAAGCCGGAGATCTGTATAGTACAATGTGTCGGTAGCATTCTGTGTGAATGAAGGCAATCAGTGCGAGTCACGATTTTTGGAGGGGACCGAATGCTTGTGTTCGTTCGTTCATTGCCTCTTCTGTTTATTAGTAATTCGTGTGTTCAGCCAAGACCAAAAAATTGAATAATGTTGTTTTTCGCACTAATTTCGGGCTGTCCATTTTTTCACACACTGGCTGCGACAACATGAGCATTAACTAATGTGCCATTAAGATGCTTTTTAACGGCAGACGTGAGAACAGCATTTGACTGCATGAACACAAGCAAAGCAGCGTATGTTGAGAGACTGAGAATTTCCATTAACGGAAACACGTTTAAGCAGGCAACAATATGTTTTATCTACAGTATGTTGCTTGATATTTATCTTTTCTGTCATACGATTCAAAATTTCAAAATTTATTTTCCATAACAAATATCACCATATTCAGAAGTAGCCCACGGGCCGCAAAAAAAACATCTGGCATGCGGCCCGGGCAGCATGTTGAGCATCACTGCTTTACATAAATTTCTTGGTTGACAGTGCCAGTTGTCATGAAACATTCGCTTTTTAGCCCACAGGTGCAAATCGCCTGCCAAACCAAGTATTTTGTCGGGAACTTTGACATTTTTTTCTGCTTAAACGTATCTTGAACCTTTCCTTTTCCGGTAGCCGTATAAAACTCTAGACCTGGGAGCTGCTGCTTGAAATGTTGTGTGGGACTTTCCCAATTTGTTTCCTATATCTCTGATGGAAAGGTTGGGATTGCGTTTGAAAATGCTGACCACTATTCTCCCGGTCGCTGCGGCTTCCTGGTTTCGGTTTCCTCATGATCCAGGTTTTCTGGCAGTCATCAGACGTTCTCCGAACACACACGGTTGATTTGGCAATATTAAGTAATATTGCCAAGTCGGCGTGCGAATAATTTGGATTTTGCTTATGCGCGTGCAAAATTTTGATACGCTGCTCTTCTTGCTTCGACGCCATTTTGACAACTGAATAAAAGATGGCAAAAACAAAATAGAGTCAACATTCCGTACGCATACACCTACATAATGAGGGATGTTCAAGTTATTTAAATGCACGAAAAACTACGTCATATTTGAGTCGACCAAGTTTTGACCGTTCCATCCTTTATCATGTGTTATCACATCTGTATCCAAAGGGAAATTTTGAGTGTGTATTCGCGGAAAATGGCACAGACAAAAAACTTCACCCAAAGTCAGCATCTTATCGGATTCTTTTGTAACTTATAAAAATTACGATCAACTAATAAGCTATTTTGTATTTTGTATTTATTGTATGCATTCATCCTACAGCAAGGTCTTAATGAATAAAACCAAACTAAACAATTATCACACACTGCTCAAAAAAGGGAAAGTAAAAATAATAAAAAAATAAAATAAATAAAAGGAGTCATGGCGATTCCTCAGGCGGTTTCGATACGCGCTAAAAGAGATGTTGAAATCGAACAGACTGTAGTTTTCCTGGAACCTTCGATTTATAGAATCGACAGGATTATTTGATCTGTACTGTGTTCGTTTCGGTGGTTGGCGCAATAGCTCCCTTGATCGCAGCACTCGTTGAGGGGCATAGATGTTGAGCTGACTGAGCAATGCAGGATTTCGGAACGTAAAGTCGACGTTGTACGTAATATAGTACTTAATAAGTACTATATGTACGACTTTGGTCACAATAGGTTTGTAGTTGTGGAACGCCCAGTTGAAAACCCGTGCTAATCGGCACTTAAAAACTGCTTACAATGTGCTAAAAGGGAGTTCCTCACGACCAGTTCAACCAGCGCTTTCCGATGTGATTCCCCTGTCTTTATTCACGCCCCAATTGCTTCCTTTTTGTAAATACCAGAAACATGTCCGCCATTTTCCAGCAAAAAGGAACTGTGCCGCTAGAGAGACAGCTTCAATATCTGAAGAAGTGGATTTAGAAGATAGGCCATATTCTTTTTAAGAAAACGAACGATCTTAAACGATGTTTTAAGATGCTGCGTTCGAGATCGGTTCAAAATCCACATCAACGAGGTTGATTGTTTGATTTGCCAAGGGAACATTGCTGGCCGCAGCGTAAATGGAATGAATGGGAAGGCTCTCGTCTATAAACACACTAGCAAATTTTACCGAGAACAGTTCGCAAACTTCCTGTTGAGTTGCCAGCGGTTTCGCCATTAAAGACCATGGATGATGGGAAGCCTACTTCCTTGATTAACATAGCTCCAAAAGGATTTCTGTTGAACCCCACTCAGATGGCGTTGAAAGTGCACACGACTTAGTCGTTTGCATTCGTAGTTAAGCCTGCTATAATGGCGTTTAAGCACCAATGTGCGGTATTTCGTATTTCTTTTGAGAGCTGCTCTTTTGGTCCGTTTTAGCGAACGAAGACCGTTAGTTATCCAAGTGGCTCGAGAATCACTCTGAACGATCCTTTTTGCGACGTGCCTGTCAATGACATATATAATTCAAGACGTGGGAAACAGTTTAAGCAGCGATATACGTGAAACACGAAAGCAGATCAAACAAAAAATTGTTACTAACAGAAACATAGGTACTTGCCTGAATGAGGAGGTTGGGAGACTCCACTACCAATCCCGGCCGCAGGACCCGAATGACTCTGACGGCAGGAAAAAAACGTTTTCAATTTCAATTAAAGCAGTGCGTTCTGGTTTACTATGTTCTAAGCAACAACTGTGCATCAGACTTTAATTCAGCTGGCTGGAACGAACCCGGAGACTGGCGTCGAAAACTGGGAAGAACCCGGAGGCGTGTCCGATCGATGTATCCACATTTTTTTGGACCATTATCTTCAAATTCACCGAACAAAATCCCTTTTGGCCATGTATCCGAATTCAGAGCAACTTCGCGTAGTTCTAAAGCCATACGGACTTTGAACGATGTGAAGCTCATACGGCTCGTGTCGAATCCTGTCAGAAATAAGTCAGCTCGAGTAGCAGACTTAATCGAATATTTTCCATCTGTCAAGTTAAAGTGAAAATTAAAATTAATTCGCGAATTGGTACACAGCCTTGATTGAATCTTCGCACTGCACGCTCGTTTTAACGAGTTTCTCAATTGCATCCGGTTTCACACTAGGGTGGATGCGAGAGAGGTACAGCCAGAACATCTCAGCAGGCTAAGGAACGGTAAGCACAGTGGATCCAGTAAGCGCTTTAGTACCACCAATAAGAGGTTTGCTGTTTGACAGGCCGTCTTCACGTCGCCGTTTCAATGCTGGTCGACGAGAAAGATGTCCAGGATCCAGATTTGCCGGAGTTAAAGGCGCGATCTTTTTTGCTAATTGGGCAATTCGCTCTCTTTGTTAGGCCATTTCATTCCGGATTTCTGCATTCGCGACTTTCTGTTTCTCGCTAAAAGAGTTGATTACACGAGGCTGCTGACTTGCATCTGGCGCAAAAGACGAGGCTGCCGACTTGCATCTGGCGCATTTCATCAATTTAACGCACTCGTCGCAGATCTAAGTTTGGACATGAGTGGATTACGTTCACAAAGGCCTTGTTCAGGTTTGTACTTGCGCACCTCAAATGAACCATCGGTCGCAAAAGGCCATGCAAGAGACGTACTCGTCGTCCGACGTATTTATGCAACGGACACAACCGAAAAAAAATTCTCTCCGTGTAGACTTGCCACTAAAGAGCGATGGAGGTGGATTCAGCAATGTGTCTGATCACAGCGCAGCCAGACGTTCGACTTCATCTCATTTACCTGTGTAAAACTTGGCTTCCCTCAAGATATCAAGTAGCAACAACCTAATAGATGGCGCCACAGATTTGTTTTTGTTGGTAAAGGAAAAATGGGTTGGCGGTCAAACTGTCAGATTTAATGTAGCAATAAGTTGACTAGGCAGCGCACCTGTGCAAGATAATTCAAACGTAATAAGATTTGAAATTTTACACAACAAATTTAAATTGTTTTGTTCGAGCTTGAATGTCTGTCTGCGACTATAGTGTGCAACAAAAATAATACGGAAGGTACAACAAGACGTCCGATACATATAGCGAGAAAGAACTTCACATCACAAAAATTAACGATGTTTTTATTTCACGGTTCGCCATACATAAAACGGTTAACAGCAGTCCATATGTTATGTTTTCGATGAAATAGGATGAGTATTATCTGCAAACAATCTCTGGTCCACTTCTTGGTTGATGACCAAACCGACTTCGAAGTTTCCTTATCGGATATGGCTATGTACAGCAACTGTTCGCTAACTGGGTGCTATTTAACTGGGCTGCTTATTAACTGGGCTATAGCCCAGTTCAAAAGAAAATAAACTTCAAAAATCTGCATTTGACATTTGGTTGCCAAAATCAGCAAGGGGCATGTAAAAGGCATATAAGGTTCGTGGAGGAGTGAAAAATTGTTAAATTGCATGAAATTGAGTCGTAATTCCATACAAACTGAGTCAAATATTTTGGACAATGGGGTGCACGATAAGCTACATCGCAATAACGTATAAAGCATGAAATATCCCAACCGAAATCTGATCGAAAGCCCCCTCGAAACTTATTTACATTTGAAATGTCAGCCCAGTTACCGAGCAGCATCCGCTAACTGGGCTTTACACTTAGCCCAGTTAGCGAATGGTTGCTGTACAACTTAACTCGACTTACTCTTGACCCTTGAACTCGTGCTTCACCTTCGTAGGAATAGTAGATTTGTATTTACTGTAGAACCGGTCGATTCCGGCCATCTATGATATCTACAGAGGAAAGTAGCTTTCGTCGTCCAGAATGAAAGACTTTCCACCATACATTCGAGTTATCCAGCGATATTACATGCAAGCTACTTCAATTTCCCCTATTCTCCCCCTATCTCTCCCGCCCCACTGTGATACCTCCCATTTTTCGAATAATTTAAAAACAAACCATTGCTCTGAATCCAACCCGACAAATGGAGCACTCGGCGAATAAAATATTTCTTTCTGTTATTACCATTGTCCTTGCAGGCCTCCGGAAACCGAGCCGAGTCCTTACGCGGGTTATCAGCTAGCATACGAAGTGAAAAAGCTCATGTAGGAACTAACAAATACTATTTTACCAATTCAACTTTCCTTTGTTCGTTTTTTCATGTTTGAGTCGTAGATAAACCTGCTTCACACTATGCAGTGCTTGATTTTGTTTAGATTGTTTACCTCCAGATTCTCCCAATCGTATGAACCCCTGAGCGTTCGGTTACTTCCCTTGCCTCCCCATTCATTAGGATATTGGCTATGAATTTCCAACACCTATCGGTTTTCTTTTAGTGAAAAACATTCATTTTTGTAGGGTTTTGAGTTAGCAACCAAACTTGATCGTAGAGTACCTTTGAATTCAGTTGTACATTTGAGTAGAGCATGTTTTACCACCGATTGCTTGTTGATTGTTAGAGGAAACGATCTTATGTATTTTATACGAATTCTCTGTAGGCCCACGAGTCGAGGAAGCGGGTCGGGTGCACAAAACCAGAACGGCGTAACGCTGCAGGCGGGGATTGCCGACGACCAGTCCAAGGACTTCGACTTTGAGAAGACGGAGATGAAGTACGATTCGACTGGTATGTTCCACTGGAGCCCTGCAAAAAGCTTGGAGGAATGTATACTGGTAGGTTGTTTTGTTGGTATTGGATTTGAGTGATCGAGTAACGGTTGCTTTTCTTTTTCAGGATCGAAATCAAGCGGCCATGACGGTTTTGAATGGGCACGTCGTTGTGTGTCTGTTCGCTGACCCTGACTCACCGCTGATAGGATTAAGAAATCTCGTGATGCCACTACGTGCTTCAAACTTCCACTATCATGAGCTGAAACACGTCGTGATCGTGGGTTCTGTTGAATACATTCGACGCGAATGGAAGATGCTGCAAAATCTGCCCAAAATATCCGTACTAAATGTGAGTTGCCTTCAATCGAGTGAGTATCGGGATTTAATGCGACTTTTCTGACTATTCTTAGGGATCTCCACTGAGCAGAGCAGACCTCCGAGCGGTCAACGTAAACCTTTGTGATATGTGTTGTATTCTATCGGCAAAAGTTCCTAGCAACGACGATCCGACGTTAGCCGATAAGGAAGCCATCCTTGCCTCACTCAACATTAAAGCAATGACGTTCGACGACACAATAGGAGTACTGAGCCAGCGTGGCTCCGAACAGGATAATCTCACCCCGGTAGGAAGTCCGATCGTGCTGCAACGACGCGGTTCGGTCTACGGTGCCAACGTGCCAATGATTACGGGTATGGACATTTTCGAAACGAAGATTATTTAGGTTTCTAACCAACCGGAACTTTTTACAGAATTAGTCAACGATAGTAATGTGCAGTTTTTGGATCAGGACGACGACGACGATCCGGACACTGAGCTGTATCTAACGCAACCGTTCGCCTGCGGTACAGCTTTCGCCGTGAGTGTACTCGACTCTCTCATGTCAACGGTAAGTTTCGTTTAGAAGTTATATAGGAAAGCAGGAATAAAAATGTGCCATTCACAGACATACTTCAATCAAAACGCCTTAACTCTGATACGTTCGCTAATTACGGGCGGAGCGACACCGGAGCTGGAATTGATTCTGGCAGAAGGTGCTGGCCTGAGAGGTGGCTACAGCACGCCCGAGAGTCTCAGCAATCGAGATAGGTAAAGATCAATTCGAATGGGTCGGATCCTGAAGATAATCTAACGTTTCTACTTTCGTTTTAAGATGTCGCGTCGGTCAGATTTCCCTGTACGATGGTCCGCTGGCACAGTTCGGTGAAGCTGGCAAGTACGGTGACCTGTTTGTAGCAGCACTTAAGTCCTACGGAATGCTGTGCATTGGTTTGTATCGATTCAGGGATACAAGTTCGAGTTGTGATGCGAGCAGTAAGCGATACGTAATCACCAATCCGCCGGACGACTTTTCTCTGCTGCCAACGGATCAGGTAAGCTCAGTGGTATTTACGGGAACCATCCGTTATTTAATTCTCGACCGCCTCACAGGTCTTCGTGCTGATGCAATTCGATCCAGGTCTGGAGTACAAACCTGCCACGGTTCGTGGTCCGGCTGGGGGTCGCAACCAGAACAGTCAACAGACCGGCGTCGGCGGCGGCGGTTCCAACAAGGACGACAACTCTTGACTATTGCTGTGTAGCGCCTTGACCGATGGTCCCTATTCCTACATATGAACAAAAGAAACCGATTTTATATACCAGATCGCGCAATATATCAAGCATATGTTTCGTAAGTTTACCAAATTGTTTTCCAAAAACCGTTAGGAGCAAACCGGCAACGTGTTTCGCTCCGTTGTGTGTTAGTTGCAAGTAATGTTTTCCATTTTTACTTGGTTGTCTATCTAGAATAATGTTATAAGAAATAAAGCTACTAGCTTCTGTCCATTAGTTCCAATCCAGTATATGTTGCGCAATCTAGTATATAAAAGGGACAATGGCTGGAGGGGGTATAGCGTGTGTGCATTATGAGTCATTCAGAACGACCATGCTACTAGCGTAAAAACCTCCGAAAGCTTCCGTTAAGTCACCGCCTACTTACCCAACATCAGCAATAGGCGCGTTAAGTAAAAGTTCATATGTTAGAGAGGAAAAACTTTGCTTCCCACACCATTCCGCGTTTGACGATGAAAGAGTGAGAAATGAACCAATAAGAGAAAGGAAATAGAGCAGATACCCAAATGTTGCAGCATGTTTCGATCCCTGCTTAGTTGTGATTTAACAGTGATTAGTTCCTAAAACAAAATGTAAATGTAAGTCACTAGGGAAAGCTAAGGAACACACACGGACACATACACACACACACACACTACTGAAGAAAAAACTAGATAGGCGAGATTTATCACATTTTTCCAAAGACCATCCTAGAGTGATTAGTTATGAAATTATAGAAAATATCATAGAGGACATATGCGAATGTTACCTTCGAAAAATTAGCGAGAAACACAGCTGTATGTCCATCAATGACTGGAAGTTTTATTTTAACTGTCCAATGTACTAACAATCTTACCCTTATGCTGATGGAAAGAAAGGGATGTCCCTCTAGCCAAGTTTGGATGAGGAATTTGGAAAAAAAATACTTAAGTTCGATGGCTACCCCAGGTTTCATAGTGAGGTGGCGATAGGAAAAGTTGCTTGACAAGTTTCCTAAGAATCTCACGATGTCATCTAATTTTAAGCATTCGAGGGTAAGTCAACACGACTTGACTATGTGGTTCATATATCGTGTTGTCGAGCAGTTAAAACCATTAGCCAATCTTTTTTCAGTGATTCCAGAAATCTAAGCAATTATCTCCAGATTTGAGTAAAAACGAAGTTTAAGGAAACATTGAACTGTGTACTGAACCTTCATGAGAAAGTAGTTGGAAGTTCAAATGCTTATCTTCACCGTAGCGTCAACAACCAAATCAGGAAATGGATCAACTAAAGGGTGAAACGGTCAAAACTTTGCCAAACATCATCAATTGCACACTAATTATGTAACTTTAAACGATCAAACTTTATTACTTTTGGAATTCCAATGACTGTAAAGCACAGGAAAAACTATTTGATAAGGCATCCAAATTTCCAAATGGGAGCTGACGGGCTTACGTTTCACACCTTCCATCAGATGTTCTATCGCTGTTGTATCTACCTTATTTGATGCTATGCTAATTTAATTTGAACTTCTTCTTATATCTAACTCTTTTTTCTCAATAATAAGCTAGATATGCATAGAATTAAGCAGAGAGCTGTACAGACTATCAAAAATTGAAACGACTAAAGGTGACGAAAGTTCTTCCCGACCGTAACACAAACGTCATTCATGGACATTCTGCTTGAAGCAGACAGCATTACCCGAGTAGAGTCTGAAATCCAATATAAAACCTAATATGATGTTGTGATGTTGCTGATAATGGTTACTCAGATTGCTGTAGTTTGAGTCTTTTTAACGATTGTTAAGTCTTCTTGCCTTACACAATGACGTCTACTTCATAATGGCAATACCACTGTTGTGCATTCTTACTGTAGCGGCGAATCTGGCCAAAACTTCATGGAACCCCGACTTTATGGAGCGGGTCACAATGTTTTGCTTCGCGGTCCTTTTTTTTAAACAAACAAAAACTATCCAAAAAATTTCAAAAACGCTTTTACCACCACCCCCACCCAAAAAACCCCTAATAAAAAAAAAAAAATTTTTTTACGTTTTTTTTTCTTCTCTTCTACTCCGCGCCTTATTTCATCTCCCGCAAAAAAAACAAACGTTCCTAAAAAATCACCTCCACCCACGGTGGTTTTTTTTTCTTCAACTTCTTCTAATCCCCCCCCCCACCCAAAACCATCTTTTTTACAAGAAAAAATATTTTTTTTTTTTAAAAAAAATTTCCCCAAAAGATTCCGGAACCAACCATTAGGAGCGTTGCCCCGAAAAAAAAAACAAAAAGAGACGTTAAGGTGAAACTGGAGAGAGCCCTTTTTCCATATGATTTATAGGTTAGGTTAATTATCACTTCACGATTTTTGAGACTAAATATCACAAACAAAACAAAACAAACAACGCTCACAAACAATTGCTAACCAATGGATGCTCCAGTGGAGCAAACGATTCTTGAAAATTTCACACCTGAAGTCCTAATAGTATTTGAGGTTTGTGCTCAGAAAACATCAAAGTGATAGGGACTTGATCCCGTATGTCCTTAAGGGAGGAGTATGTTCTTCCTCCGACAAGAGGAGGCATTTTAATCCCACAGCACCACCACCCCACAAACAAAACCACCACCACCCGACTTTTGTTTGGGAACCAAAACAAACATTTCTTCAAAACAAATAAAATTTTCTTCCGTCAAATAAACCAGTTTGTGCGGCTGGTGGACACAAAAACAATCCAGAATAAATTTTTTTTGGAAAAAAAGATTTTTTTTTTTTTTCCTTCAACAAAAAAAGCAATCACTCCGAAAGGGTCACTCCTATATATATTTCCTTTACGAGTTCCGTAATCAAGTGGCATTTCACTCTAGCTCTGAAAGATGCGTGCAAGTCATCCTTGATGATTCTTCGCAAAGATTTTTCAGAAATGTTGTCTTTCTTGGCAAGTTTCCTAATGGAACTGCAGGGTTGCGAGCAATCTTTGCACGGACCAATTTGATCACGTTTGGCATACGTGCAAACCACGGGCCTCCACTTCCTGATTTCCGCTGCAGAGACTTTTTGATGCGATAAATGGTTGCTCAGTGACATCCTTCCACATTTGCAATCTCCTCCGGCGTCTTCTGGGTGAGCAGCAAACTTGTAGTAATCACTTCTTTGGCGTACATTCTCACATATTTGCAATTCAACAATTCCCATGCTCGGACGCAGCACTTGAAAGTAAACACAAACAAATACACTGACAACAGAAATAAGTCATTAGATACACAAAATTCCCCAATATTAAAGTTGAAACGTTTTCGATTTTTTTCGCCACTTCACACCCTGCATTTTCTTTAAATATGTTTCACTTTTGCCTATATGTATGTTTATATATATTCGACTTTTTGGCTCCTAAATTTAATTTCTGCTACCAAGTTTCTGTTGAAAGCTTTGAGCCGATTTTTCCTCCTAATTTCCGACAGTCAGCTTTCGTTGATAAGCTGTTGTGCTCCAGTCTCATGTGTTGATAAGTACGATATCTAGGGTGAAGATGGCTCCCTTCGGTGGAAAACCAGCCGAAAGCTGCTCTAAAGATCTTAAGAAAGAAGGAAAAGCTTTTATTATTGATCTGAATTTTTCTATAGGTCGAACTCCTGGACAATTCGGAGGATTGTCACAAGGCACTTTAATAACATTGTTTTAGCTTTACCATTACTGATACATACAGCATACCTTGACATACCAGCAAAGATTCAAAGCTATTCTGTAAGAATTATTTCCAAATATTCATGCTGGTTCAAACCCTTGAAGGCAATACTTTAAATATTTATTCTAGCTTTCCGAAGAATCTAGGAGAAAAATTAAGACGATGATAACAACGGCAGAGATGGAAGAGTTTGCCAAAGGGAGCATACTCTCATACTCAAGCTTCACAGCTGATGTGATTGATTCTACAGACAATACGTTTGAAAAAAAAAATGTAATTTGATTTTACTTACATCCAAAAGAACAATCATATTGTCGGAACAGCACGTAAAGAATGTAACTGGATACGATTTTAATTTAACGAATATTTTCATTCACCAATATCATAATTTCTTTTGTTGTATACCCGATGGTTTGTATAATAGACTACTGTAATCCATGTTAAATTTTATTATTGAATTCAGCATATGTGACATGAAAACTCATTTATCGAAAAGCGATGCGCAAGCAATTTCACCTCGTGAGTTATTAAAATAAACAGATATTGCAGGAAATTTCAATACTTCCCACGAAAACACATGTCTCAAACACGGATACACGTGTAGTGGTAAGCTTAAGACAAGATTTTGATTTTCATTTCCTCACACATATGTTCAAATAGATTTACCACTACAAGGACAATGCAATCATTGATTTCGAAAAATAATTACGAAGTCTTCAACCTTAAAGTACCTTGTGGCAATCCTCCAAACTCTCCAGAATTCCGACCTATCGAAAGTTCAGATCCAAATTGAACAGTGGTAAGATGTCCGAAAATATGTTTTGGGAATTGCAGAACAAGTAACAGTCATATTCTAAAACACTGTTCGATGTAGATTGCATTGTTAATATTCCCAGATGTGATGTGAATGACTGGTGAATTTTTTCATCTTTATAGATAGCTTGCCAAACAAGAAACCTTTTTTGCAAATTTTTAAACCAACTTTTCTCTGTAGTCTAAGGCTTCTTTGGTTCATGGTCGAGTAGAATCCACGTCTAGGAATTTATGAAATTTCGACAAAGACTATTTTTGTTGTCTCACTCCTTCTGAATTCGAAATTGTTCTCTTTGAACGATTTCGATTTTGAAACCACTTGTCTAAATTAAGATTTTATTGTTACTGTTGCAGAGACGCAGTTTTCAAAACTCAAACTTCAAAGTAAACAACAATTTCTTTATCAATCGAAAGGTGACAGTCTCCCCCTATAACCCAAAAAATTTTCCCCCAACCCCACCACCAAAACCCACCAAAAAAAATCCCCCCCCCCTTTTTCCCTTCTTCTCAAATGCCTCCCCATTTTTTTTAATCTTGAGCAAGTTTTTTTATGTGTTAATATCTCAAGTATACACTGAGAAAAAAGATTGGTAAACGCAAACATATTCTAGTTTCATTTAACTGGAATTTAACGTTGAATTGGTCACAAACATCATATTAGTTTGATTTGACTACCTACGGTGGTTAAAACAAACTAAAATTTTGAGTTATTATTTCGGGAATTAAGCAGTTAAGTTCAACTGACATCCGTTTGAATTTACTATTATGTTGGTTGTTTCATTCTGACAGCTACGAAAACAAACAGATTTGTTAGTTGGTTCTACCAACGCTTGTGGTTTGTTTCAAACAAATTTTAGTATGATTTGAACTGGATTGTTGTTTGAAACAAACGAACGATAACGGTTGAAATAACAAAAATTTCCGTTCACCTACATTTCTTTTGTAATAATTTCAATACTAATTATTTGAATAAAAGGCTAACAAACATTAGAAAAGCGCACATTAACATTTACAGACCTCTCTCAGTTTAAAAGAAATCTAAATATTTAACTGCGAGCCTTTATACTATTTTCAGGTTTTCACTAAATTCATTAAATTAAATTTTCACCTGCGTTGAAAACATACGCGAATAGAGCATGCAGCGGGACTGGACGAAAAATGGAATAACCCAAAAAAATAGTTTGTTTCAAACTAAACATTTAGTTGTTTTTTCTCCAAACAATATATCAGTTTGATTTATCCACCGCTTTGGTTGAATCAATTAAAAAATTCAATTTGTTTCCCTGAGTCAACGCAACCTGTGTTTTGGTAATAATAAACCTGTTGCAAGGTGGAAACAACAAACATGTTAGTTTAGAACAACCATTATTTGTGTTGTTTTGTAGTAATATCTTTAGGTAGAAACAACCATCCTGTCTGTTTGTTTCAAAACTGAATCGTTGGTTTAAAACAACAAAACGGATTTTTAAAACAACATATTTTTTAGTTTGGATTTCAACAAACAAGTTGGTCGTTTCAAACGGGACTGTTTTTTCTCCGTGTAGTACCTTATACCAAAAAAAAAAAAAATATAATATAAAAAAAAATCAAAAAAAAATAATAATACACCAAACTTTAAATTATATTTATTAAACAAATAACCACCCCCCCCCCCCCCCCCCCCCTGCCCCCCCCCCCACCACCACACAAAAAAACCAAAACGTTTTTTCCCCTGAAAATTCCACCTACCCCCCCCCCCCCCCCCCAACCAATCCTCCACAAAAAAAAGGGAAAAATACCGTGCCCCGGAATTTAAACGTAAAAAACACCAAAAATTAATGTAATTTTCAAAAAAAATGTAAATTTACGCGGAAACCACGTAACTCTTACGTGAATTCCACGTGTTTATTACTGGTTTTGGCAGTGGACGAAAATTACGTGCGTTTCACGTGGAAGTAACGTGTCGATTTTTTTGAGTGTACACTTGTTGCCAATCAGAATTAAATAGCTTCAATGTGACTCAATCCAGTTGTCCCGTTGTTTTGATGGGTTCGATTTGTAGGATCCAGGTCGCCTCTCTGGCGTGACGAACCAGCCTCAGGTTAAAAGTCACGTAAATACTAAATAAAAACAACGATGTCCTCGTTTATCTGAATTCAAACAGAGTGTTTTGAAGCTTCAGCATAAACTTCTTGCGTTTTATCGTTGAAGAATGTATCATGAGCATTAACGAATTCAACCGCTTTCTATTACTTTTGCAACTTTACTACTGAATTATCTACTTTTTTCCAATGTTTTATAAATGTCTACAACGTTATCTGCACCTCAATAAAATGATAGTTTATTATCTTCTAAATTTCCCTCTAAACTTTTAAAACTATCTCTGCTTCTATTAGCTTTCAAAAGTTCTTAAAATGTATAAAGTTATTAAAAGTTTCATCTATGAAACTTGTTCCAATTCCAAAAAACTATCTACTAGTTTTTTTTATATTCCTTCAACCTCAACAATGTATTCAACACTAAAAACTCATCTCATACATTTGAATATACATTTGAAGTCGGTGAAGTCATGTCAAGAGATCTTCAGTTTTGCTCCAACACCAACAATTTACTCTTGAGTGTTGAAAACAATGGTTTAGAACGTATTTTTCTTCTTACACGTACAAATGTAGACTTCCCTAGTGAATAACAAGATTACAAATCAGAATTATTCGTCATTAAGTTTCAAATTTTGCAATGAATTGTAACAGACCGAAAATAAAAACGACTGTTAGTCTTCGAAAGACATTTTAATTCAAACGTGAATAGTGTGGAAATCAAAGTCATCCATTGCTTCGACTGCCAAAACAAACATGTGCTTTCCCGAAAACACCCAATCACCATATCGTTACAAAAGCGAATCGATTTAAAAGCCGGCAGTTCGAGAGCAAACGGGAATCCATCGAAAGGATGCTACACTAAGACAAAACGAAACCAAACAAAAATTAATACGAGACCCAAAGCAGATAAAAATCTGACGGAATCAACAACTAGTCTTTGTAAAATAGTAAAACACTTATAAAAATCACACCGCTGCTTACGATTGAATGTTTACCGTTTAGTAAACATTTCTTAGATAAACCAACAAAATAAGGTGACATAGATTTTCGCAGATTTAGTGCCGTGCATTTTTTTTTTATAGAAAACTGAATCTAAAAATTAAAATTAAAAACAATGTTGTAAATTACAGAAGTAAATAACATCACAAATAGCTAACAAAAGGAAATATCTTAAGCTAACGTGTCCATCTCGAAGCAAATCTCTAGATTAAAGACAAAAGTCATTTTTATATTGAACTAGAACGAAGGGTTTTGTAGAGCAGTCACCTTCAGTTCTAGAGTTGTTGCACTTTAAGTTGAACAGGATTTTTGTTTTGTTGATTTATCAACACCAAATTGTAACTGTATATAAATTTACACACACAAACACACAAATATCGCAAGCATTAAAAACATATGTAGGTACGATATTCGAGCTTTTATAAAAATACAAATAAAAACAAAACGCGATTATTTCCAGTAAAATCATTCTAATATAAAAAAAAAATACCAGCAAAACAAATTAAACAACAAACCAACAAAATATTCTCGATTACGTGTGAAGGCTTGTGTAAAAATAGTTATAATCTGAAAGCTATTGCGCGAAGAAAACCTAGACAAAAGTAAAATCATTTTGACAGCAACGGTAGCCAGTGAATTATCGAAAAGCGTAGCTTACTTAGATTGCGTGTGTGTTTTTTGGGATGGAAACAAGAGGATGGACAAGGTTGCGGAATGCAGAAGAGTGAATATCCTTACTGTGCGAACAATCACCCTAAAGTATCGCTTTACGGAACCAGTAGTGCGCTCGAACGATTTTGTTAATATATAATCGAATGGTTTTAATTATACAACCAAATTTTGTTACACGCAACAAAAAAGTATTGGAAGGCACGCATCCGCTCTCTTTCATAACATTCTTTCTTAATGTGCAAAGTCAACAAAAAACGAAAAACCTACAGTAAATTCCATAGATAGCGCCTTTTTAGAGCAATGTGTAGTTAACACGTGATACAGAGACACACGCAAAAGCCGCCTACTTTGTGATTTTGAATGTTGAAAAAAAATTCGCAGGACGTTTTGTTTAATAATTGCTGGGTCGTTTGTGAACTCTGTTTTAATAGGAACATAGTTACGGTAATCGAATATATGTGCACCTGACAGAAAATTGCAATCCGGGATTATAAATTTTATTTATTATATTTTATTTTCATTCACTCCCTCATGTTTTTAACTTTAGTTTTCTTACGTACTATTGAAGTGACTATCTATATAACCGCGTTCAGTTCAAGATTGATTGTTGATATCACAATTTATTTACGGCCTACTACGATTTGACACTGAAAATAAGAATGCTGACTCAATTTTCGCGTATCTATTAAAGTTTGACCCCATCTTTTTTTTCTACCGAATCGTTTTAGTTTAAATCCTCCAGCTATAGTTTTTATTACGACCCATTTGAGATTGTTTTCAATTGAACAGCATATTTGTTCGTCTTTTTTCAGCAAAAAGAAACAGTGGACATTCGAAAGACTAAAATTCAAAGTAACTGAGAGCTAGTTATATTCAGAAAAAAAAAATATTCTCACAAATGTCTAATGGTCAGTAACAATTGAAATCCCAAAAAAATTAAAACAAGTGTAAAGCAAACATTTTTCTATAAACAAATTTGTTTTCACTTGGATATGAAAATCAAAAAGAAATGGTGAAAATGATCATAATCTAGGCTTTTTTTATAACAGTTTTTCGTAAAAAATCAGATAAAAATGCAAAAAATAAGTACGCTAAATATAAATGTAAATACGAGTGTTTAAATAATATAAAAAATCTTCTTATAGAAAAAAAAAAGCTAATAGAATTTAGTTTTAGATAAACCGATGAAAACCAAATGTAGAACAAACAAAACAATTCACTCACACCCACAAACCCACGCGATAAAGAGCAACTAAAAAACAACAACAACAACCAGTTCACTCATATTTTCGAAGACGTTCATAGATACGGGGTAAAATACAAGCAAAACAATGAAGTTAAAAAAACATAAACAAATGCCTCAAAGTGTGTTGCGTTAAGTTTACGGTTTAGGTAGCAGTGAATATTATTGTTTTAGAGAAAGAAAAACGTGAATACCGCAGCGCGCACGTGAAAGTCGCAGGTTACATTACGTAAACAAGTTGTTCCCCTCGTACTGAGTGTATAAATCTAATAAATAGTAAACCGCTTAAACGCTCGTATAAATCATACAACTAACATCAACAGAAAACCATAGGTTGTAAAGTGCTGCTACAGATTTACCTTAGAAGCGACGCCTTTGCCAGATTTCGTGAGAAACATTTTCTTTTTCATTCCTTAGTTTACATTATTGCCGACACTGTGCTACTAGTGATAGTAACAGCAACTTTTTACGTCTTGTGACTTGCGGGAGAAGATCGTTGATAGTGAAAAATAATATTTGTTATTATTAAACAAATAGAACAATTACGTAATCGTCATACATGGCGCGGAGTACGGCAACAAAGCAAGCCAACAGTAGACAAAGTATTGAAATCGCAGCGTGCTTTGAACCGACACATACGTTCACACACATACGCAAACATAAACACAAACACACACACAACTACACACAACCTTCTCTCACAGACAAATACACACATACACATAACTTGTTGTATATTTGAGCTATTATTCCGCCTGGTAGAACGCGTGTTCAACAAACATTACTAAGTACGATTTTATATAAATAAATACGTTGGCATACGTGATAGACGGATGGATTGATGATCATTTTTTACGAATTTCATTTTCTTTCACCATTTGAAAAAGATTCTAACCTCACTTGTGTAAAATAATACAGGAGAAATACACCGAAAAAATCGAATGGACAGTAAAACGTATACAAAAGAAGATCACTGAGAAAAAGGTGATTTCTGAATCACAAAAATTTCTGAATCACATTCTGTGTGTTCAAGTTTACAGCAGAAATAGTGCAGACAGGTGTGTTTCGGTTTGTCCTTGTTTTCCACTTCGTGTATTTATTGTTTACGACACTTGAGATAAGAATGATGGAAGGAAATGTTGTTAATGTTAATATTATTGTTAATTATAAATTGAAATAAAAAAATCAGTCGGATAAATAAAATCAAAAGATATTCACTTTAGATGACAATCGTATGGATAAAGTATGTACAGTTACACTAAATCGCAAAATTGATCGTACAGCTATAGCAATTTCATTATGTTAATTTTTTTTTTGGAGTATGCCAAGGTGGGGTAAAAAGTAACCTCCTTGACCGCCAAAATGCGATGCTACTGTAAAAAAGGTTATAGTGCCTTGTAATCCGTTCATATTTAGGCATACACGTCAAATTTCAGGTCGATACTGCCCTCAGTTTTGTTTTAAAAACTGATTGTTGTTGACGTGTTTGGCATCATGTTGAATATGGGTAAAAACAACTTTCGTTCTCTCATTAAACATTATTTTTTGAGAGGCAAAACGGAGAAGGAAACAAAAGCAACGTTGGATAAATATTAAAGTGCAAATGCACCGTCAGATTACACTGTTAAATATTAATGGAAATGAAACACGTCTGGTGCGTAGCGAATGATAGATAGAACTGAGGGTTTATTAAAGACTAATGATTAACATAGAGTTCATGGCTTACTATACCAACATCCCCCCTTAAACATGAATTCGAGCAACTCCCAAGGCTTCAATGGCTTCCTGAAACTTTCGTCCGGTAATTGGCTTTGTCAGAACATCCGCCTTCTGTTGCTTTGATTCCACTTATTGCAGCACAATAGTTTTCAGCTCGACCTGTTCCCTCACGAAATGGTGTCGCAAGTCGATGTGCTTGCTGCGGGGTGAATATCCTATTTCTTTCTCTGCCAAGCAAATTGCACTTCGACTGTCGCAGCCTATTTGAACTGGCAGTTGTACTCCAAACAGTTTGTTTTGGAATCCTCACCACCACAACGGTTCTTGTGTTGCGGCAGACATTGACATATATTCCGCTTCGGTCGTAGAGAGCGCAACTGTTGGTTGCTTCCGACAGCTCCATGACACCAATCCACCAGCGAACTGGAATAGATAACCGGTGATTGAGCGTCTTGATTCGGGGTCATTACCCCAATCCGCATCGCTGAACCCTTTGAATGATCCGTCTTCTCGCTTCATGTAAACGAGTTTCATCAGCTTTGTCCCTTTCAGGTAACGCAAGATTCTCTTGGCCGCCGTCCAGTGTGCTTCTCCTGGATTACTGCTGAAGCTGCTCGCGGAATTAACAGCGTATGCGATATCAGGCCTGTATCAAGAACTGTAGACCACCTATTAACTCACGAAACGGCACCGATGTCATCCGCAGCTTCTCGCATTCATCCTTCGGGCTCATTTCCTTCGACAAACGTTGATTTCCATCGACGGGCGTCGCAACCGGATTGCATTCGATCATGTTGAAACGCCGAAGAAGCTCATAGATATATCGCTGTTGGTCCAACATAACTGCATCTTCAGCACGGGTGATCCGCATGTCCAGAACTTGTTCCGCTTTTCCAAGATCTTTCATGTGGAACTTCGACATTAACTGCTTTTTTACGTATTCCACCCATCTCGGCTGATTGGAGAACACCAGGATATCATCGACGTAAACAGCAATAATGATGACTCTGTCACCGTTGACTTTATAGTACACGCATGGATCGAAGCTAGAATGCTTCAGGCCGATCTGCTTCAATTTCGCATCAAGCTTCCCGTTCCACACCCGACTGGCTTGCTTCAGGCCGTACAGCGCCTTTCGCAAACGCTGCTACCATCGCTTTCTTCCACAACTGCTGGTCGCCACAGCCCATTGCCTCTGCAAATGACTGGGGCTCGTCGATTTCCTGTGGACACGCAACACTTTGAGGAAGAATACTGCACGTCATATCATAATCGGTGTACTTGCCTGGAGGTATGCGCTCTCTCGCGCTGCGCCTGACCACATTTTGTCACATTTTGAGGACCCTTGTTGCAGAGAGAGCGCTGGAGAAGACACCGTAACAACAGTGTCGTTTGCGCTGCCATAATCCGTTTCACCAATGCTACTGTCGAGGTCCGATTCATTGTCGGTTTCGTCATCATTGCCGGACGGCGTAGCGGACGGATTGTCCACCACGACTGGATCACTGCACTCCAACTGCATCCATTTGTTGTCGACCATCTCGATTGGTTCGCCCCGAACCGTTGTATCTGCTATTTCGCTTAGAAAGACGACTTCTCGACTGACGACGACCTTCTTTGTCCGCGGAACGTAGACACGAAAACCCTTCGATTGAACTGCATACCCGACGAAGATTCCTGGCTCGGCATCCCACTTTTGTCTTTTGACTTTCGGGATATGGCACATCACCTTGGTGCCAAACACTCGCAATTCAGAAAGGTCTGGTTTCTTGCCACTGCATGCTTCTTCTGGAGTCACATCTAACCCCTTCGTCGGTGATCGGTTGACCAAGAAAACCGCAGGCGCAACAGCTTCCGCCCAAAATCGTTTCTCCAACTCTGCATCGAACAGCAAGCACCGTGCCTTTTCAACCACTGTCCGATTCATCCGCTCAGCGAGGCCGTTCTGCTCCGGGTTGTAAGTAACCGTCGTTTTGTGATGAATTCCCGAACTGCGCAAGAATCGTTCCATTTCTTGGTTCATGTACTCAGAACCATTGTCCGTTCGAAGTCCCTTGATACGCTTACCGGTTTGAATCTCAGCATAAGCCTTGAAATTCTTGAAACAATCCAAGACCTGCTTCTTTGACATGAGGAAGTAGTTCTTACTAGCATCATCGATGAATGTCAAAAAATATCTGCTCTCGCCTATCGAGACGTTCTCCATCGGCCCACATAAATCCGAATGCACCAGTTCTAGTACCTCGCCAACTCTAGTGCCTTTCTTCTTGAACAATTGACGGTGTTGCTTCCCTTGTAGGCATACAGTACACGTGGGAATAGTCGCATCCCGGAACCGGATACCAGTAGCCATATCACGTAGCTGCTTCAGGCTCTGATGATGCAAATGGCCCATCCGCCGGTGCCACAGAACTATATCGTCCGCTTCCTTTGCCGCACACGAAACTTCCTTGTTGACCAAGCACAACTTGTAGAGACCTCCTGCCTCTCTGCCAACAACGACTAGTTCGTTGGATTGCAATCGCACTTCACAAGCGTCCTTCATGAAAACTACACGATATCCGTTGTTGCATATTTTGCTCACGGACAGCAAATTGAGCGCAAGGTCTAGAATGCACAGGACGTTAGCCATCGTCAAATCGCACTAATTACCTTCCACATCAGCTGTGAGCTTCACTGTTCCGGTTGCGATCACTGGAGATTCTGCATTGTTGGCCACGTTGATATGCTGTGCCACTTCCTTGGCACCTTTCAAAATCGTCTTACTGTGGCACATATGGGACGTCGCCCCCGAATCAAAAATCCATTCCTCTCTCACGTTTGTTGGTACATCACGGACACTGAATGCAGCTTGCTTGCCCGATTTCTTCTCCTTTTTGTTGTCATTGGCCTCTCGCTTCTGACACTCTGACGCAAAATGCCCCAAACGCTTGCATTTAAAGCACTTCACGGAAGCTTTCTCCTTCTGCTTCGACTTGTTCGGGTGACTGTAGAAAGCTCCGTCACTGGAACTGGACTTTGTTACACTGCTCATCTTCACATCTTGAAGGATTTTGGCTTTGACTGCATCCGCCGTAATCCGGGTCCCGGACGCCTCGAGGCCCATAATCATTGGCTCGTACATCTCCGGTAGACCCATCAGAAGAAGACTCGCCAACCACGTGTCGTCTACTTTGAAGCCAACTTCAGACAGTTTGTGACTGGTCGATATCATTTGACTGACATATTCCTCGACGGAGTTACACTCGGATAGCTGTATGCTGGTTAGCTTCCGTAGTAAGCCTATCCGCCGGGTCATTCCATCGTCCTGAAAAGCGTTTTTCAAATTGGTTCATGCCGCTTTTGCCGTTTCTGCACTCTGAACCAGACTATAGTTCACCGGCACAATGCTGAGGCAGATGGTGGCAAGTGCTCGAAGGGAAATTGCGTCTACCGGATCCTCTTCTCCCCGTGCTACAGGGTCTAAAGTTCCTTCACGGATCAGGAGCATCTTGGTTGCAAACGCCCACGAGGTGTAATTCTCTCTTCCACGCAATCGTTCCGTCGCTGGCAACGAAATTCCGCTCACTGCAGGCAACTATGAAATGGTTCCGTTTCCGTTCCGTCCTTGATTGGAATTTTCATCGTTGTTCTGGTTCGTCGGCATCTTCAAAGGAGCGCTTGAAAAAAAAAGATGCCACAAAGATTAGTACTGAGCGTCTGATTACAATTCTTACCGTCCGATCTCTATGCTTTCATGTTAAAGGAAATTGTTAGAAAAAAATATCCTATCAAGACATTACTGTTGGGTTGAATCAATCGACGTGCTATCAAATACGCAGTTTGGTTTCCGAAAGAGTAAAGGAACAAACAGACGAAACTGTGATCTCCTTTAGAGGTCCACGTACAAAAATCTTGCAAAGACCATACACTGCCAACATTAAATAGGGCGAATCTGCTTTTGTAAACAATGGTTTTCTTAGTCATTTTCTCTTGAACAAAAGGTCACAACTACAAATTAAGCACTACTACTAAATTTGTTTTTATTTCCAATCTTTGTCCTATAAATTAATTTACATTGTAAAGAGTTTTAGCCCAGTGGGCTCTTCAGCTTTGTTTTAAGAGGTTTTATGTGTTTTGTGTTTGATGTTCTTTATGTTTTAATTAGTTTAGCAGTTCAGTCCTTGCGGCATTGTTTGTTAAAATTTGATAACCTACCTAATCTACAACTAAAACTACAATTTGAAAAATCCTAGGGGACAAATTAAGCACTCGTTAAGGAAGAGGAGCTTTACTTCTATCCGCTGATATAGTCAATTTGAAGGGATTGTATTCAACTTCCGATAAATTTTGCATACAAAGTCTTTGGCGCTGCATTGCAAAATTGGAGTCATATTTGATTCAAAACGCACTTAGAGTACTCACATTACGTATTTAGAACAGAAATGTCAACAAAGGATCAATTTTCTAAGATCAATTTCCGGGACATTGTGGGGTGCTCACCCGGAAGACCTCATTAAACTCTATAGATCATTGCACGGATTGTATTAACTTAAATGTTTTGACAGTTCAGGGAGCTTGTTTACAAGGTGTTAGAATCTAAACCGAAGAAGCGAAATTTTACATAGTCGTTTTCCGGATTGTAAACGATTAGATTCAGAACATGGTGTAAAAATTTGCACTGATGGATAAGGAAAAATTAGAGCACAAAAACTCAAACCGATCCTACCGAAATTTTTCTAAGTCCGCGTAAACAAGCTCCCTGAGCTGTCAGAAATGCAGTGATGACGCCATCGTGCAATGATCTATAAAACAACTTACTATTCTTTCAGTTCTTGAATTGGCTCTTTTTGCTTCCTCTCGGCAAGAAACAGCCACCTCATTAAATTGGAACGCATTCAACACACAATATGAGCCTGGAGGTTCTGGGAGGAGTAAAACCCTTACTGAACCGCTTTTGGGAGCTCTCATCTAGAATACAGATCGTGTGTGGAATCAGTAACCTAGTGATTGAAAACTTCGAAGAAATGATCGAATTGAGTACCAAGTCTAGATTCTTTCGAATCTATATTAACTATATGTCATCCGATATTAGTCTTCCATGCTATAACTCTCCTAGTATAGGCTTCACTTATCACAGTTTCTCCATTGAGTATAATCTCTCCATGAAGCAGGCTATTCAAGGAGTTCCAGATCAACTTCGACCAGTTTTAATTCCCGATATTTTTATTGAAAAGTACCAACATGTCAATTGCAATAGCAGAATTTTCACTGAAGGTTTGAGAATTGATGGATCCACTGGTTTCGGTGTCTACAGTGAATACTCATCTGACTTCTGGAAACTTCAGGAACCTTTAGCCGGCAGCAATCAATTTCCCATTGGGGATGATTTCCGACATGCCCATAGACGATTATTTCATCTTCTCGGATAGTCTCAGTTCTATCGAGGCCCTCCGGTCGATGAAAACAGTAAGGCACCCATCATACTTTCTATCGACAATAAGGGATGTACGATGGTCGAAAGATAATTTAGGATTACCTTTGTATGGGTCCCCTCACATTGCTCAATTGTTTCCACCGCATTTACTCGGGACCACCCCCTTACTTTTTGTCTCCTTTCCCTAAACCCTCCCATTTTTTTCCTTATCCCAAACTCTCAATTATCTCCAGATTTGAGTAAAAACGAAGTTTAAGGAAACATTGAACTGTGTACTGAACCTTCATGAGAAAGTAGTTGGAAGTTCAAATGCTTATCTTCACCGTAGCGTCAACAACCAAATCAGGAAATGGATCAACTAAAGGGTGAAACGGTCAAAACTTTGCCAAACATCATCAATTGCACACTAATTATGTAACTTTAAACGATCAAACTTTATTACTTTTGGAATTCCAATGACTGTAAAGCACAGGAAAAACTATTTGATAAGGCATCCAAATTTCCAAATGGGAGCTGACGGGCTTACGTTTCACACCTTCCATCAGATGTTCTATCGCTGTTGTATCTACCTTATTTGATGCTATGCTAATTTAATTTGAACTTCTTCTTATATCTAACTCTTTTTTCTCAATAATAAGCTAGATATGCATAGAATTAAGCAGAGAGCTGTACAGACTATCAAAAATTGAAACGACTAAAGGTGACGAAAGTTCTTCCCGACCGTAACACAAACGTCATTCATGGACATTCTGCTTGAAGCAGACAGCATTACCCGAGTAGAGTCTGAAATCCAATATAAAACCTAATATGATGTTGTGATGTTGCTGATAATGGTTACTCAGATTGCTGTAGTTTGAGTCTTTTTAACGATTGTTAAGTCTTCTTGCCTTACACAATGACGTCTACTTCATAATGGCAATACCACTGTTGTGCATTCTTACTGTAGCGGCGAATCTGGCCAAAACTTCATGGAACCCCGACTTTATGGAGCGGGTCACAATGTTTTGCTTCGCGGTCCAGTTCCGTTGCTTAATAGCCCGATACTTGACGAATCTTTCCCAAATGCGTGTATTCCGAATAGCACCGAGTTTGTTAACCACATCCACGACCGAAAATCCTGGATTCACTTTGAAAAAGAATTTGTTTTGACGCAGTTTCTAGTCCACTGTTCCACTTCGACGCCTTGATTTCATCTTCCGGGAAACAGACGAACGTTCCTTGAAACAGTTCAGCTTCACCTACGGTGGTTTTTCCCTTTTTCTCTTTTCCTTCCCCTCCCCGCACCTCCCCTTTTTTTCTCCGGAATAATTTTTTTTTTTGTACACGAATATTTCCCCAAAAGATCCCGCCCCACCCTTTGGAACCTTTCCCCCGAAAAAAAAAACAAAAAGAGACGTTAAGGTGAAACTGGAGAGAGCCCTTTTTCCATATGATTTATAGGTTAGGTTAATTATCACTTCACGATTTTTGAGACTAAATATCACAAACAAAACAAAACAAACAACGCTCACAAACAATTGCTAACCAATGGATGCTCCAGTGGAGCAAACGATTCTTGAAAATTTCACACCTGAAGTCCTAATAGTATTTGAGGTTTGTGCTCAGAAAACATCAAAGTGATAGGGACTTGATCCCGTATGTCCTTAACTCAGGGAAGTACTTGGTCCTTCGATGAGAACAGGCGGCATTTTCAAACCGTTGGACATCACCAAGTCAAGCATCATGACACCAGTCCGATGTTTGGTTCGGAACTTAAACATCACTTTTTTCAGAACAATTTCAAGTTTCTTCGGTGAAATGAACCGGTTTGTGCGGCTGTTGGACACAGAATCAATGCTGAATAACTTTTCGTTGGAGAACAGGATTTTCATTTTCCTTCCTTCAACAAAGAAAGCAATCTCTTCGAAAGGGTCACTCCTATATATAGTTCCTTTACGAGTTCCGTAATCAAGTGGCATTTCACTCTAGCTCTGAAAGATGCGTGCAAGTCATCCTTGATGATTCTTCGCAAAGATTTTTCAGAAATGTTGTCTTTCTTGGCAAGTTTCCTAATGGAACTGCAGGGTTGCGAGCAATCTTTGCACGGACCAATTTGATCACGTTTGGCATACGTGCAAACCACGGGCCTCCACTTCCTGATTTCCGCTGCAGAGACTTTTTGATGCGATAAATGGTTGCTCAGTGACATCCTTCCACATTTGCAATCTCCTCCGGCGTCTTCTGGGTGAGCAGCAAACTTGTAGTAATCACTTCTTTGGCGTACATTCTCACATATTTGCAATTCAACAATTCCCATGCTCGGACGCAGCACTTGAAAGTAAACACAAACAAATACACTGACAACAGAAATAAGTCATTAGATACACAAAATTCCCCAATATTAAAGTTGAAACGTTTTCGATTTTTTTCGCCACTTCACACCCTGCATTTTCTTTAAATATGTTTCACTTTTGCCTATATGTATGTTTATATATATTCGACTTTTTGGCTCCTAAATTTAATTTCTGCTACCAAGTTTCTGTTGAAAGCTTTGAGCCGATTTTTCCTCCTAATTTCCGACAGTCAGCTTTCGTTGATAAGCTGTTGTGCTCCAGTCTCATGTGTTGATAAGTACGATATCTAGGGTGAAGATGGCTCCCTTCGGTGGAAAACCAGCCGAAAGCTGCTCTAAAGATCTTAAGAAAGAAGGAAAAGCTTTTATTATTGATCTGAATTTTTCTATAGGTCGAAAAACTCCTGGAGAATTCGGAGGAGGTTGTCACAAAAAAAGATTGGTAAACGCAAACATATTCTAGTTTCATTTAACTGGAATTTTAACGTTGAATTGGTCACAAACATCATATTAGTTTGATTTGACTACCTACGGTGGTTAAAACAAACTAAAATTTTGCAAAATTATTTCGGGAATTTTGCTGCTAATAAGTCTATACCTGACATCCATTTGATTTTACTATTATGTTGGTTGTTTCATTCTGACAACTACGAAAACAAACAGATTTGTTAGTTGGTTCTACCAACGCTTGTGGTTTTGTTTCAAACAAATTTTAGTATGATGGAAACTGAATTGCTGTTTGAAACAAACGAACGAAAAAAACGTTTGAAATAACAAAAATTTCCAGTTCACCTACATTTCTTTTGTAATAATTTCAATATTGAATTATTTTAGTCAAAAAGGCTGAATAAACATTAAGAAAAAGCGCACATTAACATTTATAGACCTCTCTCAGTTTAAAAGAAATCTAAATATTTAACTGCGAGCCTTTATGATTATTTTCTTCAGGTTTTCACTAAATTCATTAAATTAAATTTTCACCTGCGTTGAAAACATACGCGAATAGAGCATGCAGCGGGACTGGACGAAAAATGGAATAACTGAAAAAAATAGTTTGTTTCCAAATCCAAACATTTAGTTGTTTTTTCTCCAAACAATATATACGCTTGATTTATCCACTGCTTTGCTTGAATCAATCAAAAAATTCAATTTGTTTCTCTGAGTCAATGCAACCTGTGTTTTGGTAATAAAACACCTGTTGCAAGGTGGAAACAAATAAACATGTTAAGTTTTAGAACAACTGTATTATTTGTGTTGTTTTGTAGTAATATCTTTAGGGTAGAAAACAACTATCCTGTCTGTTTGCTTCAAAACTGAATCAAGTTGGTTTAAAACAACAAAACGGATTTTTAAAACAACATATTTTTTAGTTTGGATTTCAACAAACAAGTTGGTTGTTGCAAACGAGTTTGTTTTTTCTCCGTGTTTAAATAGCTTCAATGTGACTCAATCCAGTTGTCCCGTTGTTTTGATGGGTTCGATTTGTAGGATCCAGGTCGCCTCTCTGGCGTGAAGAACCAGCCTCAGGTTAAAAGTCACGTAAATACTAAATAAAAACAACGATGTCCTCGTTTATCTGAATTCAAACAGAGTGTTTTGAAGCTTCAGCATAAACTTCTTGCGTTTTATCGTTGAAGAATGTACACGAGCATTAACGAATTCAACCGCTTTCTATTACTTTTGCAACTTTACTACTGAATTATCTACTTTTTTTCCAATGTTTTATAAATGTCTACAACGTTATCTGCACCTCAATAAAATGATAGTTTATTATCTTCTAAATTTCCCTCTAAACTTTTAAAACTATCTCTGCTTCTATTAGCTTTCAAAAGTTCTTAAAATGTATAAAGTTATTAAAAGTTTCATCTATGAAACTTGTTCCAATTCCAAAAAACTATCTACTAGTTTTTTTATATTCCTTCAACCTCAACAATGTATTCAACACTAAAAACTCATCTCATACATTTGAATATACATTTGAAGTCGGTGAAGTCATGTCAAGAGATCTTCAGTTTTGCTCCAACACCAACAATTTACTCTTGAGTGTTGAAAACAATGGTTTAGAACGTATTTTTCTTCTTACACGTACAAATGTAGACTTCCCTAGTGAATAACAAGATTACAAATCAGAATTATTCGTCATTAAGTTTCAAATTTTGCAATCAATTGTAACAGACCGAAAATAAAAACGACTGTTAGTCTTCGAAAGACATTTTAATTCAAACGTGAATAGTGTGGAAATCAAAGTCATCCATTGCTTCGACTGCCAAAACAAACATGTGCTTTCCCGAAAACACCCAATCACCATATCGTTACAAAAGCGAATCGATTTAAAAGCCGGCAGTTCGAGAGCAAACGGGAATCCATCGAAAGGATGCTACACTAAGACAAAACGAAACCAAACAAAAATTAATACGAGACCCAAAGCAGATAAAAATCTGACGGAATCAACAACTAGTCTTTGTAAAATAGTAAAACACTTATAAAAAAATCACACCGCTGCTTACGATTGAATGTTTACCGTTTAGTAAACATTTCTTAGATAAACCAACAAAATAAGGTGACATAGATTTTCGCAGATTTAGTGCCGTGCATTTTTTTTTATAGAAAACTGAATCTAAAAATTAAAATTAAAAACAATGTTGTAAATTACAAAAGTAAATAACATCACAAATAGCTAACAAAAGGAAATATCTTAAGCTAACGTGTCCATCTCGAAGCAAATCTCTAGATTAAAGACAAAAGTCATTTTTATATTGAACTAGAACGAAGGGTTTTTGTAGAGCAGTCACCTTCAGTTCTAGAGTTGTTGCACTTTAAGTTGAACAGGATTTTTGTTTTGTTGATTTATCAACACCAAATTGTAACTGTATATAAATTTACACACACAAACACACAAATATCGCAAGCATTAAAAACATATGTAGGTACGATATTCGAGCTTTTATAAAAATACAAATAAAAACAAAACGCGATTATTTCCAGTAAAATCATTCTAATATAAAAAAAAAATACCAGCAAAACAAATTAAACAACAAACCAACAAAATATTCTCGATTACGTGTGAAGGCTTGTGTAAAAATAGTTGTAATCTGAAAGCTATTGCGCGAAGAAAACCTAGACAAAAGTAAAATCATTTTGACAGCAACGCTAGCCAGTGAATTATCGAAAAGCGTAGCTTACTTAGATTGCGTGTGTGTTTTTTGGGATGGAAACAAGAGGATGGACAAGGTTGCGGAATGCAGAAGAGTGAATATCCTTACTGTGCGAACAATCACCCTAAAGTATCGCTTTACGGAACCAGTAGTGCGCTCGAACGATTTTGTTAATATATAATCGAATGGTTTTAATTATACAACCAAATTTTGTTACACGCAACAAAAAAGTATTGGAAGGCACGCATCCGCTCTCTTTCATAACATTCTTTCTTAATGTGCAAAGTCAACAAAAAACGAAAAACCTACAGTAAATTCCATAGATAGCGCCTTTTTAGAGCAATGTGTAGTTAACACGTGATACAGAGACACACGCAAAAGCCGCCTACTTTGTGATTTTGAATGTTGAAAAAAAAATTCTCGCAGGACGTTTTGTTTAATAATTGCTGGGTCGTTTGTGAACTCTGTTTTAATAGGAACATAGTTACGGTAATCGAATATATGTGCACCTGACAGAAAATTGCAATCCCGGGATTATAAATTTTATTTGTTATATTTTATTTTCATTCACTCCCTAATGTTTTTAACTTTAGTTTTCTTACGTACTATTGAAGTGACTATCTATATAACCGCGTTCAGTTCAAGATTGATTGTTGATATCACAATTTATTTACGGCCTACTACGATTTGACACTGAAAATAAGAATGCTGACTCAATTTTCGCGTATCTATTAAAGTTTGACCCCATCTTTTTTTTCTACCGAATCGTTTTAGTTTAAATCCTCCAGCTATAGTTTTTATTACGACCCATTTGAGATTGTTTTCAATTGAACAGCATATTTGTTCGTCTTTTTTCAGCAAATAGAAACAGTGGACATTCGAAAGACTAATATTCAAAGTAACTGAGAGCTAGTTATATTCAGAAAAAAAAATATTCTCACAAATGTCTAATGGTCAGTAACAATTGAAATCCCAAAAAAATTAAAACAAGTGTAAAGCAAACATTTTTCTATAAACAAATTTGTTTTCACTTGGATATGAAAATCAAAAAGAAATGGTGAAAATGATCATAATCTAGGCTTTTTTATAACAGTTTTTCGTAAAAAATCAGATAAAAATGCAAAAAATAAGTACGCTAAATATAAATGTAAATACGAGTGTTTAAATAATATATAAAATCTTCTTATAGAAAAAAAAAAAAAGCTAATAGAATTTAGTTTTAGATAAACCGATGAAAACCAAATGTAGAACAAACAAAACAATTCACTCACACCCACAAACCCACGCGATAAAGAGCAACTAAAAAACAACAACAACAACCAGTTCACTCATATTTTCGAAGGCGTTCATAGATACGGGGTAAAAAATACAAGCAAAACAATGAAGTTAAAAAAAAACATAAACAAATGCCTCAAAGTGTGTTGCGTTAAGTTTACGGTTTAGGTAGCAGTGAATATTATTGTTTTAGAGAAAGAAAAACGTGAATACCGCAGCGCGCACGTGAAAGTCGCAGGTTACATTACGTAAACAAGTTGTTCCCCTCGTACTGAGTGTATAAATCTAATAAATAGTAAACCCCTTAAACGGTCGTATAAATCATACAACTAACATCAACAGAAAACCATAGGTTGTAAAGTGCTGCTACAGATTTACCTTAGAAGCGGCACCCTTGCCAGATTTCGTGAGAAACATTTTCTTTTTCATTCCTTAGTTTACATTATTGCCGACACTGTGCTACTAGTGATAGTAACAGCAACTTTTTTTACGTCTTGTGACTTGCAGGAGAAGATCATTGATAGTGAAAAAATAAT
>JAHHFK020004041.1:0-21208 GCA_024533555.2 Aedes koreicus | reverse complement strand
CAGAACGAAGAAAAAGATCAAATGTGTGAGGGAGCGAATAAGACGTAATCAGGCCGTATCTGGCCGTAAATTGAGCAAACAATTTCAAATGTCCCCTGCTTCAATGAACAGGCTCCTCAGACATGATCTGGAATGCAAGCCGTACAAGAAACAACGGGTTCACGGGTTGACAGAGCGTCAAAAGCAAGCCAGGGTCCAAAGAAGCAGAAATCTTTTGGTTCGGCACGGTGACTGCGAGATTTTATTTTTGGATAAAAAGCTCTTCCTCCTTCAGGACAGTCATAATCAACAAAATGATCGTGTGTATGGCAAAAGTCTTGTCAATAATCCAAGAGATAAACTAGCTGTAGAACGCTATCAGAATGTATCGAAAATCATGGTATGGGGTCCGTTTCACGAAAAGGAAAACTTCCTCTTCTTTTCATAGAACCTAACGTAAAAATTAACACTGAATACTACATCGAGCAGGTTTTGAAGAACCATATTCACCGGATCTCTACCCACTTGACTACTTTGTTAGGGGTTATATGCTTCATCATACGATCAACTAAGAAAGGGCTTACTTTAGATCGATTCAAGAAACATTTGGTTAATATTTGAGACCGAATTCCTCTGGAAATCGTGCACGCCAGTTGCGATGGGTTTACAAAACGTTTGTGCAAAGTTTTCAAGGAAAAGGGCGAGATTTGAATTGAATTAATATGGTTTATTTCTTTAACATGGATCTTTCATATGAAAAATTAATGCTATGTCTTGGTTGATTTGTTTTGCTTTAATCCCATTTTTTTTAGTGACCCCTATTGTGAGACACCCTGTAATAGCGATAAATTTGAAATCCTTACGCTCATATATATCTGTCTCTGCGAATAGTTTTTCTAGTGTATCGGACCTTCTTAAACCAATATTCTACCAAACTCGTCCTCACCATTTTGGGCTTGAGATTCAAAAAACATATAAATATTGCTAATAGTTTTTGCATTTTTAACTAATCAATTTAAACGTATGTCACAATGGATTGTTGCGCTTACGCCATCGCTAGATTTTACGCCCTAGTAAACTGGAAAACCTCGTACGATCACGTCCCGCGTAGAAAAGCAGAAGAAAAATGATCGACACGTGTCAAAACTCTACAAACTACCATCATTTGACCCTATTTGCATGCAACTCGAACTGCAATTTCTAACCAAACAGCCAGTCAGTGCCAGCCCAGCGCTAGCTTACAATAGACCAATAACCATAAGTAAGTGGCCGCGAGCGATGATGTAAACATTTCTCAACGGCCGCGCATTACTTCGCTGCATGGTTGACTTGCCTGTCACTGTGCTGCTTCCCGAAAACGGAAGTGGCCGTTCCCTTTCGCTGAGCTGCATTGCTGCACTGCCAAACAGGTTTTGCATTATTGCACGTTTTTCAACACTGTCCCCGCAGTGCACCGAAGTCGAGAAAAGTAAATATGCATTCCAATTTAAAACACTTCAAAAGCCAATTTTTCAATCCCGGTCGAAAGCTCTCTGTATGGTATACGAGTGAATGACGCGGCCCTTTTTTTGTGGGCTATTTTTTCCTTCGCCTTAGTAGTGTATGTGACATGTTCTTGCACTTTCTCAGGTTCTCCACTTGTTTCATTGGGGACAAGTTCATCAGTTTTGGATCTTTCACTTTTAGAAGTGAACGATCGAAACCATCGTCAAAAGTCATTCTAGCAGCTTGTTCGGTAAGGATTGACGGAACTGCCCTCAATGCAGCACACTTGTTGCAAATCGTCAAATGCCACATAATGAAGATAGACGATATGATGAACGATAATTTATAATAGTGAAAGGAAAGCGGAAGGTCTCGTAGGTCGAGAATGCTTTCAATGGATGATTTTTCACCTTTTTGATGGAATTTTAATTTTTTCAGTGCTTTGTACTTTTGTGTGGTGCTATCTGCTGCTGCACACTAGAAGATATCTCGATAACTTATTTAAACAGACGTATCTCATTTTATAAACAGAGAGGGGAAGAAAGCTTCAAACGTAAAATTCTTGGAACCCTAAGCACTTTCATGTAATATTGGTTCACCAACACAAGGTAAACACGATTACCTAACACGATGGTGATGCTATTTTCCGTGGAGGTGCTGAGAGTTTTATTAACATTTCATCGATTTAAAAAACGCACAACTCAATTCAATCCAACGTATTTCGTTATTTTGGATCAACCATAGGATTATTTTCGCATTCTTAAGACATGTATCTGAAGAGCATGGAGCAGCATGACATGCACAGAATATTAGTTTTATTTTCAGCAATTCATATTTTTAACTATTCACTATTTGAATATTTGAAAAAAATAAACATGGCACAACAAATTCAGAAGGTATGCAAAAATATCACCATCTTATAACAAAAATCTTTAGGGAAATCTTTTTGAAGAAACAAAGTAAGGTCTGTATCCGCAATAATCCGGACACCTGAAAACACGAATAAAACATAAATTTCGCATTATATTTCCGTCGTAGTTAATCATTTCAGATTCAGGGGATGTGTTTTAACAATTCGTGAAGATAAAACATAGTTATTCGGTATTTGCATACTATTTTCGAACTTTGCGCTTCACTCCGTCCATTAGGGTTTGTACAGACTCTTCAGAAATCGTAGAAGCCGTCTTTGTCCAAATTTGCTGGAAGTGTTTGATGTCTTTGATTCCTTGCTTCTCTCCAGAAAGTTTCCGCTTCATCAGAGCCCAATATCTCTCGATTGGTCGTAGCTCTGGGCAATTTGGCGGGTTTGAGGTTTTTGGTACAATGTTCACTTGATTTGCTTGGTACCACTCCATCACAGTTTTAGCATAGTGGCATGATGCCAAATCGGGCCAGAACAAAGGTATTTCTTTGTGACTTTTGATGAAGGGTAGCAATCGCTTCTGCAGACACTCTTTCTGATTGTTGATTGTGCCTGTAGTGACGAAAGATTTACTCTTTTTGCCACACGTGTGAAGCTTGCCACACAAGGTATTTTTTTTTGGGAAATATCGATGCCTTCTTCGTTCTGAAATGCTCAGCTGTAGCATTTCTGGCCATAGCGGAATAAAAAGTCAGCTCTGGAAGCTGCTTGAAATCCTCCAGGACATAAGTTTCATCGTCCATAACAACGCATGAAAACTTCGTCAAATATTCGCAGTACAAACGTCGAGCCCGTGATTTTGCTGCCAAGTTCTGTTTGTCGTTGCGATCTGGAACTGTTTTTTTTCCGCACCTTGGGTCGAGAGGTTGATGGAACCGGCCAAACGCTGAAAATGGACAAGATGGTAATTGTTAAGCGGAAGCGTCAGTCGAGATTGATCGTGTCTGAGCAGCAGGCAACTTCCAGAAGAAGCGGCTGAAGGAGAAGGTGAAATTATCTTTCTGGCGAAGCGCGACTCCGTGGTCATAATAGTTGATGAGACCTATTTGACGCTGGACGGCAACGGCTGGCTGAGGATTGGGTATTATGTGTCACAGGACACAGAATGTAAAAGTTGTAAGGTCCTTCTGGGGCTGAAGATCAGCGCTGGTCTTTTGTTTGGGACTTGTGGTGAACGGGAAGATATACAGTACGAAGTGCCAGTAGGAAGTTGACACCTAGATTAAGAAGTATAACGGAGAATGTGGATTTTATGCCGGATCTGGTCTCGGCCCATTATGGCAAGAGATCACTGGAGGAGATGGACCGGCGGAAAATAATCGTTGTACCGAAGACCGCCAATTCTCCCAACATCGCCTATCTGCGACCGATACAACACTTTTTGATGAATCTCAAACGATGGATCTACTCCAAAAATGTGTGTTCAAAATGGAGATGCAGCTGATCGCCAAGTTCACCAAAGAGTTGAAGAACATGCCGACATCCATTATTTTGTAAGCCATGGCATAGTTTCTGGTCAACTGCCTATGGCCGCTCTGCAGGGCGTCGTAACATTATTGTAGAATGTTTAATAAATGTAAGACTTAAGGTAAATTTGATCCATTAAATAATCTTTTGTAGTTATTTTCATCGCCTTCCCAAACTAGTCTATTTTAATTAATGCATACGTTATTCTTCTACAATGACTTCAAGTATGATGACTACGACAGCATTTTCAACATCCTTGTTAATTTGGAATGGACTTCAAGGTAACATCTGGAATGTGATGTGCTATTTGTTCATAAAAAAAGTCTTCTTCATTCGTGGATAGCAAGATAGCTAAAGGGTGTATTCGATAAAAATGGCACACACATATATACTCATCAAAATTAAACTGATTATCGGATTTTCTTGAAATTTTCAGGGAATGAAGAATTACTAATGAGTTTTGATTCTCAACATTTGTTTTATTCAATTTCGTCTCCCATCCCGAATGCCCGCACCTTCCTTTTCACTCCATCCATCGAATTTTGTACAACCGATTTTCCCAGTGTTTTTGTTGTTTTTACCCAAATTTTCTTCAATTCTAGCTCTGTTTTTATAGTTTTGGGATGTTTACGAAGTTCCGTTTTCATAATTGCCCAGAATTTTTCAATTGGACGAAGTTCCGGTGAATTTGGTGGGTTCATATCCTTTGGCACAAAATTGACTCCGTTGGCTCGGTACCACTCCAATACGTTTCAAGCGTAGTGGCAGGATGCTAGATTAGGCCAAAACAGAGTTGATCCTTTGCGCTTCTTAATGAATGGCAAGAGACGCTTCTTAAGGCACTCTTCCGTGTAAATCGCACCGTTTATTGTTCCGGAAGTGATGAAGGGAGCACTTATTTCACCACATCCGCAAATCGCCTGCCAGATTAGAAACTTCTTTGCAAATTTCGATAGTTTCTTCTTTCGAACATCCTCCGGAACATCGAACTTCGACTTGGCAACGAAATATTCTTGCCCAGGAAGTTGACGGAAGTCGGCTTTGACGTATGTTTCGTCATCTATCACGATGCAACCGGATTTGGTGAGCAGCTTCGTGTAAAGTTTCCGGGCGCGGGTTTTCGCAGTGATGTTTTGTTTTTCATTCCGGTTTGGGGCTTTTTGCACTTTATAAACATGTAACCCAGCACGCTTCATGGTTTTCTGCACAAAACCGACTGACACCTTAGACTTTTTAGCGACATCTCGAATTGACATGTTTGGACGGTTCTTGAATTGTTGTACGACTTTCCTGGCCATTTTACTGTCCATTCGACCACTTTTACGACCACTCCCTTCCTTCCTTTGGACACTCAGACGCTCCTTGAAGGTTCTTATTACACGAGACACAGTTGTATTTGCAATTCCAAGCCTTTTTAGCAATCCACCGGTGGGACGCCCCTGGATTTTGATTGTGAGTGCACAAAATTTTCTCACGGACAATTTCTTGTTTCGACGACATGACTGGAACTACTGAATGTAAAACTATGAAACTTGGCAGATGTAAATAATACACTATGGATAAGATCTACTCAAATTTCTAGGTTTTTTTACTCATACGATTCAAAAGTTACAGAAGATTTTCTGTGTGCCATTTTTATCGAATACACCCTTTATGCATACTTAAAACAAAGACAAAGGCAGCGCAATGAAAATTCTCAAAGCATGACACTCTATCACTGCAGTTTCGATTCAGCTCTACAATCCGTATGAACGATTAGCTTGTGATGCTTTTTGAAGTACATAAATGACCTACGAAAGCAAACCATGATTCCCAACACTTCTTCTTCTTTAGCATTTCAAGCTTATTGCTCTCACAATTAGCTTATTGCTTGCCCTCAACTTAGTGTTCTTAATGCACTTTCACAGTTGTTAATTGAGAGCTTTCGATGCCAAGTACCAGTTTTGCATTCTTATGATTGTGTGGCAAGTACAAGGGAGTCGAGAAATTTTTCTTAACGAAAAATTCTTAGACCAGACCGGGAATCGAACCCAGCCACCTCCAGAATGGTGTTACTTTGTAACTGCGCCTTTACCGACTGAGCTAAGGGAGGACCAATTCCAAACACAGTCACCTGGAATGACAACGCTTCTTCCCTTCTATGTGACTTGAGAGATGCATTTCCTTATTATGAACTATACCTCGGGGTCATTTCTTCCGACAATCCTTGACAAGTGAACGTTTTCCAAGTCTTTGGAAATCTTCAATGATGACTTGAAAATCTACCTCCACATTAAGGCTGAATCCGACATACTGGTTCTCCTAGAAGTCCTAGAAACCTTCCAAACATGGGTTGAGATCCAGGGAAATACACGGTTGATACGTTTTCAAGAAAGGCTTCTCCTATCTACTTCAACTATTCTTTGTTGAATACGTGTCTACCTCGGGAGAATCTGGTGAAGGATCTTGGTCCGTTCCTTGGAGCGCTCCATATTGGAATATGCTTTCCCAGTCTGGAACCCTTAGTTTACAATAGAGTATAACGAATTGAATGTGTGAATCGCCTCTTACACTACGACGACTACCTTGGCGAGGTCATTAACATTTGCCAAGGTATGAAAACCGGTGTAAGTTGCTTAAAGATTGTACTCGAAAAAATGCTACACTTTCTTTTGTGTATAACTTTTTATTTTATCACGATTTCTTTTAAGTAAAACTAGAATCACATTTACAGGGCCGTGAGCTACATGCCAGTTTCCGTTAGTTTAGGTCCCAAAACCACCGAATATCGTATTTTGACCTCATGCGATTAGAATTTTTTTTCACAAATAGGTATCAAAAATTGAAATTTTGATATATTTTGAGAACCACTCAAATAACTGCTTCAGCTTAAATGTAAATGCTCCAGAAGCATATTCTTGAAATTTTTCAGACTTTAAAAAACTACTTTGCAGAAAAAATCTCGATCCGATTTCACCAGAAGAATGTATGACCGTTGAAAAGCAGCATATTATAGCAAAAACACAGCAAAGTACAGTAAACCCCCCGAGAGATTCCCTTGATGGTGGTCTCTAATGATGACCTTTGTTGTTTCATCTGAAGATATCTCGTGATCATTCGTTTATAGGAAGTTGCTTCCTTCAGCACAGTTGTTGGATAGATCAAGGCCTTAAAGATGGTAAACTTCAAGGTTCAGAATTATCTCACTACGGGGCTATAGGGTTCATGTAAACTTACTTTATAACCTTAATCTCGAGATCCTTGCCATATAGCAAGTTGGCGCTTTCGACAAGGATTTTTGGTTGATTGAGGCCTTTCGGATTGTGTTAACTTTAGTTCAGAACTCATTTCCTACGTGGCACTAGTGTACATGTGAAATTTGTGTATTACCTGGATTTTGAGATCTAGATCGTGTATAAAAGAAACACTGAATTTTTTGCGATATTTAAAGGGAATGCTAGATTTGGTAGAAAATAATGGGATATTTCAAGTAAATTTAAGCCAGATAACGCCTGAATCTAGGCTATTGTATGAATGATTGTAAACATTGTTGTACGGCGCATCAAAGATTGCAAATAATTTCGTTGTTTATGTCTCCTTTGGCTTGGAACTAAACGAGTGGAAATTTTACGAGCATGCTAAAATTCATTAAATTTTTTCTGTGCATTTTCAAAACCTTCATGGTCTTGCACAAGTTTTATTAACTTGTTTTCACAACCGTCTATAGAGTGGGCCACTTTGAACAAATTTCGGCTTCCAAGAAGCGTAGAGGAGGTGTTGGTAGACACAGTTTTGAATTTAGTTTTATCAACAAACCCGGGAGGAGTGCTATACGGCTGAAATCAAACTAAAATTGTTACTTGAGTATAGACGCTACTGAAGAAGTCTGCAAATAAATTGGCAGAATCACAAAGATTGATGGCTTTCCGGTCACGATAATGCATATCCAACAGAGTTCGGCGTGATCATGCTTCCTGCTCTTGACGAAAGACCAAAACGAGGACAGATCGAGTTTGAAGTTGGCTTCCAGACGGGTGATATTATCGTGAAATGCAAAGTTCCACTGACGGTTTCGAGTTGATCCTAATACCTTGCCCCACCAAGGGCAGTTGTGGTGGAAACGCTAAATTTTCTTGACCGGAATTAATTCTGCAGCTGCGCTATGTACGACTTCGTAGAAACGTAAAACGACAGTGTTGATTGGGCAGTCTGACGTCCAGTTCACAGTAGCCAGATATTTATTCAGCGCCACGTCATCACAACTTTTAAAGTCGTAACGGAAGACATCCCAAGTAACATAGCCCAAGCCATCCTGCTTTATTAAGTTTTATTAAGGTTTTATCAAAGCCACTTGAAATTAATTTGGTTTTATTAAGACACCAAGAGCTGCCAATAGGTTTCATATTTTAACCTACACAGCTTGTTTGAAGCGATCCTAAAACCTCGTTTTCTTAAATTCTTTTTACTCCTGTCAAAGGTTTTATTTTGACTTTATGAACTCATAAAATGTTGTTTTGAATTGCCGTTTTACGACTCATTCATATTATCTTATTATGGTCAGTTGAAAAAGCATTTTAAAACCATTTGCCTCCAGTAAATGCATTAAACGGCAAATTCGCATTGAGGGAATTCACCAAATAACCAAATAGTTTTAAGTTGCAAAGATAACTTGGCTTTATGGCGGGATTGTGATTTTTTTTCCAATCGCCATATTGAAGTACACCAAATAATTGAAATGAGGAAAAATAAATAATCCAAATTCTAAATGTAATGCAAAGGAACTGAAGATCGGAGACCAATTCCTGCATTTGTTTTAAATTACCTTATTAATTGAATCAATTTTCAAGAAATTCATGATTAATTTATTGAATATATTTGTTTTAATTTTATGTTTGTTGTTGTGAACTCGCATAATTTCCGCGGTGAATTAATATTCCGCTCTTATCGTGCCAATATTCACCACAACATTAAATGCGTATATGATTTGAAGCATAATACGCCGTAAAAAAATAATTTTGTTGTGGGATATTTTGCTATTAAACAAAATATCCCGCAACACTTGACCTATTTTCTTCGATATTATTTACTTCTAAATGAATCAGAAGAGCAGAGAATCGAACAAAGCAGACAAAAAAACCCAACCACAATATCACTTGATGGTTTTCATGGCAGCCAAAAGGTTTTATGAAGGTTCTCAAGTGGTCATAGCATCTATCACTAGAATATTTTCAAAATTGATATGGGTTTTATTAACTTGTTTTCACAACGGCCTATAGAGTAGGCCACTTTGAACAAATTGTAGCTCTTAAGAAGCATATAGAAGGTGTTGGTAGAAAAAACAGTTTTGAATGTAGTTTTATCAACAAACCTGGGAGGAGTGCTATATAGCTGGAATAAAACATAATTTTTATTTGTTCATTTTTTTATTTATTAAAGACCTGTGAACCGAACACGGAATCGATCGAAAGACAACGCGTTTAATATAAAAATGAAACTTATTCAGTGCTCTTCAAAATACACGTGTGTGTTCTTTTGTCTGATTCTCTTCACTGACGTTTTTACTCTCAAAGGCACGTTCACTGCAACAGCTAATAGGGTGACCGGGAAAATGCGCTGCCACAGGCGCCCCCCCCAGTTATACCAGGAACCGGACACGGTGGCCAGATGGTGTAACTGCTGTGTGAGCATCTTCCTGGGGATGGTCCGAGATGTTGTTGTCGCACAGGAAGGCTGGCTTTATGCGATCAATCGATATGGTCTGCTCTTTCCCGGATACAGAAATATCAAAGAATTTGTCGTTTCTCTGAAGCACCTCGTAAGGCCCTTCGTATGGTTGCTGGAGAGGCTTCTTGACGGAATCAATCCGAATAAAAACATGGGTGCAATCCATTAGCTTCGGGTGTACAAACACTTTCTGTTTGGAATGATGAGTCGTTTTAGGAGCGTTTAAATCACGGAATGTTTGGTGCAACATTTTACACATTTCAGCGCGATCTATATCTCTGACCGATCTATCGTAGAACTCGCCAGGAATTCTGAGCGCTTGTCCATACACAAGGTCCGCAGTCGAGCATTTCAGATCTTCACGGAATGCTGTGCGAACTCCTAGTAGCACCAGAGATAAGCGATCGTGCCAGTGCGCAGCATTTGTACACAACAGTGCGGCCTTTAGAGTGCGATGGAACCGCTCAACGATTCCGTTCGCTTGTGGGTGGTAGGCGGTTGTGTGAATGTGGTGCACACCCAAAAGCCTCGTAAGCTCCCGGAACAGATCCAATTCAAATTGACGTCCTTGATCAGTTGTTACTGTTTCTGGGGTCCCAAAACGTGCTATCCATCCGGAGTACAAAGCCATAGCAACCGGAGCCGTCATGTCGCTGAGTGAAATTGCTTCCGGCCAGCGTAAAGCGATCGATGATTGTCAACAGGTAGCGACATCCCTTCGAAGGCTGCAGTGGGCCAACGAGATCAATGTGGATATTCCGAAATCGAGCCTTGGGTATATCGAATCTTGAGAGCGGTGCTATTGTGTGTCGGTTGATTTTTTAGCGTTGGCAATTGTGCCATAACTGTAGTTCGATGACTTTCTGAAATATAAGGACGGATGCAATTATTAACCGAGACATCACAGTAAATGGGCCTCAAAATATTCGGAAATCGGAACAGTTCCAGTTTGAGTCAGGTTGTTCCCGACGAAAGCAATTTTTTCAACTGCAGGTCATATGTTGGTCCTTTGCAATCGCGTTAAAATCCACACCCGCTACAATTGCGTTTACCCTCGATAAAGCATCAGCTACTATATTGTCTTTGCCGCTGATATATTGGATATCGGTAGTGAACTCCTCCACGTATCGAAGGTACCGTTCTTCGTGAGGCAAACGACTACTAGGGTCGGCTGTTAGGGCATAGGTGAGCGGAAGATGGTCGGTGAAAATCGTAAACGGTTGGCCTTCAAGGTAGTGCCTAAAGTAACCTACCGCCAACTTCGTTGCCGTTAGCTCTCTCCCGAACGTGGAATAATTTTGTTGGCTTTAGGAAAACTTCTGAGAAAAGAAGCCAAGTGTCAGTAACTTGCTGAAGAACAGCTCCAGCGTCAAGATTAGAAGCGTCCACCATCAATGCTAATGGCTTTGCGGCATCGGGGTAAAACAGGAGTGCAGCACCGCAAGGCAATTTTTGCATTTGTCGAACGAGCGCTGTGAATGCTCATCCCAAACTATTTTCCTAGAGTCGTTTTTTCGGTTGTCAGGAATAAGCTTCCGAAGGACTTCTTGAGGCTCCACTGCGTGCGGAATGAATCGCTTGTACACATTTATCAATGCAAGGAAGCGTCGCAGATCTTTGACCGTCGTTGGCACAGCAAAATTCACCACAGCATCAACTCGTGATGGTAACGGACAAATACCGTCCTTGTTAACGAGATACCCAAGAAATTCGACCTCCTGCGCAAAAAATGTACATTTTTCGATGTTGATAACAAGACCATTATTTCGAAGGCGCTCAAAGACTATTCGCAAGTTGCTGCGATGTTCCTCTTCATTCGATGAAGCGACACAAATGTCGTCAATGAAAACAACAACAAATTCTAAATCTTCAAAGAGCTGGTTCATGAACCGCTGGAACGTTTGATTTGCATTGCAGAGTCCAAACGACATGTGAAGGAACTCAAACAAGCCAAAGGGCGTTATGACTGCTGTCTTCGGAACGTCCGCACGCTCAACTGGGATGCTATAGTAAGCCCTGACCAAGTCTAGAGTAGAGAAGAATGTCTTACCTCGAAATCTGTTGAGCAGATCGTGGACATGAGGAACCGGGTATCTGTCAGGAACGGTGGCCTTGTTTAGACGGCGGTAATCCCCAACAAATCACCATTCACCGTTTTTCTTGGGAACGCAGTGGAGAGGGCTGGCCCAGCTGCTGGTGGACGGTCGACAAATTCCCATTTCGCACATGGCCTGAAACTCTTCTTGTGCGGCCTTTTTCTCGTTCCGGATTCATTCGACGAACCTTGGATGCAACCGGTGGACCGTTTGTAACGATATGGTGAGTCACATCGTGCTTCACTTCCTGCCGAATCGATGATGGAACTAAAATCTCTCGATAATCTTCCAAGAGGTCACGATATGGGTGCTCAAAATTTACCGCCTTGACACCGTGGATGACTGCTGAAGATAAACTGCTGTCAGTTCGAAGTTTGGTCGTTCCATCAATGAGCTGCCGGTGTTTCAAATCGACGAGCAATCCAAAATGCGCAAGGAGATCTGCACCGATGATAGCTCCGCTTACATCGGCCACGATGAAACGCCACGTGAAGCGGCGTCGGAGTCCGAGGTCAACTGAACAAAATTTGCTGGCGAAAGTGTTGATTTTCGTCCCGTTAGCAGCATGCAACGAGAAAGGAATGGTTCCTCTTTGTTTGTCGCTTCTCGTTGCAGGAATTATAGAAACGTCCGAGCTCGGGTCAATGAGGAATCTGGTACCGCTGGTTCTGTCGAATATAACAAGACGTCGACTTTAAAAATCACCGCCCACCTGTGCCGACTCAGGAAGCCGTGAATCTAGTTTTTTGAGCGATTGAAGCTGCATGGCGCTCGACAGTGCTCAGCTCGATCACCATATTTACGGTGGTACCAACAAATTGTTTCTTTTTCTGCAGGTTGGATGACGAACGGCTTCGGGTTTGACTGGGTCTGGTCTTTAGCCGACGAATTTCGGCCGTCAAAGCTTCTATTTCTCCCTTCAGGCTGCTGTAATCCAGCGATGATGATCCAGATCCAGGTGTCGATGCAGAACAGCTGGCAACGTTCGAAGCAGAAGAGTCCAGCATTCGGTCGGTCATTTCAGCCAACTTGGTGGGACTGCCATCACTAATGGACAAAATTGCCCGTGCGGGTTTCGGTATGCGCTGTAGGAAAAGAGTTTTCATGATGCTTTCATCCACGTTCAGACCGGTAGCGATTTCCTGCATACGGGCGAGAATATGTGAGGGCCTGAGATCGCCCAAATCGCTTGATCCCAGCAGCTGCTCAATGCGAGCTTGTGGCGACAATGCAAACCGAGCGATGAGCCGGTCTTTGACTGCTTGGTACTTATCGGTTGCCGGCAGTGTATTTACCAGATCCAAAATGTGGCAAATGACACTCTGGTCGATCCTGGCGACGATATGCCAGAACTTGGTTTCATCCTGCGTTATCCGGGCCAGGTGAAACTGAGCTTCCGCCTGGGCGAACCACATGTTCGGATCATTTTTTCCAGAAATCGGGCAGCTGCCTGCTCAGCTCCAGCAGCTGGAACGTCGTCAGGCATTTTGAGGTTAGAAGTAGCGCGACGCAAAACGTTTCGAGATCGAAATGTTCGTGATATTCCCGGAACGTATCGGAGCGGAAATCACGTCGGGGTCACCAAATGTGGGAACCGAACACGGAATCGATCGAAAGACAACGCGTTTAATATAAAAATGAATCTTATTTATTGCTCTTCAAAATACACGTGTGTGTTCTTTTGTCTGATTCTCTTCACTGACGTTTTTACTCTCGAAGGCACGTTCACTGCAAAAGCTAATAGGGTGACCGGGAAAATGCGCCGCCACACCCTTTTTTCCCCCCCGGGGGGAAGTTCCCAAACACCCCCCCCCCAGAAAAAAATCACCACAAAACAAACCACCCCGCCCCCCCTTTTTGATTTTAGAAAAACCCAAAAAAATCTTCCACCATTTCCTCCCCCCCCCGCCCCCCCAAAAAGTAATTCTCCAACCCCAAAAAAATTTCCCACAACCCAACGCATATAAAATTTAAAAAATAGATGCTGCATGATTGAAAGAAGGAATGGAAGTTCATTGGTTTTATGCATGTCTAGAAGATTTCAAGAAACAAAAAATTCAATCTTCAACATGGCATGTTTGCAGATTGAAAGTATTGGAATTAAAAAAAACTGCTCATGGTTTAAAGGGAGAATAATCTCCCATGAAAGTGCATTTGCAAAGATTTCATGAAATATTAAGTTTAATCTTCTACTCTGAATTCGGCCCATTTAGTATTGATTTTCGGCATACTGACCCATTCGGGCCAATGGCCTTCGAGCTAATGGCATTCGGCCTTATGGCACTACACCATTTCCAACTGCTAAAATATGGTGCGATAAGAGGAACACTAAATTAAATAAACTATATCGCATGAGTGGCAGAGCAGTAAACCAGACTAAAGCGCGAAGCAGAGAAGATTGGGTTGTAGATAAATACGTCCAAAACGAAGTACATGCTGGCAGGCGGAACCGAGCACGACAGGACCCGACTGGGCAGCAGTGTAACGATCGACGGCGATGAGTTCGAGGTGGTCGATGAATTTATCTATCTCGGCTCACTGGTTACTGCGGACAACGATAACAGCCGTGAGATCCGGAGGCGGATTATCAGTGGAAGTCGTGCCTACTATGGGCTCCCCAAAAAAGTACGGTCAAACAGATTTAGCTCCCGTTCGAAGTGCATCCTGTACAAAACGCTAATAAGACCGGTTGTTCTCTACGGGCATGAGACGTGGACAATGCTTGAAGAGGACCTGCGAGCACTCGGAGTTTTTGAACGACAGGTGTTAAGAACCATCTTTGGTGGAGTACAGGAGAACGGACTATGGAGGCGAAGAATGAACCATGAGCTCGCGCAACTCGCCTGCGAACCCAGTATTCATAAGGTGGCAAAAGCTGGAAGGATACGCTGTGCAGGACATGTTGCGAGAATGCCGGGCAACTATCCTGCAAAAATGGTGTTCGACGGGAATCCGGTTGGTACAAGACGACGCACAGTGATTCCATTCCGTACCTTTGATTTGGTGGTTGTTTCATTCGGTTCAGTAGTTGCTTGGGAAACTGAGTTAGAAGTCTCGTTACACACATACACTACCTACACACATTCACATACGCACAGTAATTCAGTGCATCGATCGGAGTTCGTTGTATATCACACTCGGTCCTACAGGCTTTGGATCAAAAGTAGGTTTTCCAAGATATACACTTCCTTGTAACAAAGCTAAAACCGTGGTAAACTAGTATTAGATTTACGTATTTACCAATTTCAAGGGTTTCCCAGACATTTCAGGACTCTGGCCTCCCAGAACCATAGTTGCGCAAGTTTGCGCAAGATGAATCCCAAATTTTCGGAAAACTGGTAAAAAATCTTCAAAATAAGCTTATTGTGGTGTATGTGCGCATGTGTGCTCACATTTGAAAACTTAGTTGAAGTTTTTTTCCGATTCTCCATACATTTTATATGGGAGCAAAAAATCACGATCATGTAGGACCCTTAATTTGAAAAATTGTAGAGTGCACAATGTTCATCCAATCTTCATAAAATTTTGGAAAAATAAATTCCAAATAGTTTACAAAATTAGAAAAATATATTTATTGTAAAATGAAGAAGTTGGTGAAGCAAGACCTAGGGAGTACAAGGTGCCCAAGGGATTGGAGAGGGGCAGCCACGAATCGGGCATTATGGAGGGATATTGTGTATCAGGCTATGTTATAGTATCGTGACGTTATGCCATCTAAATAAATATGAAAATAAAATGAATATCGCATAATTGGACGCAATGCTACTACACAGAAAAATATATATGATATAATATATGAAAAAATATATACTTATGATGGAATCTTAAACTTCTATGAAAATATATCGACATAATTAATGGTTGAATACAGTTTTCAATTTGAAATATCATAAATAGCTTCATAGCTATGTTTATCTGCCTTCATGGAAAGTTACATTATATGCATTATCTTTCAGCTTGAATTCATATTTGCAACCGATACTCATAATTTTACAGGCTTTGTTTTGTTATTAATGATTTGTTTTCTATCAAAACCATGAAGTGAAGAAATAAAAAATTCAAATTATTTTTTTGTTAATCTGCATTGTGAATGACATTTAAGTACTTTTCATTTATTGCCAAAAAAAAGAAGAACAATACAGTTATATTGTTCTTTTTTAGAAAGAGAGAAAAGAAGAGCCATACAAATGATAGTGAATATAAATAAACTAAAATTTTATTATAGACTGTTCCGATATTTATAAATACACTTATGATTAACCGTCAATTAAAAATGTGTGCAGAATTCCACCATATTTTGGCTGCGGCCTTTTGTTTGTATCCAAATTAAACTGATGTCATTTTTTCAATTATTCGCACGGAAGTTTGAAAATACGTGGTCTTTCACCTGAGCAAAGAAAATGGATTGTGCACAAACGGTGCACCGTCAGTGGTCATTCGATCAGAAAACTTGCTGAGGAAGAAGATGTGAGCGTCGGAGCAGTTCAGACCATATTACGGAAGTATCAACAACAGTGCTCTTTCGTAGATTCTCCGAGACAGGGTAGAAAACCCGGCCCTGCTGAACCTACAATCGAGAGAAAGGGACCATTTCAAGCGTCATCCATCAGCATCAGTTCGAGATGTGGCGAAAAGGCTAAGTATTTCGGCGACTAATGTTATGTGTGCCAAGGAGAGAATGGGCCTGCTGACTCGTCGGAAGCAGATGCAGCCAAAACGAAGCACCCAACAGGCTGAATCTGTGAAACCGAGGGCTCGAAAGCTGTACGACAAACTGCTGACCAAAAAATCAGGCTGTGTTATTATGGACGATGAACTTACGCAAAACTCGATTATAAAACTAACTCTGCCAGGACCCACAGTTTTATACTTCACCGAAGGTGGAGTTCCTGGATGTTCCTGGATCAGTGAAAGCCATTTACACCGAAAAATTTGGCAAGAAGGTAATGGTGTGGCAGGCAAATGTGGAAAAATATCTAGTCCATTCATTACGACAGACACAATGAATGGTCAAATCTGCACAATGAATGGAGTGTCTGAAAAAAGGGTTGCTACCCTTGATCAAACACCATAACAAGCCTCCAATATTTTGGCCTGATCTTGCTTCCTGCCATTACTCTAAATATGCACTAGAGTGGTACAAAAGGAACAATGTCGTATTTGTACCAAAAGAGATGAATCCACCAACTGTCCAGAGATTCGCCCTATCGAAACCTTCTGGACTTTGACGAAGGCGAAGTTGAGAAAAACATGAAACCAGCGGATAGTGTTGAAAAATTTAAGAAAGATTGGCCAAAAGTAGTGAAAATCGTAGAAGAAAGCACTGCGTATAAGCTTATGAGTAGTGTCGAGGGAAAAGTTAGAGAACTCGCCTACCTGACGAAAAATCAAGCAAATTGGAATTAAGATGAAAAGTTAACATTGTTATTTACTATGCTTGAGTAAAAAATAATCAAAAATCACAGTATGGTCTTTTTTATTTGAGAAAGAAAGTGTATTTATATTTTTCGGAACAGTCTATATGTGTCGAAAATAATTAACGGAAGGAACGATACAGTGCGACCGCTATTCGGATGGAAAAAATAATCGTGAGTTTTCTTCTAAGTATGAATTTGTGTAATTTTACGTTTCAAGGCACATTTGTATACACGTCAAGACATATGTTCTTGTTTCTGATGGGATATTACATCAAACGACATTATTTTGCCTAATATTGCATTATGCGACAACAATCAGCTTTTTATCACATCTATTTACACACAAAACGCAGTCGTTTTTTGAATTACATGATGAAATTAGGACCTATTATAGATTCCAGCTCATGTAATATACTTGATTTAGAAGAGTGTAGATCATACCAAATATGTTTTTATTATTTTAGGTGGTTTCAATTCCAGTAAAAACATTACAGAAATTTCCACAGAAACACATATGATTCGGTCAGTTTTAAATTGAGCCTGACATTTTAAAGCCATTTTCCTTTCGCCGATAGCGGTATTTAGTACCCACAACGACTTAGTTTCTAACATCCTGCAAAGTTCTCGTCACAACCGTCAGAAGAAGCTTTTAGTTCCAAAAAGTCTATTCGGATGGCCTTTGGTTCTGGCTCGCCATGGTCTGAACTGTAGCATAGCTTAGTCATCACATTTAAAATGTGATCAATTTCTCCTGATCCAGGTGCGCTGCGCATGGGCGGGCGGAAGCGAGTGTGTAACCATATGCGAATTTCGCACCCCCCATAATGTGTGTTTCGTCATCCTGGGCCCTCATCATCATCACCGCCATCATCATCATCATCTTCGGTGAGCAAATATTTGCCTGCGTTTTTTGCGGTATTCGGGCACCCCCTCGCTCGTGCTGGAAGCCGGCTTACGCGCGCAAGCCTCTCGCGACAGCGCACGGCACATGGCGAGAGAACCACACCATGAACCCAACACGACTCCGTGCATCAACAACAGAGAGTTAAAGTGCCTCCCCGCTTGGATCCATGCCGGAATTGTGACGGATCCAACCTCCTCAGCACAAGAAGAGAGCTAAAGAGAGAGCGTGTGTGTGAGTGAGGAAAGGGAAGAGAGTGAAAGATTCGAAAGACCCCCTAAGACCGTGGCCGGTTGTTTTGGGAAGGGGGAGGCTCGGCTCGGGCTGGCAGCGAAATTTCGAACGCGGGCTTATAAACACCTCGGCGTCGAGAGGAAAATTGTCAATTTGAGTTTAGTTCCATTCGGATGAACATCTGAAGAAAGATAGCAAGATAAGAAATCCGTTTAAGAAACGCGAGTGTAGTTCGAGTGTGATCGAAGGATTATCGTTGCAATTATGAAGCTGTTGATTTGTGTACTCAGTGTGTGCGCCCTGGCCGCCGCTCAGGATAACTTCAAGGAGTGCCTGGACAAGGATTCGATTTCCTGCGTGCAGATGATGGTACGGATTTAAGGAAGAACTGTAGAGCACAGAAACGTTTTGTGTGTGTGTATGTATGTTTGTGTGTGTCTGTATGTGGCTGAGTGAATGAACAGTTATAGGAACATTGAAACCTCAGGTGGATTAATAAGTGATGAATCATAATGAAGGACGGAAAATGTAAAGCCAAGACCACCCACTTATCCGGTGCGGTACAACCGTGTTGTGGTCGTAAAATTGTTTGATTACCTATTGTCAACGGAAACAGCGCCCCGATATTGATTGGTGCCTACAAGTCGTCATTGAACGAACACGAAAGACTTAAAATTGGGAGTCCCTGGATGCATACCAACCAACCGCATCCAATTTGCATTGGAAATTTGCGGTTTGCAGTGACGAGGGAATGTCAGGAAGGGGCGAAGTGGCCTGTAAAAGTGATGTATTTATTAGCTGCCGTCCATTCTTGCGGCGTTTGTGGCGGTTGTCGCACCGGAAGGCAATCAACTTAATTAGGAGGAACGCGTCCGGATTGGTGAATTTTACAGTCTGGCGTTCTTGGCACGATCGGAATGGCCAGGGGAGCTGTAATTACGTTTGTTTTCGGGAGATAATGCACGATAGATAGTGGTACAGTATGTTGAGGATGACTGTGCTGTTTTCTTGGCTTTGATGCTCTGTGTAGCAAATGTGCTTAATGATTCGAATCATTAGGGCGATTTAGTCACGTAAATCATTACGTAGATCATTAATTTACCGGAGTTTCATGCTAGTTCCACTATGTTGATTTCAATAATAATCACTTCTTCTTGACCTTTTCAACGATAGATGTGTTGAACTTGGTTTGAATCTTAGATTGAAGCCAATTTGGAACGGAGATGCTGCTTTCCTGCATTTTGACATTGTTATCATCAATTGAGATTTGGGGATAATGTTTGGCAGTTTGGCCACCAGATTAACACTCCGATAAATTGTTATACAAAATATTTGGATGTATAGAAATGAAGTTTTGTGTGATTTTGTTATTGGAAAAAATAGGTAAATCAAGACACTCAAAATGTTAAAGAAATAGCTTCCAGTCCAACATAAACATTGAATGCAAATTTCACAAGAGTTGACTAGCTGTGCTCTGGAGAAGTACATCTGCACTGGCTTGAACAGAATTTCTCATGTATTAGTCAAACATGAATTGGAATAATGAAGAAATTTTCACTCGGTACTAAGAACCGATGATTGGCTCCCTCTATCAACTTTTTCTTTTGACAAGAAACAATCTTTAATACGTTTTTAGAGTGTTTGTCATTTAAATGGCTGGATAAATACCTGCTTATTATGCAGGGTAATGGTAATAGCTGAAAGTGATTTAACATGACGATGGAGACGCAAAACAAAGCGAAGAGAATGTCAGTTTGTTATTTAGGACCCAATTCATTGTGTTTGTTGATTTACGTTCTATTTTAAATATGCATGTCTAGACACATAAAAAAATTAATATTTTGCTGATGTAAACAAAAAGTACAAAACCATGATTTTGGGATTACTGTACATAAAAAATGTGAAGCTAAAGAGGTCAACTTTTCTATAGAGCATATCATTTGTAGAAGTCAGTTGGTACAATGGCCTTTTTTTTCTTGAATACATGACAACCGAATGCTAATCAATTTGTCAATCAGTTCATACAAAATTCAAAAAAAGAAAAAAAGTAAATAAGATGAGTCTTCAATTTTGGAGTTGAGAGTTCTAAAGTAAGTATGAACTCTATTATTGCTTGATCTTAGGTGGAACACAGGTTCCTTCTCACTTGTGTTGGTCCATCTAGGTATAAACACTGAAAAATAACATACATTACATGTGGCAGAATCCACTTTGTTATGTGAAAAAATAAATAAACTAGAATACATATTCTCAAGTATCTCCCACTAGGGTCATAATTAGTTGCAGCAACTTGATTATGACTAAAACAAGTCACATTTATGTTATCTCAACCAAATGGAAACAATTGTGCTGCTATGGTTGTATGCCTCAATTACTGCTACTTAGACTTTTGAAGCCGGAGTCATTCATGAATAAATATTATGCTAAAATTAACGACTACAATTTTGAGAATTGGAAATTTTCATTTCAAAATTCAAGGTTATTTATGCCTATGATAATTCACTACAGTCCTAGTTAATTATTTCAGAATCAATACTGTTTAAAGGATAACTTAAATGCACGGGTCTCACCAAATGTCTGCATCAGTTCAATATGATTCAAAAACACTGAAGAGATTTCTGAATATTCAAATTAACACTCAATCAGCGAAACATGTCGAAGAGAAACAGACATAGCTTTCCTTTGATTTTTTGTTCGGAAATTAATCCGCAAAACCACGTTTGTATTATGTGCAAAAATGAAATTTATTTGAAAACTGGCGCAGGATTTCTAATGTCAATGTGTTATTTTGATATATAATTTCATAAATTCATGCATCGATTTTTCCCAGACCAAGCATTGTAAGACTATCATTCACTTCTTTTTTAATATGATTCCGCTTGATTTTTAAAGCTGCTCGCCCCTCAACTATCCAACGCACAAGAAAAAAGTTCGGGAATTATAGTTCTCGTTGGTCAACCTTTCCAACCTCCAACAGCTGATTGTTTACGCGAGAGAGAAGAAA
>JAHHFK020004040.1:0-23033 GCA_024533555.2 Aedes koreicus | reverse complement strand
AGTCAGAGTCCTGAATAAAGTCAATTTGTCTTTGGTTAAAGTCACTATATTTAGATGTTGCCTCAGGAGGTAACAAATTACAATTTGTTCAGCGTTTTGAAAAAAAAAAAGATTCAAAAGCAGTATTATTTGCATGATCTGGTGGAAAATACACGGAGGCAAACACGTGTGTCTCGTAAGCAATACAAGATTTCACCCAAAAACGCTCCAATTCTTTTAATTTAGTCGTAGAAATGATTTCTAAATTGAATTTGGCTGAAATTGCTATGAGAACACCTCCACCAGACTTTTTCTGGGACTGATGAAAATTTCGGTCGTCTCTGAATACATTAAAAGTTCTTCCAAACATTTCTTCACTTCGAACACTTTCATTCCAGCTTGTTTCAGTAGCTGAAATTACCGAAAAAGATGAGCCTAGTAAATTTAAGTATATAGGGTAAGGGGATGTAATGTTAGCCTAGCTCCTTCATTCGGCCTATGCACCAAATATGTCATTAATTCGTCGATAATCAACAAAATCATTTCCTCCTCTTGCTTATCCTGCATGGGGTAGTATGGTAAAAGGTTATGTGCCTGATCGGATACTACCGTTCAATGCCCTCCGCTCGTTTTCAAACTTGATCTTTCAATTTTCAAAGCCTGCCGTTGCCCTATACGGAACTATCAATACACTTTCTCTTCATATCTATTTCGTACTAGCAATAAATTACCGTCCACTCCTAGCGCTTCGCATGGAGATGATAAATTATCTACTTCTGACAAACTTCATATTCTTGTATTAGTACACGACACTGAAGAAGTCTGCACATTGTAGACGAAATACGCGTATCTGTCAAGATAAGCAATAAAGGTAGTTGGAATTAAATGGAAATTACTAATCATTCTTCTTATTTTCTAGTTACAGGTATTCCACTAAACAGCTCACACTCTCCATAATTCAATTTATAGTTGTTCACTTCCGCGTAATTTTCGATTTCCTTAACTTTTTAGACACCGTGATTTCAATGGTTAAGCTGAACAGATTATCTCCACAATCTTATAATGATCTAAATTTGGCTAAATTGAACCGATTCATCGAGTAATGTTGCCTATATGCACAGAAAATAGTCACACGTTATTAACTTACTGCTTATAAAGGATAAATAACAATGATTTACCAAGAAAACCGTAGACCAAAATATTAGGGACAGATTTTTTTCTTATGTTCCCAACTATGGCCTGTTGTATTATTTATGCATTAAAAATGTTGTTATTGGTAGAATTTCGGTGGAAATATATGAGTTTGCGGTTAAATATTTTTCAAATGACTCTTTTTAACGCAAACCAAAGGAACAAAATCTGTGTAGAATATAATGTTTTCATTATAGAATAGCCGATAAATTATAAGATACCGCGGGGCAAGTAGAAATGCGGGGTAAGTTGAAACGGAAGCGATAACTTTTAATATAAAAGTGCAATGGACCTAATTTTTTTTTGTAGCAGAGACTTCTACTAAACGCACCTCTTGACTGTCATAACTCGCTATTTTGAACCCCTAAACGCACTCCGCGGCTTTGTTTATTTTTCGTCACCCGCGAAATTAAGTCGAACATTTTCTTGCTAAACTTAAATCGCTCAAAAAACATTGTTGCATTTGATTTCAATTGGATATTTGTCCTTCAGGTAACTATTTAGTATTTATTTAATGTAGTGAGTGTGAAAAATATGCGAAGAAACCATTTTTTCACGCTTAATTTTGACCGTTTCACCTTGCCCCGCATTTTTTCCACCTTGGGGCAAATAGAAACACGCACAGAGGGGCAAGTTGAAACGATCAGTAGGTCCTTTAGGGCCCGTCCATAAACTACGTAGACTCAGATGGGGGTAGGGGGGGTCTGGTCAAAACCTACGCTCCATACAAATTTCAAAAAAATGTACGGGTGAAAGTTTACGAGGGGGAGGTGGGGGGGGGGGGGGGTCTACGATCCCCGAAAATCAGTCTACGTAGTTTATGGACGAGCCCTTAAGGCTTAAGCTTTCATAACACATGTGTATGATGTATTGATTCATCCAAAAACTCAACCACCTATTCATGACAGCATATCGTTTCAACTTGCTCCATTATGTGGGGCAAATTGAAATAACGCATATAAAATTTTAATTGTTCAATATAAAATATTTTTCAAAAATAATTTTGTGATTCACTATTTTTTATCAATAGGATTTAGGTTGAGCTATTTCAACTTGCCCCGCGGTACCTTATGTGAAATCAGTTAAGTTTTTCTAAGCATAGCTATTATTGTTTGTATGGGAAAATTTGTGGTGGGTAGAGCAAATACAGCTGGTGATGCCTGAAATTAAAAAATCAGAAAGCATTGGAAAAAGCCAGCCTTATGCTCCATGTCAGAGTGAAGTGGGAACACTTCAGGAAGACTGGAGGAAATTCTCAACACCTCACCCAGTGCCGTAAATGCCAGGGATGGGGTCACGGGACGAAAAATTGTCACATGGATGCCAAATGCATGCATTGTGGCGATTCCTCTCACGCCAAGGACAACTGTCCTGTGAAGGATCCCAAAAATTTTAAATGTGCGAATTGTGGTGGAAACCACAAATCCAATTTTTGGGAATGCAAGACTCGCAAAGCAATCTTGAATTCTCGTGCTAAGCATCAGGTAGGGACCGCTTCACGTTCCCGACCAGGTAATTATTCCTCAGCTGTTAACAACGGTCATCGAGGAGGAAATCCAACATTCGTACCGGAAGGTACGATCAATGCCCAACCGTCAAATTTTCCACTGCTATCTGCTGTTAACAATGGTCAGCGAAGTACAAATGTACCCGTAAGTACAAACAGACCACAAGTTTTCAATGCTCAATTCTTACCTGCTGGTAGCAATGTACAGCAAGGTAATGGAGCTTCCTACGCTGCCGTTACAGCCGGTAGAAACCAAAATTCTACCAGAAATGTTGAAGATTTTGACTTAGGTAGCATAACCGCTCCAAAAATGGATTTTTTACAGAAATCATTAATCGATATGATTAATGGAATGTTAAATACAAACTCCATGTTTGATGCAATTCAAACTGGTATAAAATTTGCAAACAATATTGTCATGACCCTGAAATTCAGCAATGGGTATTAAGACACTGAATATTTTAAATTGGAATGCTCGATCTCTTAAAAATAATGAAGACGAGCTGTTTAACTTTTTACGAGTTCATAACGTGCATATTGCCGTTGTAACTGAAACTTTTCTTAAACCAGGTGATAAAATAAAAAGGGATCCTAATTATTTCGTACACCGCAATGATCGTCTTGAAAGTCCAGGTGGTGGCGTTGCCATAATTGTTCATAGGCGTATCAAACATCAAATTCTTTCTTCATTTGATACCAAAGTTTTTGAAACTTTGGGGGTTTCTGTTGAAACAAAATTTGGTCAACTTACACTATTAGCTGCCTATTTACCATTCCAATGCGTAGGTCAGCAAAAAGAATCTTCTCAAGGGTGACCTACAGAAGCTTACCCGTAATAGGTCAAAATTCTTCATTATTGGTGATTTTAATGCAAAACACCGATCGTGGAATAATGCTCAAAGTAATTCCAATGGTAATATACTATTTGATAATTGTTCTGCGGGTTATTACACTATCCAATACCCAAACAGCCCAACTTGCTTTTCTTCTGCCAGAAATCCCTCAACTATTGATTTGGTCTTAACTGATTCATGTCAACTTTGTAGCCAATTGGTTACCCATGCTGACTTCGGTTCGGATCACCTTCCTGTAACTTTTGAAATATCTCAAGAAATAATTTCTAATCCCAACAGTTCTACTTTCAATTATCATAGAGCTGATTGGAACCAATATCAAACATTCATAGAATATAATTTCGTTCCTTTTATTTGAAACCTAAAAATAATATAAATAATGTTTTTGACTCTCTAACTACTTCAATAGTTGAACCAAGAGCTGTCTCAGTTCCAAAATGCGAGGTAAAGTTCAATACAATTATAATAAAAAGACAATAGCAAAGAACACGCGATCCCGCCATGAAAGTTATCTGGCGAGATTTGCAAAAACAAATTAAAAAACGCTTCTCTGCCCTGAGGAACAAACAATTCGAAAATAATGTGTCAAAATTAGAGCCGAGTTCCAAACCTTTTTGGAAACTCTCCAAAATTTTAAAGAAACCTCAAAAGCCTATTCCAGCGCTCAAAGAAGGTGATAAAATATTGCTAACAAATGTGGAAAAAGCTCAAAAACTTGCTGAGCAGTTTGAGAGTTCCCATAATTTCAGTTTGGGTCTTACTAGTCCTATTGAGAATCAGGTTTATCTTGATTATCTGAATATTTCCTCAAGGGAAAATATTTTTGATGAATCCTGGGGTACTGATTTGGATGAAGTAAAAACTATAACTAAAAAGTTAAAAAATATGAAGGCTCCTGGTGATGATGGAATTTTCTATATACTCATCAAAAAACTCCCAGTGAGTACCTTGTCTTTCATGGTAAAATTATTTAATAAATGTTTTCATTTGTCATACTTTCCTGGCAAATGGAAAAATGCCAAAGTTGTTCCAATTTTGAAGCCCGAGAAAAATCCAGCTGAAGCTTCTAGCTACAGACCAATAAGTTTACTTCCTTCAATCAGTAAACTTTTTGAAAAGCTAATTTTGAATAGAATGATGCTTCACATCAATACAAACTCAATTTTTGCAGATGAGCAATTTGGATTTCGCCATGGCCATTCAACTACTCATCAACTTTTGAGAGTTACTAATTTAATTCGTTCAAACAAATCTGAAGGCTGCTCAACTGGAGTTGCTCTTCTAGACATAGAAAAAGCATTCGACAGTGTTTGGCATAAAGGTTTGATTGCTAAATTGAAAAACTTTAATTTTCCGCTCTATATTATAAAATTAATTCAAAATTATTTAACTGACAGAACTCTGCAGGTAAATTATCAGAATTCCAAATCTGATCGACTACCTGTTAGAGCTGGAGTTCCTCAGGGTAGCATTCTTGGGCCGATACTATATAACATTTTTACTTCCGACCTCCCTGATTTGCCTCAGGGTTGTCAGAAATCCTTGTTTGCTGATGACACAGGCATCTCCGCTAAAGGAAGAAGTCTTCGTGTCATTTGCAGGAGACTGCAGAAAAGTTTGGACATTTTCTCTTCTTATTTACAGAAATGGAAGATTTCTCCCAACGCTTCCAAAACTCAACTAATAATATTCCCACATAAACCTAGAGCTTCTTTTTTGAAACCTAGTAGTAGTCACATAGTTACTATGAGCGGTGTTCCAATTTCCTGGTCAAGCGAAGTGAAATACCTTGGTCTATTACTTGATCAAAAATTAAATTTTAAAAATCACATTGAAGGCATTCAAGCCAAATGTAATAAATATATAAAATGTTTATATCCTCTTATAAACAGAAAATCCAAACTTTGTTTGAAGAACAAACTTCTAATATTCAAACAAATGTTTAGACCGGCCATGCTTTATGCTGTGCCAATATGGTCTAGTTGTTGTGCTACTAGGAAAAAATCACTTCAAAGGATTCAGAACAAAGTTCTGAAAATGATTTTGAAGCTGCCACCCTGGTTCAGTACTATTGAATTACATAGAATTTCGAATGTTGAGACTTTAGAACAAATGTCCAACAAAATAATTAATAATTTCAGACAAAAATCGTTGCAATCTTCTATTGCAATGATTAATTCCCTTTATACTTAGTTAAGATTAATGTTAGTTTGTTTTTAGTTTTAAGATTATTATTGTTATACTGACACGCAGGAATAAAAACCTGTTTAAAATACTGAACTGCTAAGGCATGAACAATGTAAACAAAATTAGATACATATTTTAACAATTAAGGTTGATACGTTACGGTAGTAGCTGGAGCACCTAGATTAACATGAAATGTAAATATGAATAAATTTGGAACAAATAAAGAGTTAAAAAAAAAAAAAAAAAAAAAAAAAATCCATTCGAAGACTACATTTAATAACAAATCCATCGAATGAGACGAAGTTGCATCCATGAATAGACCCAATTTGGGGCTTATAGACCGACATTACATCCATATCCCTCGAAAGTTTCTGACTTAATAAAATGAGTTGTGTAACTTTTCGTGATACATACTACCAAATGACTTATTAAATTTATCTTAGCAAGTTTATAACTAGTCGAAATATCGCTTCCAACTCAAGTACTTTATGAGTGATCATTAAAAATGTCATCGATCGTTGCATATTAGGCTGAGTCAAGGGACACATACACTATTTCTTTCATTTTTGCTGCGCCTTTCGTACGGTAGAAATTTTGGTAATAAATAAGAATTTCAGTTGAATTATGTTTTAGCAAAGATATTTTTTCAATATCGTAAATTTTTCAAAACTCTCAGCGCCCCTTCACTGAAACTAGCATCAACATTATGTGAGGAAAATTTGTTTGAACTTTTTTGTTTTTTTTTTTTTCAAACAGACGTACAGGGTTTCAAGAATTTAACGTTTGAATCTAACTCCCCCCTAACTTTGTTTACAAAATCAGATACGTCTGTTTGAAAGAGTATTTGAGAATTCACGAATCTGTTAAGACTATTCAATAACATATTCGATATAAGATTTGAAAATTAGGGAGGGGAGATTGATTTGTTTAATAATAATCATTCTTGATCTCAACGTAACAAATGGAACAATTTCCTCCAAAACTCTAATAGAATCTTATTTGAAATTACACTGCCAACTTGGGTGCAATCCCCTGTCATAAATGCATTTCGCTACGGTAACGCTTCTGCACACATTTTTTTTTTCATCATTCCAAAAAAATAAATACTCTCTCGTTCTCTGCTATCTCGCTGGCAAAATTAATGTTCCTCGCTCAACAATCGCTCCCCAACAGGTTTCCCACCATCCAGCAACAACAACAACAACAACAACGAAATCCGTGTACATCTTCTTCGCTCAGTAAATTTCAGCAGCGCACTGTCATCGTCGTCGTCTTTGCTCGATCGCCAGCTCTTTACTGGCAACCATCATCACCGTTCAATTCGCAGTAAATTCTCTGTAGGGACGCACTTCCATCACCGGGCGTCTCCATCCTCCGTCCTTCTTCCACGTGCGGTTAGGCGAACACCCCTTGACTGCCCCCCAACTTCCGATATCCAAACAAAACCCGACCCGACCCGGCTTTGTAGCTCGTTGTTTGCTGTTGTGTTGTAGACCACGTTCTGCCAGACGGTGCTGGTGCTTGGTATTGGTGAGCGCCCATCTGGCCTCGCACTGTACTCGGGAGAAAGAGAATCGTGCCCCCATCATCCCTCAGCACCGGCAGCATTGGCTACCCCACTTCGTCATCCGCTGACGGGGTTAGGATATGTAGTTGGAGGAAAACCAGCTGAGAGAGAGAGAGAGAGAGAGAGAGAACAACCATCTGCACCAGCAGCAGCGGAGTGCACCGAATCGACCGACGGACGGTCAATCAGTCTGAGAGCAGTTCGCCAGACGGTTAGATCGAAAAACTGTCCCGAACGTCGGGCGTTTCATCCGCTTTTTCCGGGCCACCAGACGGACAGGATCCGGACTCTTGTTCTTTGCCCTGTACGCCGTCGTGTGTGAGTGTGAGCAAAAGCAAATGTCAAAATTTAGGTATCCGAAATTCGGAGGAACCATCTTAGCTGTTTGCTTTGCTCTGGTGGCGATCTTCGGTGGGTGAGCGAGAAGAAGATCGAGTCACGTCGCAACGCCTGCCAAAGTGGATGGTTACTGTGAATAATGACCCCCGTTTTCGGTTTACTTGTTTTCTGCTACTGATGATGATGGAAGATAAACAGCCGTCAGCGATTGCTTAGTTGCTATCGGAGGAAAGTGATTTTGCACACTGAAAACTCTGGTCCGAGCAGAGGATTACCTTTCCTCGAATGTGCTGGACTACACTGGTTCGTCAGTCGCGGTTGATGGGTGGAAATTAAATCCTATCAAATTTGAAGGTGAAATACCAAGCTTGGAGGAAAAAAAACTAGAGTAGAAAAAAAAATGTATGTAGGTTAAAAATAGAAACTAAAAATTGTGCTTGTTTGCCCTTAAAAGAGACGGGTTGTAGCAACAGACCGAATGATATTCTCAAATCAGATCTAAGAAGCGTAGTGGTTTCTAGGCAAATATTCCATTGGATCCTGTCGCAGAAAAAGTGAAAAAGTCCTCATCTAGCAGACAAAACTGAAATCCTCATAGAAATCGATCCCGGGTTCTCTGGGGCGGCTGATTTCTCTGTCTGTGCAGAAGTGTATGTGTGTGTACGTTCAATTCGAAGTCCTACTGCAAGGATTTGGGGTGGTCAATTGTGCCGTGAAAATCGTCGTCCTGTGCATGTGAGTTTGCACAGAGAGTGAGAGTGAGAACGAAATCGTCCTGTTCTCGCATTTGACGGCGAGAAGGAGAGTGCAAGAGCGAAAGTGGTAAAAACATAAACACAATCGTCACAAAGCATCCGCTTGGCATAAACATAAACATTCGGCACCCTCTCGGCTGGGTGCACGCGTCCTCAACTGTGGATTTGTTGGTATAGGATCACGGCGCCGTACGAAGCGAGTTCTCATATCGTCATCACACAAGCAGCAAAATCATCTTCGTGGGGAACAGAATGTAAGTGACATTGTAATTTGCTGGAAACGATTATTGTTTGTCCTCTCAAAATAAGAATGGGTTTTGTCAACTTACAGGCAAAAGGCGATGAAAGAGTCAATTTAGGTGAATTGAGCTAAAAAGGGAACGAAGTAAACTGACAAACGATTCAATTTAGATAAGTGCTTTTTCAAGTGCAGTTGTTGTGAATCATCCACGGAAGCGATCACGCATATTTTCCACACAGTTCGAAAAAGTGGTGTAAAATTCTGTTCAATATCCTGCCCCAAAATGGAGCATCACCTACAAGTTCACTTTATAAATCGTTATGAGACATTTCATAACTTCCACGATTTATAGGCATTGGAATAAAAGTTTTCCTCATAAAAGGACCTGTTTGCACCGGTCTTCTGATCGGTTTCTTTTTTCGAAAAGTTCAAAAATAAAAAGGTTCCGTAGCACTTGATTGGTTAACATTTTCACGAAACAACATCCTTGCTTGCTTATCACTATAAATGGAGAAATCACATAAAACACAAACAGAAAATGTTCTGATCGTATTTCAGACGAAAACTAAACGTAACTATACTAAACACAATGTTAGCCAGGGCAATGTAAGGCAAGGAAAGTGAAGGGATTTCACAATATGAGGCAATTTGGCTGCCACTATGGTAGATAAGTCCAGGACAGCGTTGCCAATATATTTTTTGAAAAAACTGGAAGAATGCAAAAAGAAACTGGAAAAATCTGGATCCTAAAAAAATCAAGTCTACGTAATGAAAAACCATTTGTCGCATATTACAATTTATATGTTGTATGTAAGATATATTGTTATAATATGTTGAATTAGTCTGTAATGGTTTCAACTAAAAATTATTTACACTACCACAGATGGTTATTGTATGCTATATTGTCATTGTAAGATTTCTTAAATTCTGGATTATATCCCAACATTTTGACATGAAATAGAACGAAAATAAAGCGAATACAATCGCCCATTCAGCATAATGTTATTTGGCCTCTGCTATATGGTTAAAACTGTATACTGTATATTTTTGTGGAGGAATGACACAAAGTTTTACAAGCTGAAAAAAAGATAATATTTGAAGTAATTTGTTTCCAATAGCATTCTTAGTGTTATTTTAAAATCAGATTTCATCATTTATGTGTAAACAAATAAAACCTAAACCAAGACTATAACTGAATTTAAAATACAATATATATTTATTTGTTCACCTGGTCAATATTTAAACCTTACAAATATTGCTAAACCCAAATAACAATAACAAATATTCACTGTTCTTTGGTCTCTCTTCTAACCGACTCGTGCATTTAATAATTATACCTGACTTTTATGTGATGATTTATTTCAAGTTTTCCTGATTTTTCCAAAATTCTTTTTATCATGTATGTCCCAAACCTGTTTCAAGTTTTGTTTATATTGTAAATGAAAAAAAAAAACTCTTTTCACCGTCGCAGACGAATGAGGAAGAATTAATACATTTGGTATCAAATTCCGTAGATTTGGAAAAGCAAATGAAATGTCAACTCTTTTCAATGCTAAAACCTTTCCCCAAAACAACGGGGCATCATTTTCATGCTTCAAATCAACAAAGTCGATGTTTCTAAGTTCCCAGAATTCATTATCTTGATACTAATCATCTTTGTTTTCCCAACTAATCTGTTTCCCTCTTGTTCACACTTCTTTAATTCAAATGATTCACTAGTGTGCGTCGATAAAACTTCAGAAAACTGCAGTTGACAGATAGAAAAAGTTGATTTATAAACGCTAAAAACACAGCAGCCTTTTTAAGAGGATAGGAATCTTTCCACATTAAAAAAAGTCCTACAATTAATGGATAAAGCAAAGCAAACAGGGTTGTGAAAAAAAACTGGAAAAAACTGGATAAAAGTCAGAATTTTGAAAAACGATTTGAAGATTTAACTTTTTGACTGGATCCCGTAAAAAAAAACTGGAAGAATCCAGTTTAAACTGGAACATTGGCATCCCTGGTCCAGGGTACGTCTATCTCAAGGTAGCAGGGATGCCAGATATTTTTTTCAAATGTCTGCGATAAAAAGTTGAAATGTCTGGAAATGTCTAAAAAAGTCTATGGATTTATTTTTTGCAAAATTAGACTTCCTTCAAGGAAAAGACGTAATAAGAGAGCGAATTATGTCATTTTAGCTATATGTGTGATTATGTAAACATTTCTGCATCTATTTCTTGGATTGTATGCAATCTTACACTATTATTTCGTATTTTTAAAGTGACACTTAAGCTTGAAGCATTCGCATAGATGACACAATTTTCTCTAGTTTTTTCCCCCAGTATAACGCTCTTTCCAGTTTTGTATTTTAAGATCAAAATTTAGTTTTTGATGAATTCAGCAGACTTATTTTTCTTTATCCATTGAATTGCAATGAATTACAGAGTAAATTTTCCGTTACAAAAATTAAAATGTTAAATTCAAAATTTTTATTTTTATTTCATTGGATTGAAACTAATTGTTATGAAATAAAATGTTTGGGTAAAAAGGATTTTTTTTGTAATTAAAGTCGAGGGGTTGTGAACTTGCGTATCTTCGATTTTTCGATCGGTATTAAAAAGGTGCATTATATATTTTTATATATATATTTTTATAATATTTTTATTACATCGTGTACGAGTATTTAATGGAATATTGTGTCTTATCTTGCGTATAATGTATTTTACGCAGTATTTTAGTCTACTATAAGAAATAAGATTTTTTATTAGGCCCACCCACTTTGGGGTCCTTTAGACTTACCTAACTGTGCCTTATTATTATATTTTTTAAAGCTTGTATTTATGGTTTAGTTGATAGATAGAGTTGAGTGCTTCTTTGTTAAAATACTCAGCAACCCAAGGGTAAGTCGCTTAGAACAATGTGCCAGCCACGATGTCTTACACATTAGAATCATATGTTTCATCACTGCGGCACTTCAATGTTCAATCCACATGTGTGGCACACTTAGGAACACTCTTGACAGTTGAGCTTATGGAGATAAGAAACCAGCAACCTTGCCAATATCAGGGTGGCCACAGACTCAGGAAAATCGGGAAATGCGGGAAAAATGCGGGAATCCAAAATCATCGGGAAATATGCGGGAAAAAGTCGGGAATTTCCAAACCCATCGGAAAGTTTTGTCATATGGCAGGAACCATGCTCACACCTTTTTTTAAATTGATGATTTGAGTAGCGATTTTGTAATTTACTCAGTCCAACGATCTAATAAACGGAATGAAACAGTGTTTTTCTGCAAATCCAGCATTGTTGAAGAAGATAGCTCAGTGCTTTATGGGTGGCCTGGCTGTCAACTGGAAGGCGTTCAAAGGATTGACTGAGAAATCAGGGATCTGCGAGCCAGCTCTGGCTTTGATGTCCTCAACGTCGGTAGCTGCGGCTTACCCGTCGTACACAATTCCTTCTAAGGCTAAGGGCTAAGACAAACAGATTGGCACGTGGATCATTTTTTGCTAGCTTGGTTCAGCCTGTTCAAAAATGTACCGCTTAGAAGATCTGACTATACGGCTGTAGCAGGTTCGCACATGACTTACTTTTGTTTTTATTTTACTTGACTGGAACTCCTTAGGTGATCTTTATGACTAAAGCATCGCTGTTGTATGTATTACTGTAAATATTAATGCAAAGATTATCTTTGTGAGTTTTTTTACAATATATTTTTCTTTTTATATGCTACACGAGTTTCGTCAACCTAGGGTGGTAATCCTAAGCCCGAGCGTCTTACAGTCAATACAAATTCCTTAATCGAAATAGAATTTTCCGAGAGCAATCTTCTGCCAGGCCTTAATGTGAAAATCTGTTTTGCGTCTATATCGGCAGTAAAAAAAGCGAGAGAATTTGCAAAAATTTCCGACATAGCCGTTTTGGCATTCCGCAACGACTGTCGATCTTTTACTGTGTTTCTTTTTCTTTCTTTGAAAAAGCTACTGAACAAATATCGATTAACATAACCTTTAACGCGTTACGTCACCTGCATTATCCCTGATGTTGTAACTCACTAGCTAAAAAGCGTCTGAAGTTGTGTGTGGAAACGTTCGTAGATAAGGACCCTCTGAGAGCGCTGAAAGAAGAATTTGGGCAGCTGTGCTCAATGCCGTCTTCAAATACGCAACGCACGTGCCAAATACAACGAGTCGCTGAAAGGACAACAAAGAGAAGGAGATTTGCTAGAAAAACAAGCGAGAATGAAGAGAGGAGCAGAAAAAATAACAAAGGACCATGAAACACAGTAAATGAAGTTTTTTGCCGATGCCCAGAAGGATGCAGCGTGCTGTAATAACAGCTGATCTGGCAACAACGGAGTAGCAGCCTCGGGCGGTCAATCATGCTCATGCTCATGCTCATAGCTGCACGGATGAAACGCCATCTTGAAGTACTGATTGGTTAAGATCGTGACAATATATATTTATATATACTTACAGTAAATCTTCCGGTTCGCCTCTAAGCAAATTGGAACAATAGTATTTTTTCATTCTTTATCAGCCTTGTATTAAAATGTTTTATCTAAATTACTGATACTAGTAGGTTGGTAGCAGGGATGCCAGATATTGTTTTAAAATGTCTGCGATAAAAATTTGAAATGTCTGGGAATGTCTAAAAAAGTCTGTAAATTTTCATTTCCTGCAAAATTAGACTTTTTTCAACGATAAGACGTAATAAGACAGCGTGTTATGTCATTTTCGCTATATGAGTAATTATGTAACCATTTTTATCTATTTCTTGGATTGTATGCAATCTTACACTATTGTTTCACATTTTCAAAGTGACACTTTAGCTTGAAGCTAAAGTGTTATTTAGCGTATTATTTAATTTACGCAGTATTTCAGTCTAGTACACTGATGGGCAAAATAAAGTGCCCACCTCTTCGTTTTTTCAATTTCTCTCAGTTACTTGGTTCAAATTAAAGTAAACACACTGTATTTTTTTTATTATCTTATTTTTTATATTCTTTTTAAGTTACACTTATGGAATACTGAAAAAAAGGAGTTTTACTTAAAGAAAAAAAAATCAATTTGTGTTGAAAAAAAAAACCGTGACTAAATAAAGTGCCCACTTCAAAAATCGATATGTTTTCGATAAGTTTCCATTGGAAGACCCCTCGATTGTTTATGTTTTGATATTTTGACATGTTTTGAAGCAAACGGCTCAACCTGGTGCATTTGTATACGTGATCGCATTTGATTCAATTGCAAAAAATGGAGAACGCAGTGCTTTCGAAAGCAATTCCCTTGTGTATCCGAAAATTGGTCGTTCGTGATGTGCAAAACGGTGAATCGCACCGGGCTGTCGCTAAGAAGTTCAGTATCAGTAAGGCAGCGGTTGGCAAAATTCTTCTGAAGCTTAAAACGTTTGGATCAGTGGTGGATCGCCCTGGCAGAGGCAGGAAGCGGAAAACGGATGCGAGAACGGACACCAAGATCATGCGCGAAGTCAAGAAGAACCCGAAGGTAACTGTCCACGAGATCCAGGAAACCCTTCAGTTATCAGTCGAACTGTTCGTCGCCGTCTCGTAGCACAGGGGTTGAATAGCAAACTTGCCCGGAAGCGCCCATATATCAGCAAGGCAAACAAAGCCAAACGGCTTAAGTTTGCTAAGGAGTATGCTGATAAGCCCCTAGAGTTCTGGAAAACGGTTCTCTGGACGGACGAATCAAAATTCGAGCTGTTTAACCGAAAGCGGCGGGTTCGTGTTTGGTGCAGATCGGGAGAGGAGCTTCAGGAGCGCCACATCCAAGGCACGATGTAGCATGGAGGAGGAAATGTGATGGTCTGAGGGTGTTTTTCGTGGGGTGGAGTGGGAAGCATTGTGAAAATCGACGGGATAATGACGGCAGATTCTTACATCAACATCCTGTGAGAAAATCTGGAGGTTTCGCTGATCCAGACGGGCCTTGAAGAGAAGTTCGAATTCCAGCAGAACAACGACCCGAAGCATACTGCCAAGAAAACCAAGTCTTTCTTCCGGTCTTGTCGGATCAAACCGCTGGAATGGCCTCCACAAAGCCCGGACCTCAATCCCATCGAGAATTTTTGGGCGATTCTCGATGCCAGGGTTGACAAAACTGGTGTTACAAATAAAAATAACTATTTTGAAGCCCTGGAGCGCGCCTGGGAAGAGCTAGATCTACAGCACCTAAAGAACTTGGTAGAGAGCATGTCGAAGCGCCTGCAGGAGGTCCTGAAGGCCAAAGGAGGACACATCAATTATTGAAATGCTTTTATTTTACTTTAATTTATGTTTTCTGTAGCCTAAATGAAGTGGGCACTTTATTTTGTCACTGTTTTTTTTTTTTCAACACAAATTGATTTTTTTTTTTTTAATTGAAAACTCCTTTTTTTCAGTATTCCATAAGTGAATACTTAGAATAAAGAATAAAAAAAAATAATAAAAAAATACAATAAGTTATTTTAATTTGAACACAAATACAGAGTTGTGACTTTAATTTGAACCAAGTAAAGAAAAAATTAAAAAAACGATGAGGTGGGCACTTTATTTTGCCTATCAGTGTATAAGAAATAAGATTTTTTTAAACCCACGCACTTTGGACTTATCTAACTGTACCTTATTAGTGAGTTTATTCGTATTTTGATACGGAGGTATATATTTATTTAAAGCTTGTATTTATGATAGAGTTGATTGCTTCCTGGTTAAAATATTCAGCAACCCCTTTTTTACGATAAATTTCTCAAATATGATTTGTATTGTTGTGAAGTTTGATTTTCGTTGTGACCTAACGGCAATGGACCAATATTACCAACGCGTTGACAGAAATTTTCATGGTGACAATAGCAGTGAAGATTATTGTAATTTTTGTGGTAAATGGATGGATAAGAAAATTGCATTTATAAACCCAATCTCTTACGCATAATGTTCGATATACCATAAGTAGGGACTCCATGTTACCCTCGAAAAGGGCCTATACGTTGCTTATCTCCAGGTCCATTGTGTCTCCAAGTGGCCCACCTCTTTCGATTCCTCAAGGATTACTACTTTAAAATTAAATTATATCTACGCTATTTTTGAATATTTCAACAAAGCTCGTACGATCCTTGTGCGTTTTAAATCCAAACTTCGGAGAATACCTTAATTTGAAATTTGAAATTTTATTTCAAATGTCTGTAAAAGTCTGCATTATAAATAAAATGTCTGCTAGATGTCTGCATCGTTGAAAAAGTCTGCAACAAAAATGAAAAGTCTGCAAATTTACAGACATGTCTGTAAATATGGCATCCCTGGGTGGAAAAAAAAATTTTAAAAAAAAAAAAAACCCGTTAAGAAAGCGAATAAAAATTACAAAACCCCAAAAGGAGCAGGCCTCCACAACCAACCCCTTCCTTCCTCCTCTGATTTTTTGTAATTTTTTCTAGATATCGGTTAAACGAATCGATACTTCTATCTTTTAATAACGTTAACAACCAAAACATAGATAAGAACGCAACGCTTGCTTTGTTTATAAACATACACACACTATAGTTGCTAATGCTTGAAAGTTGTCGCTATTTCGAATTCGGGCGTTGAGAACAGTTGTTCGATAGCATGTCATCTTGAATATTGACCTGACACACGGAAGAAGGAAAATCGGTTTTTGACGTTTTAGCAATAACAAGAACAGAAATGTTTATGTTTTCTAATAACTTGCACCAATCTGAACCATATGGCATGAAAACATGCATACCGTTAAACAGCTCAGTTTAGCGGATGAATTAACGTCCAAATATTGACAGTTCAAAATATAAATCACACACAGCCTCATCAAATATCCCAGCTGGTGCATGTTGTGCATAAAATCCGTTCATTACACTATGTACAATACTGTTTTTGAGAAGAAATAAGGTTTTTACGCCCATTTGAGCAAGACAGTCTTGTCGGTCTACCCCGGGGGGGTCTCCATCCCTCTTCTAAATAATTCAAAAAAAAAAAAAAATTATAAAAAAAAAAAAAAAAAAAAAAAAAAAAAAATATCAAATAAGAACTGACAAAATCAGATTATCGCAGCTGTTTCATGAAATGCCTAATACCTAGAGCCCAATACCCTTTAAAGCTGTTTTTGGCCCTAACATCGTAACTACACAGAGAAAAATAATGAATTTTAACAGGACGGTAAATTTCCCCACGTTTGATGACAAGCCAAAGGAAGCGTAAACAACGAAATTGTTTGCAATCTTTTATGCGCCATACAACAATGTTTGCAATCTTCCATACAACAGACTAGATGCAGGCGTTATCTGACTTAAATTTACATGAAATATCCCATTAAATTCGCTCAAATTTAGCATTCCCTTTATGTGCATTACATAACGCAGAAAATTCAAAGTTTCTTTCAAATTAAATGTTTTGTAATTACATTTCTATAACAACCTTCTCCAGCTTGAATCCAGAACTAATTGATTCTTAACATAATACATACCAGTGGTAAATGCCGAATCAAAAATAAATGCCTTTTCGTGGCATTTAGAAACTGTTTGCGAATTTCACTCTAACACTGCGTCTGCTCACACTTAATCGTGGAAAATACTTTTCACCCCTCGCATCGGCTGTTAAATAATTCATTACGATAGCGCAAAATAAACGATGGCAGCTTGCTTTGCACGGATTTTGTGGCTCGTGAATACGAAACACATAAAGGACGAACACGGAATTATTGAAACACAACTAATTTACTGTAAGATCTCATGAATTTATCGGATAAAAACTGAGCTCTGTTTACGTACATTGGATCAATTATTGGAGGTTGTTTGGTCGACACTTACGCTTCACGCCATCCATAAGAGCTTGTACAGTCGTATCCGGTACCTTTTTCTCTTTTTATTATCCATTTCCTACGCATGTCATTTGCATCCTTTACTTTCCCCCTTGGCCTTTCTGAGTTCCCGCTTCATCATAACCCAATAAGTTTCGATTTGACGTATTTCAGGGCAGTTCGGTGGCTTCATGTCCTTAGGGACTAAAAGCACCGAATTAGTCTCATACCATTCCAGCACGCTTCTATTATTTAATGACACGAAGCTTAGTTCGGCAAAAATAGTGATTTGATTGTGCTGCTCCAAAAATGGCAAAAGACGTTTTTGGAGGTATTCCGTTTTGTAAATTTCAACATTGATGGTACTTGTTGTGACGGAAATTTCACTTCGCTTTCCACAGGTGCAGATAACCTGTCAAATGAGCTGTTTCGAAGCCAATTTCGACATTTTCGACATTTATTGGACGTTTCCTTCCTGCTCCGCGCTTGTGATTCAAGGTCAATCGGTCGTTGAACCTTTTTAATACTCTAGAGTTGGTTGAATTATAGATTTGCACCATTTTGCCCAAAGCACGATTGGACAGCTCAGGATTTTCTATGTGAGCCTGACTCACTCCATCGTGGCCGCAACAAACCACAAACACTACGCATTTCACAGGATATAAACAACACACTTCAAAGAGAGACTGTGCAAGATTAGCTTAGTATCTGTCCAGTAGGAAACAAGTTATAGCCAGTTCAAAGTGTTGCAATAATTTCGTGATCACCCTTTACATACGCTATCGATGTGGATCGGTATCATGCGATAAAACTGCATCAATTTTTTATCCCTTAACCAAGATGTTTTGTGTGGGGAGAGGGTGAGCGTGCGAACAGCACCTTTTTCCTTACACCCCATAGCATGGAACAGAGAACGAAGGAGGTCGCTCCCGGCTGCAGGTTGTTGCTGCGGAAATCCTCAGAGCACCTGTTAGAAATCCCAACACGATGTGCCAACCACATTTGACCTGAATTTCTTTCCGAACCGGGACAGCTCGATGGGGGTTGCTTTATTTTTCATTTTACGTGCGGTTTCTATCAGCAACGTAAGCAAGCACAAACAGAAACGAAACCAGATGCTTAATGCTTAACATGATTTAATCTCGTGCGTTTGTTTTTGGTTTGTTCTACACTTTTTTTGGTGTTGCTGGGCAAATATCCTACGTTACCGTATCAAGCACACTTGCCCAACAAATTATTGCAGGTTTTTTTTTCTCATGCAGGAGCCAGTTGACCAGTGTCGTGAACAAGACAAGACCCCACTTGCAAATTAAAGGGAAACCTAGATCTTGTTTGCCAACCAGCTATTACCGAGAAGGTACGCTGCAGGCCACAGCGTGGCAATGAGTAAGATACCAAGACGTGTTCGTTGGGGTGGCGTAGAAGGCTTTGTAGCATGTGCTTACGACAACAGAGATATATGTAATGACCAAGATGGACACTGATGATTAGTCATTAATAGGAGTTTTTTCTTCTTCTTTGTCTAAATAGTAGGGGAATAGAATCTAGATTGATGGTTTATACCATAGTGATGAGTATTCATTTTCATAAGAATCTAGTGATTGCAGCAATTATTTATCCAATAAACTACTATTTGTTGGACCCTTGCGCTGAACTGGCCGGCTTGACGTGCCGCAAGGGCTCAGTAGGGATCAAGACCCGAAGCTAAGAGTCAGTTCCATTGTGGTTATATCACATTTATTAGCAGAGCAGCACATCGAAATTTTAGGTTCATTATTCTTTATATGCTATACAATTTCAGATCATCCATGGATATCCCAAGTTTTGTAAAATAATTTCAAATCAATTTTTTTTTCTGGTGGCCATGATACATTATCTAAGCTTTCAGGTTCATGGTGGATGTGCGGGCCCGTATACAATTGCAGCAGGACCACAATCTGCACAGACACGTAAATACAAATGAAATTATTATCGTTTTATATTATAACATCCATTCACTACATTTTGTATGCTTTTTTATAAGTCATTTTCAGCTTCACATTTATGCATCCTTGTCAGTTATAGCTCATCTAACCTACGTTATGTATTTGAAAAGATAGGAAGGTTTTGATTGTTTTTTTTAGAAAGGATCATATTCGAAAAATTCTACTTAAAACAGCACTTTCCTTCTTCATCAGAAATATATATTAATCCAAAACCTAACAGTTTACAATCATTCATTTCCTATTTCACAGACATGAGGAATCATTTATGGGTGTACAAGAGCTATAGAAAAATTCAATTTCCTAATTTTTTATTTTAGTTTTATTAAGATTCAATTTTTAGATTCATACTCATCTGAAATTTATTTCGCCTTATTATTAGCTGTCTTCAGTTTTTCTAATATTATTATGACATTAATACACATCTAATTTTTTATTTTCAGTAACATACCAGTAGATGTCATATATATCTTGTACCTACGCTTATTATGTTCTCTGACTATTTTTGTGAAAACAAATTCTAATCTTAGTAGATCTTATTTCAATAGAAACTGTAACAGTCTTTCGATGAGTGGATGGTCAGATTAGTTACGGATATATGTATTCTACTATAGTGTACTGGCTTGCTGGTATTATTATTTTATATTTTAACGTCAGTTTATTATTTTATGTTGTGATATTAAATGATGTGACATAATTGCATTTAAATTCATTTCATTAAAATCGCTATTTCAGATGAGACTCACTACATAAATTATTGCAAGGAAACGGAACAGCACATCGAAATTTTAGGTTTACTATTCTATTGCTCTATAATTTCAGATTATACATGGATATTCCAAGTTTGATGAGATAATTTTAAATCAATTTTTTTTTCTCGCAGCTACATTGTCTAAACTTTCAGGTCCACAAATGGAATTGTTATTATCATTCTTATATTCATTCACTATATTATTTGTCATTATGAATATTCATTCGTTATATTTATTATAATAATAATATTAATTCACTATATTTTATACATTACTATATGACATTAAATATATATTGGGAAAGGAGGGAGCATCAGGGTATCACTCAAGCTGGAATTGGACAATGGAGTGGTATGACAACCGGCGTCTAGGAGGGAACAAACAGTATCATTTTCTTTATCCTACCGATTCGATTGTGGTGCTGTGAATTCTACTCCAACAATTTCAGTGAGAGTGACGCGCCCTTCTTAACAAGCCATCCCGTAGAAAGCTTAATGAGTATTGCGAATTGGGTTATTCGATTTGTTGGATCGTATCGTTGGAAGGAGATTCTGATGTTCCCGCGGGTTTCGCGTAAGTGTCTCTGCTTACGGGTCCGCCCCACCGTTTTTGGCCCTTCATACAGCGTTACTGTGAATGCAAACCGGTAACTCAATTTGATCTTGCTATTAAGTGGAGCTGCATACATGACAAGGTCTTAGAAGGGATGGTGGCTACCTTACATACATACATACATACAATAAACACTACTATTTGTTGGAAAAGGGTGTGCAGGTGTCGAATGCCCTTTGATCAAACACAGATGGCAAACAATTTTATTACAATTCATATAACAAGTCTACCTCGCTTGTGTAATTATATCGAAGAGGGACATTCAATTTCAACTATTCCATAACCAACGGACCACTATGGTAAAGGGCGATACGGTCAAAATTTGGTCAATATCAACTTGACGTATTTCTTTCAATTTTGCATTTAAAAAACCTGAACACCCCTCATTTTGAAGGTGTGTGTGTGTAGAATGTTGCTCCTATTTTGATTTTGGAATTCACTCTTCAGTTGTCAAAATGCCGTCCAAGCAAGAAGAGCAGCGTATCAAAATTTTGCTCGCGCATCGCGAAAATCCGAGCTACTCGCACGCAAAGCTGGCAAAATCGCTAAAAGTTGCCAAATCAACCGTTACAAATGTAATTAAAGTGTTTGGGGAACGTTTGTCGACAGCCAGGAAGTCTGGATCGGGGGGAAATCGAAAACCGGAAGCCGCTGAGACGACAAAGAGAGTTGCCGGTAGTTTCAAGCGAAACCCTAACCTATCTCTCCGAGATGCCGCAAATAAGCTGGGTGGATCGTCTACAACCGTGCATCGAGCCAAAAAACGAGCCGGACTATCGACTTACAAGAAGGTAGTGACTCCAAATCGCGATGATAAACAAAATACGACGGCCAAAGCGCGATCCCGGAGGCTGTACACGACGATGCTGACGAAGTTTGACTGCGTGGTAATGGACGACGAAACCTACGTCAAAGCCGACTACAAGCAGCTTCCGGGACAGGAGTTTTATACGGCAAAAGGAAGGGGAAAGGTAGCAGATATTTTCAAGCACACGAAACTGTCAAAGTTCGCAAAGAAATATCTGGTTTGGCAAGCCATCTGTACCTGTGGCTTGAAAAGCAGCATTTTCATAGCTTCCGGGACTGTCAACCAAGAAATTCACGTGAAAGAGTGTTTGAATAAACGTCTGCTGCCTTTCCTGAAGAAACACGGTTGTTCCGTACTGTTTTGGCCGGATTTGGCATCTTGCCATTACGGTAAAAAGGCCATGGAGTGGTACGCCGCCAACAACGTGCAGGAGGTTCCCAAGGACAAGAACCCTCCCAACACGCCAGAGCTCCGCCCAATTGAGAAATACTGGGCTATTGTTAAGCGGAACCTAAAGAAGACCAAAAAAACTGCTAAGGACGAGCAGCAGTTCAAGGCAAACTGGCTTTCTGCGGCGAAGAAGGTGGACAAGGTGGCTGTACAAAATCTGATGGCAGGGGTCAAGCGTAAGGCCCGGCAATTCGGATTTGGAAAAGCGGAAGCCTAACTGAATATTTTTCCTGAATTTTATACTAATTGAACTTGAAAAAGAAATTTAATTTGATTTTTTAAATAAACGATTTCACCGATTTACACGCGTTTTCCCTTGACCAAATTTTGACCGTATCACCCTTTACGAATAGCCAAATTTCGCGACAAAAATCGATAACTCAAAAACCATTGATTTAAGACATATGATGTCTTTGGAAGATTTAATATTAAAAAACAGATCTATCTTTTGGTTTGGGTGGTGACTAGGGTGGTCTTATTATGTTCATAATAAACATTCTAACTTGCTCCCACAGAATTGTAGATAATTTAATTTCACGAAACTTTGCTCAAATAATTTAACTTCTATCTCATCTACGTTTCGTTTTATAACAGTTTTTCTAACTGTCCTTAGGGTGGGACTTAAAAAACAGTTTTTTCGCTCTAGTTTTTTTATTTCACTTTGAATTTGAAAAACTTGTTTAGATTACTTTTAGGACATAAAAGGACGCACATTTTGAAGATACAAGATGAATGCTAGTTATGGTTTAAAAAAAGCTATAGAGGTTAAAGTGTAAAAACAATACGTTTTTTTCACTTACTTGCAAATATTTGCAAACATGGAATACGTGAACTGAAAGTAAAAACTTCCATCTACAAGACCTATGCAAAATCGTTTGTCCCCTTTTTGTCCCCTTGTGGAGTAAAACTCATTGTAAAATTGGTCATTTTGCATTTTTTCTGCATAACTTTCGATCTGCAGCATCAACAATTATCACCAAAGTGCCTAACAACGTGAGATTTTTATGAAAATGTTTAAATTTTTATGTT